>CM062277.1:32420612-32530612 GCA_031216635.1 Dissostichus eleginoides | reverse complement strand
TGATGTCCCTGGGGATCACGCCGCAATGCACTTTCCCCCGTGTCTACGGAAGGGGTCTTTGGATCGATTTCCTTGGTCACGTGGATGAGGATTAGTCGCAGCTTGGCGTATGCTGCTTCTTGCTCATCCTCAGAGCACAGAACACTGTCCCACACTCGCCGCCCCGCTGTAACTCCAGTAAAGGAAGCAGCAGGTGGGTGTGCGCACGAGAGTGGAATAAACCGCAGAAAGTGCTGTCAAAGTGCTGTCAAAGTGCTGTCAAAGTGCTGTCAAAGCGCTGTGCGGGTTCAAGAGACGCTATTGCCGGCGTGCGGTTGTCAGAAAACACACCTTGCCTGGTGTTACGCCCCACCCTTAAAATTGCCCTATGGGGCTAACAAAATTCCACCACTGACCCAAATAGAACACGAAAGACACTGTGCTGTAAACTCATGTTTTGTGCTGGTTGTATGAGGGTTCAATTAATGGGGTTCAGTTTATGTGAGTGTGACTTTAAATCTGGGTGGAGATTCGCAGGGTTTATTGATGTGTTATAAATACAGGGGATAAATAAATGAACGTCATTGAGATTGAGGAATCAGGAGAGGCCACTAGTAAGTGTGATTATTATATTGAATGTGATTTAAGTTGTATGGGATATGTGTGATCCTAATTGTTGTATTGTTGTTGTCCTTTTTCTTCTAAGGTTAACAACCTATTTGGATTTGATTAAATTATCAAAACTAGGAGTTGTTTCCGTCCATCTTGATTTCACCCATACTGTCGGGAGATAGACAGTACAGTTGTTAACTAACCGCATCGCGAGGGATAAAGGTTTCAACCGATGGCGAGAGACAGCTAGGAAGGTAGACTACAGTGACGACCGGACGAGCAGGATAGCCCGTGGTCGCAACGATCGGCGGGAAGTGAAGGCCCGAGGCTAGCAAAGCTAGCAAGGACCGTCGAAGCTAGCGAAGCACCGAGGAACGCCGGTCCGCGAGTCGAGCTGACGACCGGACGACAAGGAAACCCCGTGGTCGCAACGGTCGGCGGAAAGTGAAGGCCCGAGGCTAGCAAAACTAGCGGAGCTAACGTGGTCGGATCACGTGAGTAACAAGGCTATTTTTCGGCGCTATCTAGCCAAAGAAGCTAACGTTAGCATAGCAAAGACGAAGCACTACCTAGCCAGCAGACTGAAGGTTGCCAGCAAATAAAGCTAACCAGCAAGAAGACAATAACTAGCTAGCTAGCTAGCAAACTGAAGGGTGCTAGCATACGGAACCAAGCTAGCTATCAAAGTCAAAGACACCAAGCTATTGGTTAGCAAACGGAGCTACCCAGGGAGTAAAGGAGAAGCTAGCTAAGCCAAAGGCACCAAGCTGTTGGCTAGAAAACGAAGCCAACCAGCTAGCTATCCAGCTAGCTAGCCAGGATAAGACAGATTGAGCTAAACTCAGCCTTAAATTCAGAGAGATGATTAAGGGGGAGGAAACAGTGAAGCATCTGAAAGACCTGCGGACGAGGGCGAATGTGGCTCTAGGTCGTAAGGTGAACTCAGTTACAAAGATGGTGAACACTATGTTAAAGGAGGAGTTGATGAAAGAATATGGTGAAGTCCACAAGGCCGCCACCAAAGTCACAGAGGCCAACAGTGAATACCTGATGCAATTAATTCTGAACGCTGATAGCGACGAGGACCAAGTATCAGAAGAGCTGAGGGCAGACGTGGAAAAGACGGACGGAGAAACCAGCCAAAGGCTTGAAGAGGTCAGTGAAGTGATTAAAGCAAACCTTTGGTCTAGGCATGGAGAAAGGAAAGTGATGTTTGCTGTTGGGGAAGCTCAAAAGGTCTATGAGGAGGCAGAAGCGACACAAATTGACCTAGTGAGCTATGAGAGTTACGAAAAGCAGCTAAATAATTTAGAAATACTCATTAAGGAATTAAAGGAAGTGCACAGCACCTGGAGGGGATGGGCTCCTGCGACTGCTAAAAAAGATGTGGAAGAGATAGTGCGCCAGCTGGAGACAAGGAAAAACGCACTCAAGCGTCAAAAGGAAGCTGAGTTTAACAAAGCACGCGGTGCAGCAGAGTTGGCACGCACCGCAGCAGAGGATGAGCGCACCAGGTTAGCCGAGACCCAACGTGCGAAGCTCGCCGAGATTCAAATTGCTGCGGAGGAAGCACGCATTGCAGAAGAGGATGAGCGCGCCCAGTTCGCCCTGGTTCAGCTAAGACAAGACCAGGCCCAACGCTCTAAATTGGCCGAGACACAGATTGCAGCAGAAGAAGCACGGTTTGAACTCATATAAGCACAGCATAAAGCAGTGGAAGTGGCGCACACTACTGGCGTGGCAGGCACGGAACCCAGAGACAACCCGATGGGAGCGATATCAAAGATACGACTCAAGCCGGTAAGCCTTCCCAAGTTCAGTGGCAGTATGAGGGAGTTTCACCGCTGGAAATAGGACTGGGAATCTTTGCAGAAGCAGGGAGAACCGTCCGGGTCGCCTGAAGTCAAGAAGTTCCAGCTTCTAGACAGCATGGAAGAGAAGGTAAAAAAGGATGTCACATTGGCCAGCTACAGTACAGTCGAAGACATGTTCAGAGTACTGGAGAACCGTTACGGGAACAGGTCCACGATTGCACTGCAGATCGTCGCAGAACTGGAGAAGATACCAGCTGTGAAAGGAGACCAGCCGAGGAAGGTGATAGACCTCATCCAAAAAAAGGCTTTGGCAGACCTCACAGACCTCGGGAACCCTGGAGCCATCAACCACCCGCTGATGATTAGGTCTATAGAAAGCAAGCTGCCCGACCAGGTGAAGCGAGAGTGGGTCATCTTCAAGGCTAAGCCCGAAAACGGTGTCACCCCAGTCAACCATTTCAATGCGCTTCTGAAGTTCCTGAAGGAGCAAGAAGAAATTCTAGAGAGCTTGGAACAACTGAAAATAACAGAGAAATCTTAGAAAATGGAAAAGCCGCAAAACAGGTTCGAGAGGAAGTATGCCTACACAAAAGCCACCAGAAGGGACACTCCAGAAGGTGAGTGCGTCGTGTGTGGAGAGGAGAAACACAATAACAAGTTATTCTTCTGCAAGAAGTTCAAGGGGTTTGGCTTGGCTGAGAGAAAGACTGCTGTGAAGAAGGTAGGAGCATACCGCGTTTGTCTTGGATGTCACAACGTGGTAGAAGAGTGCACAGACAGGTTCCTCTGCAACAGGGAAGACTGCCAAGAGGGGACCTCCTCGGACCACCACTACCTCCTCTGTCCAAAATGGGAAAAGCTACCAAAGGGGAAACTTGGAAAAGGCAGTGAGAGGGTAAGGGAGCTAACAGAAGAACAAAAGCTAGCCTTATCCAAATGTTCCCCAGAGGCGGCGGCGGAGATCAAGAAAGCTTTCAGTAACAGCAACAAGACTTCAGTGACAAGGAGCGCTAGGAAGGATGAAGGTGGACTTCTGGAGGATAATAGACTGACCGAGCACCCTGTCATCCTGATGCTGTTGGAAGTCACTGCCAACGCGGGGCAGAAGATCGGAGCTCTGATTGACCTCGCATCAGACACCAACTACATCACTCATGTAGCGGCTGACAGGCTCGGTCTGAGCAGAGAAGAAGTCACTCTGGTCGTGCATGGAGTTGGAGGAATGACCGTGACAGTCAAGACGAAGAGGTACCTCCTGCGAGTAAGAGTCAAGACCCCCAAAGGTACTGTGAGGGCTCACGAGCTGGTTTGTTATGGCCTAGAGGAGATCGCTAAAGTGCATCGGAGCGTCAGACCTGAACAGCTAAAGAGGTTCTTTCCGGAGGTTGCAACGGAGGAACTGAAGAGACCAGACCATGTCGACTTCTCATCAGTCACAGAGAGGGAGACTCGCTCCACAAAGACTGAGGATAGTTGGAGACCTCGTCTTATGGGAGGGCCCACTGGGTAAAACCGTGGGCGGAGCACATCCCAGTCTGTTCGAGAATGTAAAAGTGACTATGCACCAGTCCGAGACGCACTTTGCTCGCTCGATGAGGACAGCTGCAGTGGGGTACAGAGAAGTAGTCGAGAGTCCTGAGATCCTGAGGGAAGAAGAGACCAAGAGTCTGACTCAGGAAGTAAAGGCGGAGACCAGGAATACAACTGCAACAAGGAGAGAAGTTCTCGAGTGGTGGAAGTGGGACAGCATCGGTGCAGCCTGTGAACCCAGGTGTGGTGGGTGTCGCTGCGGGACATGCCAGCCAGGAGGAAAGGAAATGACCCTGGCGGAAGAAAGGGAGCTGGAAGTGATTAAAGAGGGGCTGTCCTACATGGCCAAAGATGAACACTGCCTGACTCCGCACTGGGACGCATCTTACCCATGGACCGAGGACCCAACCTCACTTCCAAACAACAGAGGAGTGGAGGCCACCTTCCTGAAAACAGAGAAGCAGCTCAGGAAGGAAACTGAGTGGAAGTCCGCCTACAAAGGTCAGATTCACGAGATGGTGGAGAGAGGGGCAGCAGTAAAACTCACCACGGAGATGATAGACGGCTGGAGAGGACCAGTGTGGTACGTGAGCCACATGGTCGCACCTAACCCCCACTCAGTGACGACACCAGTGAGACTGGTCTGGAACAGCAGTCAACAGTTCAGGAGGGTCAGCATGAACGACCTTCTGCTTAAGGGGCCAGATGTGCTGAACCCTATCAGATCGGTCTTACTCCGATTCAGGGCGGGAGAGCATGCAGTCCTAGGAGACATCCGAAAGATGTACAACTCAGTCTGGCTAAAAGAGCGCGAAGTCCACCTGCACAGGTTCCTCTGGAGAGACACCCCAGAAGAGGACATCGGTGAGTACGCCATCACCAGGGTAAATATTGGCGACCGACCCGCTGGGTGCATCGCACAGTTGGCAATGAGGGAGACTGCTCGGCTGCCCAGGTTTGCGCACATGGTGCAAGAACGCAGGGTCCTGGAGGAGGACAGTTATGTGGACGATATCTTAACGTCCCACAATGACCCAAAGAGACTGGAGGAAATCACAGAGGGGGTAGAAGAGATCCTGAGCGCCGGAGGCTTCTCCCTCAAACCATGGGTCAGGTCGGGCCAAAGTGGGAGGCAGAGGACTGCGGAGCAGGTACAAGCTGGAGCAGTAGCAGAGCCAGGGGTCAAGACACTGGTACTCCCGAACCAGTTAAGCGACGAGGACAACAAGGCTCTGGGGATTGGATATCATGTGGACAAAGATCAACTTTACATGATGACCTCGATCAACTTCTCAAGAAAGAAGAAAAAGATGAGAGTGGGACTGAATCTTCGTGAGGAGGAGGTAAGACCAGAAACGCCTGACCCTTTGACTAGAAGGGAGCTACTTGGTCAAGTTAGTGGACTTTATGATCCAATTGGCCTGGTTACGCCTGCAAAGCAGAAGGGGACTATCCTCGTCAGAAGGGCCTTCCAAGAGGCAGAGAGAGGAAGATTGACAAAGGAGGCTTGGGACAGCCCACTCTCAGGGAACCGCCAAGAAGATGCTATCAAGCTGTTTGAGGAGTATGTGAGGCTGAGTAAGGTCAAATTCCACAGGAGTCTCACACCATCCGGGTGGAAAGGACAAACCGTGCGATGACGCATACGGTGCCGTGATGTACCTGAGATGGGAATCAAAGCAAGGGGTCGAGGTCAGGTTGGTGGAGTCAAAGGCCAAGCTAACACCTCTCGACCAAAAGGGAGACGTAGTCAAAGCTGAGATGTGCGGTGCGGTCTTTACAGCTTGGTTAAAAGGGTATTTGCAGAAGCACGGACGGTTGGAGGTGGAGCGCTGGTTCCACTTTGTTGACAGTCAAACGGTCCTGGGAGCCATCCAGCGAGAGAGCTACGGGTATCAGACTTTCTTCGCAAACAGGGTCGGCGAGATCCAGAAGGCCGGACCAGTAACTGACTGGTGGTGGATCCCAGTGCCACTTAACATTGCCGACATCGTAACAAGAGGAACAACTCCTGAAGACCTGGGAGAGGGCTCAGAGTGGCAGAGGGGACCAGAGTTTCTGGTGAGGCCGCTAGAAGAATGGCCCATGAAGTCGGCCGCGGAGGTGGCAACTGGTGCCATAGAGAGTCTGGGCAAGCTTCAAAGAAAAGCATTCTCGGCAATACTCACCAGAGCCCAGTCAACCAAAACCCCTATCCCTGACGACACCAGTGGAAAGGACACAGAGGCTGAGGAGTCCCTAGTTAAGGTTGGCGGATCCCCAGAAACCTCCGAAAGGGAAGAAGCTTCAGTCTTGACAGAGAGAAGACCGGAAGGAAAGTTTCGGAGCATTGCTGTTTTGAACCTGGTGAAACCAGAGAGGTTCAGCAGTCTGGCTAGGCTATGTGGAGTGGTCGCATGGGTCCGGCGAGCTGCAGAGAAATGGCTGACTAGAAGAGGCCGAGCGGCGGGTCAAGCAAAGTGGGATGCAAGAGTCCTGGACAAGAGAAAAGGCAAACCTGTGCTGACAGTGGGAGAGTTAAAGACTGCACTCCAGGATTTATTCTTGGCAGCCCAGGAAGGTGAGGTCTTCCCCGGGACAACGCTGGACAGGCTTGTGGTCAGTAGGGATGAAGTATCGGGGCTTCTGCTGTGCCGCGGAAGAGTCCAGACCCTGGACGGAAGAGTGTCGGGGGTGGCATTAGTCCCCTACAGAGCGTGGTTAGGGACTCTGCTAGCCCGAGAGGCTCATGAAATAAATCATGAAGGACTCGCTGGCACTCTTCTGAGGATGAGATCAAAGGCGTAGGTGGTGCAGGGCCGGAGGGTGGCCAAGCGGATTGTCGACGTCTGCATCACTTGTCGCAAGGCCAGGGCGAAGATGTGCCAGCAGGAGATGGGAGACCTCCCCCCCGAGCGAACAAAGCCTGCCGCACCCTTTGAGTACACCACCGTAGACCTGTTCGGCCCCTACACGGTGAGGGACATGGCGAAAAGGAGGACCAAACTGAAGGTCTGGGGCGTGGTGTTCTGCTGCATGGCATCACGGGCTATGCACGCAGACATCGTGGAGGACCTGTCCACGGAGGGCTTCCTGAAGACTTATCAGCGGTTTACGTCACTGAGAGGTCATCCAAAGAAGGTGTGGTCTGACCGGGGGACCAATTTTGTTGGGGCCAGACACGCCTTAAAGGACCTGCATGACTTATTGAGTCGATTGGACCAGCAGGAAGTCGTGGGGAAGGCTACAAGGAATGGCACAGAGTGGGCCTGGATTCTCCACCCGGCCGATTCGCCTCATCGGAATGGCGCAGCAGAAGCAGCCGTCCGCATAGTGAAGAAGGCGTTGGGGAACGTCGGGGGAGGCGACTGCCTCACGGGACTGGAATTCCAGACCCTGCTCTACCTGGGGGCTAATCTCGCCAACGAGAGGCCGATCGACGCCAGGGCTCAAGTCCAGGAGGATGTTGTGCAGGTCAGAGCCTAAATATCATATATGTGAAATAAGTTATTTAGAGACTATGGATGGCGAGGATAAATGTAATAAAGGGATCTACAAACATTACATGTGTGACCTACAGTGAGATGGTAACAGGCATGCGCTTAGTGCCCGCTTTCCAGCCAGTTTCTGTAGGGTGACGCATTCTGAGGTGAGGCAGAGCTCATCTGTGCCTCACCTTACCCCACGGTAACTGGCTTGAGCGCGCTCACAAAATAAGTGGCCGTGCTAAATTAGTGTCCACGTTCCAGCCAGTTACTGTGGGGTGACGTGAGGCAGAGCTCGTCCCTGCCTCACTTCTCATCGCTCCCATGTAGCCTAGTTGTAGCGGAGCTCGGCAAATTTGCCGATTTTGACTATAAAAAGCGATTGGAATCATACAGAAATCACATTTACAACACAGATCAGTGGAGACATTTTATTATTATTTAGTTTTTCTTTAGTTTTTTTTTCGTTACATTGGAGTATGACAGGTGAGGCTCTGCCTCCCCTGACTGCACGTCGCTGCCTCCTACGTCACGGTGTTCAAGATGCATCCGTGACAGGATGGGGGGGACCTGCCTAGAGAGAGCTATAGGTGGTGGCTGGCCTCTGACAGAAACTTGGCACATCAACCTTCTAGAGCTACGGGCAGTAGTAAATGGTAAATGGACTGTACTTATATAGCGCTTTATCCAGTCTTTAAGAACCCTCAAAGCGCTTTACATACTACATGTCATTCACCCATTCACACCCATTCATACAGGGCAGTGTACCTTACTCTAGGACCTAACATTCACACACCGTTGGCCATGCCATCGGGAGAAACTCAGGGTTAAGTATCTTGCCCAAGGATACATCGACATGTTGACTGCATGGGCTGGGATCGAACCCACAACTTTCTGGTTGAAAGACGACGACACCATTCGTCTGGCAGGGGACGACGACGGGCCCCTGCCAGACGAATGGTGGTTCTCCCTGGCTCGGTAGGACAATCCACCCTGGGGGTTGGACACGTTTGCACACGAGCCATGGCCAAGATAGCTGCTCTACGCCTTTCCACCGCAGGTGCAATAGGGGCGTTACCCACTCTGGGCCAATCTCTCCAGGCTTGGCTCCTGAGAGGGACAGGCTGAGACGGGAGGGACTGTCTGACAAACTTATTCAGACTATCCAGGCAGCAAGAGCAGGATCCACCACAGCCTGTTACAGGACGAAGTGCTTGGGATTCCAGCGTTGGTGTGAAGAAAGGAGTCTAGAGCCTCTATCATGTACATTGGGCTCTATTCTGTCCTATTTACAGATACTGGTGGACAGGGGGCTTGCTCATTCCACAATTAAGGTGTATGCAGCAGCCATCTCGTCCTGCCATGAGGGATTTGGTGGCAGGTCAGCCTTTAGTCAACCGCTTATGGCGCGTTTTTTTGCAGGGGGTCAGGAGACCGTGCCCAGTGGTGCATGTCTCCACCCCGCAATGGGATCTGCCGTTGGTGCTCGAGGATCTGGTAACAGAACCATTTGAGCCTCTGGAGCTCTCCTCCCTGAAGGCACTATCATTGAAAACAGCGTTGCTACTTGCCTTGACTTCGGCCAAGAGAGTGTGCGAGCTTACCGCTCTGTCGATGCACCCGAGTTGCCTTTTGATTCGGGGTGACCGTAGCGGGGCTACACTCAGACCAAACCCCTCCTTTGTTCCCAAGAACCTAAGGAGTTCGTTCAGGTCGAGGGCTATATAGTTAGACGGCTTTAGTCTTCCACTCCATATTGGGGACAGGGAGGCTAAATTGCACCTCCTCTGCCCGGTGCGTGTGCTGGCATGTTATGTAGGCCACATGGCTTCCATTAGGCGTACTGAACAGCTGTTTGTGTGCTTTGGGGATGGTGTGGCCGGTAAAGCTCTGTCCAAGAAACGCCTGAGAGGGCAGGCGCGGAGAGCCTTCCTCACTATTTTCCATGCACACTCTACACGAGGTAAGCGTGTGTGAGTGTGCTCTACCCAGCCAAGTAAGCTGCGGCCCTGACTTCTCCACGGTCTCAACCGGAGGAGAAGAAGTTTCGGTGCAGTGGCTGTTAACCAAAAGCCGGTCAGGGGCAGTGTGATGGGTCGATGTTGTTGGACGACAGGGTGTTTATCCATCAGGGCTCCACCCACTGTACCCATAGAGTCCAGTAGAGGGCGGAGCCTGTGTAAGATATAATGGGGGGGTTGCGTATTGTAACCCTAGTTATATAAGCACAGGCGGAGCCCTCTACCTGGGGCCCTGTCTGTCCTATGCCGCTCGCTGAAGAGGGTGTAGGATGACAGTCAGGAGGCCCCGAGGGGCCGGCTACGTTTATAGATATCTCAGTAGGTGAATGCTCGCATAGCATGATTGAGGGTAGTACCCAAAGAGTCCAGTAGAGGGCTCCGCCTGTGCTTATATAACTAGGGTTACAATACGTAACACCCCGTTTCTGGGATCTGACAGACAGAACCCTCCAGGAGATCCTGCAGGACCTTTAAGGGCTTCAACTAAATGACATTTATTTTTTGATAAACAATTTATTTGATTCCATCTGATCATCTGGTCTATACAAATTTAAAATATATCCTGTTTACTACTAAAATGTATGGAAGTTTTGCTTTAAAATAAATGGCAGATTTGGGATATTTAAATGTTTTGCAGAAATGCATGTTATTTAAAAAAAACAATAGTTTAGATGTGTGGTTCATGTGGCTCAGTTTAATATATACCGGGTAAAGGTAATAAAGCTTCACAGACAGCAGGTGGCAGCAAGTTTTCTGCACTGGGAAATGTAGTAACCGTGGCAACAGCTGCCCTGGTAACAGCCATCTCTCTCCTCTCTTTTGTCAGTCAGAAAGAACTGGCTGTCAGTCAACAATAACCTCCTTCTCTCTAAACCTCCAATCACTAAAAATGGCTGAGAATTCAGGTATTATCTTTTTGTTGCACTGGAGACTACGCCACTAAATCAAATCTATATTTAGTTTGAGCTTAGCTGGGCAACATGCTACCTTTTTTACAAGGGCCTTCAGCAGCTGAGGTGTGAAGAAGGTAGAGGATGTGTTCTCTACACCGGCTGCAGTTTGAATGGATGAGGTCTGAATTATATATGAGGCTCTGGGCTTTGCTCATTTACTCAAGGGTGTGAAGCGACTTACTGAACTGGAGAGCTTCTGCACAGCATCCCAGGATTCAGGATTCAGTGGATCCTCAATATCTTTCTTCCATGTCATCTGTGTTAAGATCAGAGAAAACTGCTTTTAAAAATTGGTTTACTTTAACTTAACATCAACAATGTAATGTGATCCCATTCAAGATGTGTACAGTTATCTGCATGATGTCATGGTCTGGGTTTCTTACAATCAGGGACACAATTATTTAGATTAAGATTAGGAATACAAATATTTAAACACAAAACGATAGGTGTTCAAATACTTAATAACCAAATTGTATATCAGTTTGGCTTCATTGGAAATCTAAGGTGTCACTTCAGTGATAACAGAGTCTGCAGACATTGAACCTTACTGTTGCTGAGGCAACTAGATTTAATTTCCCTCCAACATGAAATACAAGCTGTCATGCACAATCCTCTGCAGCCCTTCTTTATGTACAGCTGCTTCTCCTGCACACCCTGACATGAAGAAGAAGGATCTGTTTCTACACATCATTCAGTACTCATGTTCTGCATGGATACCACACAGTTCTCCCACACAGTTCTGCTGCTGTTTCTTGAAAACAATGTGGAGGTTACATTAAAAGTAACTTTTTCAATAAGCAGTTTCTGAAGAGCATGTCTGCATGTATTCTGTAATACTTCAAAAAGAAAGTCACTCTGCTACTAGTCAAGAGAATAAATGTTGTCTTTATCATGTTACATTTAAAACGTTTTAATAAAAAAAAAAAATCTTTCAGTCAAATTCAAAACTGTTATGCCCTGTTTTCAATTATTAAATGTTTATAGAAATGTAGTTGAATATTATCAATAATAATAATACATGTTATTCATATATTTAGATTTTTCAAGGAATTCCATTATTTCCGGTTACACAAAAACAATAACATCCTGTCAATCTGATTTTTCACAAATATTTTCTAGGGGAGCATAACACAAAACAAAATAAAAAAGGAAGCAGATTCTTGAAATTGAGACTCTAAATTGCATTTTTGAATAAATAAATACATTGTTCAGAAAAGTATATTTTGCCTCGGAATTCTGTCAAGAAATTTGACATGTTTGTCATCATGACCTTCCCCTCTGAAAAAGCAACTCCCCCTCAAGCTGTTGTGCGTAATAAGACAGAGAGATGAGAAACTCACAGCTTTGGTTACACATCCCACACTGCCACTCATTCACATTTACATGGTGAGATCTTCATTTAATTCATATGCAGCACTCACCATCATTTCATACCATTGGAAAGTGTAATACTTGTCATTGAAACGCAAACAAATATCCCAACAAAAACAAGTCTATCATTATGAGAGAGAATTACTAGTGAGCAGTCAGACGTGGACACAGGACTGTAAACTGTTTTTACCTCGACAGCTTTATGCTGATTCTTCATCATCTCCTCTGGAGTCAGGTTCACCTCACTCCTGTTGATGTCCATGGCGGAGCTGGGTCCAGGACTCAGGCCCAGAGAGGGAGCAGACCCCACCGACCCGTCGGACAGAACCGGCTCAGCGCTGGACAATGAGTCTGTCCTTAACAATGATTCTGATGGAGAAAGGGTGGGGATGGGCAGTTTGATCTGAGAGAGACGGATGTATGGGAAGGGGTTAGAAAGAAAAATAATGTGAAACATTTCTCTTGTTATAATTGCTGTAGTTTAGCTTTCTAGGGGATATATGACAAAGGCCAGTAATGCTGATTGTTAATTCCCTCAGGGTGGTTTCACAGAGATATATTACAATTGTCTATAATGCTAGTCAGGAGTGCATGTAAATACTTTGAGCAGTCACTATGATTATGGAAGAACAGAGCCAGTACCTTGATAGGTGTGATTGGATCTTGCTGTGGCTGTTGGGGGGGCTGCTGTGGATGATGGTGCTGTTGCTGATGCGGTTGTTGGATAGGACAGGAGACATGCTGCTGCTGATGATGCAGTTGATGCTGTTGTTGAGGAGCTTGGTGGAGGTCTGCCTGCTGTCTGTGGTGTTGCTGTGGATGCTGCTGGACATGCTGCTGCTGGCTGAAGTGCTGCTGCTGATATGGAAGGCTTTGTGCTTTGTTCATATCGTGATGCATTTCAACACTCCCTTCCTCTTTCCTGCCACGGCCTCGACCCCGTCCTCTACCCCTCTTGCCTTCTCCAGCCACTGTTCCCATCAGCCCCCTGCAGTAGGGAGGCTCAGGAAGTGGACGTATGCGTGGTCTACCTCGTGGACGGGGAGGGCCTTCACGTTTTGGTTTAGTGGGTTTCCTGCCTCTTTTTTTTGGGCCTTCGTGGGGGAGGAGTTGTGGAGGGTGTGCTAGGGAAGAGTAGTTGGAAGGGTGGCAGAAGTCTATGTCACCCATCATTGGACTAAGCCCACTTACTCCTGATGAGCCACCAGCCTTCCTACAACTAGACACCAAGTCAGGCAGCAGGTCAGGAAGGCGACGACTGTTCAGGCGAATATCAGCAGGACCATCAGCCTTATCCTCATCATCCTCAAACTCGTACTCCTGCGCATAGTTTTTCTTTGTTAGAGGTTGGGGATCACGCCGCTGTTTGAGCAAGTGGAATGAGCTTGTCTTCAGCAGTTTCTTGGGTCGAGAGGAACAAAATATAGGTGAGGTAAGACCAGGAGTCATTGAATTTCCACCCACTCCCACAGCACCGATCATCTTGTTGACTGAGCCATCCCCTTGTACTGCTGAACTCAGCCCCATAGTGGGGGTTTGGGATTGGATAAGGCCGAGCTGGTCAGTATTCACAGTGGAGGGAAGCTCATGGGACTTCATAGAGTCAAGGTCTAAGTGTAGGTTGCCATTTCCTGTTCCTGGATGGCTGTGGCAATACTGTCCATACCCTTGATCACTGTGGTGACCAAGCATCCCATAGCCCTCTCCAGCACCTCCTGTTTTTAAGCTCACCTCTTGACCCTGCCCATGGCCCTGGGCCAAGCTCTCCTGAGCAGTCTGTCCGGCCCCAGAATCCTCAGCACAGCTCGACTTGTATTCAGCCGAACAAAACATATCTTCCATCTCAGGAAAGAAAGAGCGGTCTTCGTCGTGTAGGAGAGAATCTGGAAAGCAGATGGATGTTAGAGGCCCAAAGCGCTGCTGCTGCTGCTGCTGCTGCTGCTGCTGCTGCTGCTGCTGCTGCTGCTGCTGCTGCTGCTGCTGCTGCTGCTGAACTTGACTCTGTCCTGCTTTTCTCACTGGGCTGGCACTGTCAAACTGGTGCTGTTTCAGCTGGTCCAACTGGGAGTGAGACAGAGTTTCAGCGTCCCTTTGTTGGGGCTGATGCTGTTGTTGAGGAGTTCCCATGTTTGTAGCCATTCGGTGAGAGTGTGGGAGAGCTAATTGGGAGAGTGCCAGCTGATGGTGAGTGTGTGCCTGCTGTTGATGGTGGGCATGGGGGTGGACATGGGCCTCAGACTGGTTGAGGTGGTGCAGGTGAGAAGGGGTGGGCAAGCTCAAATCTGGTTCAGAGAGGAAGTCATGGAGATCGGAGGCTGTTTGTTGCGGAAGGTTGTGGGGAGTAATTCTGTGTTGCTGTCTATGCCTGTCTCCACCCCCTCCCTCCCCTCCAGCCCCTCTCACCCCTGTTCTGTCCAGAGCTCCTCCACTGCCTCTGCCGTTAGTCCCAGAAAGAGATTGGTCCAACATTTTTAGCGAAGACACTGAGTTCTGACTGGCTTGTGTTTGATCTCTTGGCTGGCCTCCAAGGCTGTAGTGGGTTTCCATAGCCTGGGCCTGGAGCTGGATCTGCAGCTGTGAGGACTGGTCCTGAGGGTGGGAATCCCCCCGGGTAGGCCCTGCTCCTCCTATTGATCCCAACAGAGCTTGCTGTGATGGAGCTTGCTGGGGGTCCATCTTAGTGCGGGTGGTGTGAGAAAGGACAGACTGCATCATGTGAGGAGGCTGGGCAGGGTCTGTTGGGGAATCTATCAGAGAGAGGGGGACCTGGCTTTGTCGAGCCCGCTGCAGATCTGGTGTGTTACACAAGTAGGCATTGTCATTGGCCTCTGAGGACTTCTTCAGCTCCATGTGAGGCTGGCTGTGGGAGAGGGGATGAGGAAGGCTGTGCTGAGTGTGTTGAGAGTGCTGTGTGTGCTGAGAGTGCCGGGGGTGCTGGGAGATCTGGGGATGCTGTGAATGTGAGGACACATGAGAGGTGTGATGGGTGTAAGGGTCCCCTCTTCCATAAAGGGCAACAGACCCCAAGGAGTCATGCTGGTGATGGGGGTTGGTAGTGTGAGAGTGGGAGAGAGGGTCGGTCAGCCCTTCAGGACCGGACTTTGTGGTAATCATCTCTGATTTGACCTGTTGCTGTTTCTTCTGTGATATTTCCAACTGACTGTTAATGCCACTGCCTGCCTCACTAATTGATGTTCCCGGACCTGAACTGCTGGGCATGGTGTTGGTACGAATGACACTGTGAAGGTGGTAGCGCTCTTCAGATATCTTGTTGATATCATAAGTCACCCCCTTGCCTTCCCCTTCCCTAGCCTGTGGGAGAGTCTGGGGCAGCTGCTGAGGAGGTGGGTGATGCTGGGACGGATGGGGAGTTGAGTTCTGTGCGTGTAGTAGATGATGGATAAGGAAATCCTCATCATTTTCTTCCTCATCTTGGGATCTATCAACCACCAGCATGTTGGTTTCTGTTTTTGGCTTGGGGTTTGTTGTGTGGTAGGACTGGTTCTGCGCTAGGTGTGTGTCAGGGAAACCTTGTGATGAGGACATAAAATTAGGCGAGAGAATGGAGGACATATATTTAGTAGCCCCTAAGCCCCCAGGTGACTGTGCAGGGCGAGCAGCAGCAGCAGGAGAGTGCAATCCAGGGCGACTGGTGGTGGAACTGATGGAGGGTGATGGAATGGACTCTGGCAGGTGGTAGGAGTCATTCCCGCCATTACCAGCAATAGCAGCCCTGCTCCCTGATTCTGCAGATCCAACACCACTGCCTGATACGGTTCCACTTGACCCGCCAGCAGTGCCATACCCCAAGGAAGGACTGCTGGCTCTTCTTAGAGACGTTGGACCAAAGCTTGAGTCCCCAAAGACTATCTCTGCTGAAAAGGAACGTCCTCCTGAACCAATACCAGTGAAAGCCTTCCCTCCAGATCCCCCTGCTCCAGAGCTCAGGTCCTGGGCAAGAGGTGAGGTAAAGCCACCAAAAGAATGGGCCATATGTGCGGATGAAGGCTGGTTAGGAGAGTAGGCCTGGGCATGTTGGGAAGTGGTATGATCCGGTAGGCCCGTGCTGGATTTGGCACCAGGTGGAGAACCATAGGTGGAGAGGCTTTGTTTAGATGCTGGCTGTTGAACAAGGTTGGATGATACCAATGGTAGAAGGGGGGGTGCCGGAGCTGATTGAAGTGGGGGCTGCTGACAAGAGGAAGAAGACAAGGAGCCAGTGCTCGTCTTGGAGCTAGAAGTAGACCCAGAAGAAGTGGGAGGGGCTGAGGGTGGAGTGTGTGGGGGCCGAGAGGTGGAGGATCCTGTGACTGAAGAGGAGTAGCCACTGTTGGAGCTGGAACTCTTGGCTACCTTAGTGCCAGAAGAGGGGGTTGATGAGCTGGAGGATGGGTAGGGGGTTTGGATCGTAGGTCGATACGTGTTGGACTCCAGCCGTGGTGAAGGCTTGGGGTTGGAGGAAGGGCTCTGCTCCCCCCCAGGACTGCAGGACACTCCAGTGTGCCGGTGGTGGCTGGCTATCTGCTGGTAGCTGGATGACCCCCCAAAGCTGGCATATTGCTCTGCTGTGGACTGGGATGGGGAGGAGCGTTGGTAATGCTTGATCACACTGTCCTGCCGGGAAACTGGCCTCTCTTGAGAAGGCTGAGTCAGGGGGGGGGCTGTGGGCAGCAGGGCTGGAGTGGAAGAGAACATGGAGGAGTTATAGAGCTGGGAGGACTGGCTGTGGAGCTGAGAGGACAACAGGTTGAACTGGGGAGATGGCAGGTGGCAACTGGAGGAGGTGGGAGGGGCCTGGGTCTGAGAAGGGCCCAGGACCTCCTGGGACCCTCGATAGGTGGAACTCTGGGAAGACAGCAAACGATCAAAGCCCAAGCTGGTCTGGGAGGGTGTTTTGATGTGCAGCAGGGGATCATGGGGGGATAACAAACTGTTGGAGGAGGGGCTAAATGAGGGTGTGTCCTGCAGAGACAGTGAGGGGGTGAAGGGTCGTGTGGAGAAGGAGCCAGGATGTTGGTAAGCAGAGAGGGCAGAGGAAGGGGGGAAGGAGCTGGAACCAGGAAGGGCCCCTGAGATAAAGAGCTCCGCTGGGGCCGGCGTATGCATTGCTACAGGACACAACATTACATGGACAGTGTTGGTAAATGCAGGTCGGTATTCAAATTTAAAAACACAACAAATTGGTAGTTAGATTACCAACCCACTACTTTTTGGATAATTTTTGCAAATGTAATGACTTTTTTCATAAATTAAATTATTACTTAGGATATATTTCAATTGTAACAAGAACTAACATCAAGCTATTGTTGAATTTCTCATAACAGGCTGACACTCACCAGTCTGCCAAGAAGGAGTGCGAAACTGAGAAAGGAGGGAGGAGGCAGAGGGGGGCGGCTGTGGTCCCCGTGACTCCAGAGCTGAAATCAGATTCATGACAGAGGGGTCTGGACCCGAAGTGCTGGCATGGTGGAGGCTGGCATCAAAGAAGCCGGACAGGCCTGGCAACAAATCACAACCGCCACTTTATTCATATATCTCTCACCATGGATATATAATGATAATATATATGGTATGCCATTATCATATAAACAGTTTAAGAAAAGGTGCCTACTATTTATTTTATTGAGCCCTGTAACAGAGTCATATGAAGATCCCAGTGTTGCAAAGTATAAAAGCACAGAGCAGAGAAGCCATGCCTCTCTGCACCGTCCAAATAATATTATATTCCTATCTGGACAGACATTGGGTAAACCATTTTAATTGGCGTTTAAAAGATATGAGATTTGAAAAATAAGAGGTTGGGTGATTTTTAAACAAATCTCAAACATACCATACGGTTTCTCCACTATTCTTACTTTTATTCTGGGTTTATACTGAAACATATACAAGCTTTAATGTTAATCTTTATTCTTCTCAGTCCTGTATTCACCTTCTTGAATACATTGCACAAATAGACATTTTTATTTCTACAGATATACCTTCTGATGAGTCCTTACCCAGCGTGCGTCCAGGCGCCCCCCAGGCCCCCCCCTGTCTGGAGCTTCCTGGGTGGTGGTTGGTGGCATAGCCCTGGAGGGGGTGGGGGGTGCCATAGGTTTGCCGATGGAGTAGCTCTGAGTCTGGGTGGGATGACCTGGAGCCTCCATACACAAAGCTGAGGAACACATGGTATCATTTTACAAGCCTTTACTTAAAACATGTCTGCTGTCTTATACTCGATCAACTCTGTGACTGGGTTTACAGTTTCCTGCTCCGTTCACCTGTTGAAAATATCCACACTCCACAATGTCTTTTAACAATGACGAATACAAGATTAGGTAGCATCTTTGCCTCTAGCATCTGTAGAATTTGTGCATCCTTTTTTTTTAAAAAGCTGTAGTAATTAGCCGAAGTCTGTTACTAAATAATTGAGTACTAAAATGAATAAAAAATTGGTGACAGAAATGTTTAATGACATGAATATTGATATGCTTTTTCCCACAAAAGGATCAATTAACTCAAAAGTAAAACTGCCGCTGAGGCACCAGAGAGTGAATCTTGCGCATGGGAATGATCCAAGTCCAGACAAGAATATCCTTTCGTGCATTTATTTCCATCTGAAGTAAATCTGTACATTGTAACAAAATACAATGTACAGATGTCCTATATAAAATTGCCCTGAGCCTCTCTTAAGGCCTCCTTGAGCTTTTCCCTGTGGTAAAAAAAACATATGCCTACTAGCAGAGGTGTGGACTTGAGTCACATGACTTGGACTCGAGTCAGACTCGAGTCACCAATTTGATGACTTTGGACTCGACTTGACAAAATCACAAAACACTTGCGACTCGACTTGGACTTGAACACCAATGACTCGGGACTTGACTTGGACTTGAGCCTTCTGACTTGAGGTGACTGGATACTTTAATTCAGGGGTCTCCAACACGTCGATCGCGAGCTACCGGAAGAAGAGCCGACTCCCGTCGGGGAGAGCCGAATATTCAGCCGCTCCTACTCTAGAGATGGGTGAGTCCTGATTCATCCGGATCATTAGCCCAGATCCTGGGAGTGACGAGTTTCCCCTCTCCATTAATCCGAGTCCTTTGAGTCTTACACCTGGTGACGTACAAATTAAAACTATAAATTGCGTCACTCGCTACCCTCCTTATAACATGTAAAATCACATTACAACGTACTCCAGTCCATCTGCCTAGCCTTTAACAAATAGGATAGCTGCCAGAAGTTATCGTTTGGCTCAGGGGACGCGGATCAGTGAAACTTCCTCCAGACTTGTGCAGACTCATCATGCACGAGTCAACAGCAGACTCAGATTCGCAAATCCTGACTGACTGAATCAAGGGAACTTCCCTCACTGTGCAAAACATAGCAGAGTCGTGCGGACTCAGAGCCGTAACCGTAGCAGATCCAGAGATCCAGACTCATCATGCACAAGTCAACAGCAGACTCAGATTCGGTGAGCGGACTGAATGAGTGGATTACTCCACACAGCGCTAAACAGCAAAGGGTTTCGGACTCGTCATGGTTTTCAGACTCAGTGAGTGTCAGCTCTGTTTGTGATAACGTAGATGCATACTGTGCACAGATAATTTGACGACTTCACCCAGTCAAGTGTAAGAAGCCAAATACTGCAATAAACAAGCATTAAGAAACAAACGTTGTTAGATCATGTTTGTGTAGCGGAGGTTAATTTAACGTTAGTTCAATATGCTCGTGAAATGCAAATCTCAAGTGACAAATTCAAAATTACAAATACACACACAGTGGACTGCCGCCCTCACTAGTAGCTCTAAAATTAGAATGTATTTGAAGTTGGAGACTATGGGCTCCTGTTTCACCGGTAGGATTTTTACGCTCTTGGTGATATTGACTCATATGACTCAAATGATGACTCGTATGATCCAGATCTCTTCAATGACTAACTCAGAAGACCTTGGGTGTTTCTCAATGTCGAGGACGCTTCCTTGGTAGGACATGTCTTCCGAGTCACTTCCTTCAGAAGCTAGGCAAGAATCCTTCCTGGCATTCGGAAAACGAAGAGTGGAACAGGCAAGCAAGTGTCCCGCCTTAAATTTTCCACCACAGATTTTGGGAAATTGGTCTGTGCGCAAAGCATTGTGGGGATTTTAAGACCGCGGAGGATACACATGTGCAGCCTCGAAATTTCTCGCTACGAAGGACGCCGGGCTCGGTAGAATTCCAAGGAGCCTGGACATTGGAACAGTCCTTCGGCAGGACTCGATGACGTAGCATCCTTGAAATAGTGGCTCTGGAGCATCCTTCCTTGACATTGAGAAACACCCCTTGAGTCCGTAAAAGGATCCCGATTTGCCATCTCTATCCTACTCTTGATGAGAATCCATGCAGGGAGGGGCGGGACTTTATTTTGCTGGGCCACCATGTGGCCAATCATATGCGAGGACACACTAGGATCATACCATTATGTGAAAGAAGGGTGGGGGGCAGACGCTACAAAGACAGCAAGTGTAGTGGTACAGGCCAGCTACACAGAGCGACGGGGAGACGGGGAGCCGGATTTAAATGCAAGCGCGTCAGAAAAAGTCAAGAAATTAGCGAAAACCGAAAAAAGAAGCAGCATCTGGCTGCATTTCAATGATATTGGAGAAAGCAGAGCTGAGTGCAGGATTTGTAAAATGAAAATAACCTTCAGAGCAATAACCTTCAGAGCAACAATCCTGAGTGGTAACCACTCAGGATTTATTGCCAGAGGTGGGAGAAGTTCAGATCTTGTACTTGAGTAAAAGTACCAGAGTGTAGGAATACTTGGTTACAATAAAAATCCCGCATTCAAAATGTTACTCAAGTAAAAGTACAAAAGTAATAGCATCAAAATATACTTAAAGTACCACCTGCAGAGGGATCTAGATTCAGGTGTTCTTTTCCCCATAGAGACCGCCTCGCTGCACATTATCCCTTGCATAAAGATAGATTGTGGGTCCCTTATAACAAGTTGTACACAGTGGAAATAAACATTCTGGTCACCTTAACATCAGGGATCTTATAAATTAAACTCCTTCTGATTCAAACCGTCACAGTAGCCTTACCTTACTGATCCCTCTTAAAATAGAAAAAAACATGTTACTTTACCAGAAGA
This sequence comes from Dissostichus eleginoides, assembly GCA_031216635.1. NCBI lineage: Eukaryota > Metazoa > Chordata > Actinopteri > Perciformes > Nototheniidae > Dissostichus > Dissostichus eleginoides. Next base: position 32,509,759 of record CM062277.1, on the reverse strand, counting down.
GAGAAAATGGATTATTAAATTATTAATGTGACTAATAAAGAGCAGTTTGATTATTAAGTATTATTTTGTTGATGGATGTCATTAGATTTGGTGAAAAGCACATAATGACTTGTTTAAGACTCGGTTTTCAAAATGTAGGACTTAGACTTGACTTGAACTTGCCCATCCTGACTTGAGACTTGAGTGCAAAGACTTGAGACTTACTTGTGACTTGCAAAACAATGACTTGGTCCCACCTCTGCCTACTGGTGCTCTACTTCCACCACCACCTGTTTCCAATATACAATTACACGAAGTCTCCAAATCCCCCAGTGCCCAAAGATGCCTTCAAAATAAAAGTATTACAAAAATACTTGAAATAACTTCAATAATAACACTAAAAATAATACATTTACTATAAACAAAAACATCAAGAAAAATAAACATTGAACTATTAAATAATATAAGGCAATATATAGCTCCAACTTTCCGGATTCCGGATTCAGTAAACGTTAATGTAAACGTTTTCTCCTGTGCCTCTCCTCTTGAGTGTGTGTCTCAATTGTCTCGTACATTATCTTCTAGATTATAGTGTCTTTGTGAGTTCCCCAACACTCTTGTTTTAAATCCTTCTTCTTCAGAGGTATACAAGTCATTTTTAAATGCTCACTAAAGAGAAGGACAATAAAGATGGCAAAAGAAAAGAAGAATAAAACAGGCTTTACAGAAAATATGACGGCTACAATATGGATTTATGTATGACGCTCTTGGAGAAACTTTGACCCTTGGAGACAAAACATTCTGCTCATATGGACAAACTGAAAGCCATGAAAGCCTCAAATGTTGGAGAGTAGTAATAACCTTCCATCAGCAAAAGACATTGACCTGGAACTTTCCGGGAAAACTGCAGACTAACGTAAGTCAAGGCAAGGCAAGTTTATTTATATAGCACCTTTCAGCACACGGCAACCCAAAGTGCTTTACAAAATAAAATAAAAGACATTTAAGAATAAATACAGTATTTAAAAACAGGCATTTAAAAAGCAAAGATAATAAAATAAACACAACAGGTATAAAATAAATGAGTAAAAGCCATACTGCAGTGTGAATATGAACAACTCACTCAAATGCAGCGTCAAAAATATATGTTTTTAGTCTGGATTTAAAGGTCACCTATCATGCTATTTTTAGGCAATAGCATAGGTCTCAGACATATAAAAATATATAAAAAACATGTCTATGAAGTGTTTTGCTCAAAATACCAAACAGATCACCCATTCTAGCCATGCCTCATATCCCTCCATTTCACTTCCTGTTTCAAAAGTGCTGATTGGGTATAAAGCTTTAAAAAAAAAAGAAATTGATAAAAAAGAGGGGCTGAGCTTATGCCTGCTCATGCGGGAGATTCTACCGGCAGATACTGCCGTGATGAAACGCCATATCATGGATTATCAAGGATTATTTCTGAAACAGTATGGAGCTCAAAGGCTTTCTCTCTTGCCGGTTATACCACAAGGTGAGTTCCTTTTTATTTCCTGCTTCTTCACACACATGCTCTCCAGTACACGTTAGCTCTGAGTGTTAGCGAGGCTATTGTAAACACCGACCATATTACGTCCAAAACAGTCGGGCATTGTTTCTGATAGCAACGTTTCTGATAGTGCTGTGGGTCTGCATTGCCGATATGACGTAAGATCGGACGCAAATCTGGATCAGCTCCGTTGTACCCACGTTTTTAGAGATTTGGGTACGGAGGAAAAGAGAGAGGGTTTTATTTTCTGACGCTGCGTGAGTTCCCTGACACACCGGGGATACATATTTATGTATAAAAGACATCAAAAAGTGCATTTTGCATGATAGGTCCCCTCTCAAAGTATTAACAGTTGTAGCGGACCTGCAGGATTCAGGGAGTTTGTTCCAGATTGTCGGGGCATAAAAACTAAAAGCTGCTTCTCCATGTTTAGTTCTGACTCTTGTAACAGAGAGCAGACCCGTCCCAGAAGACCTGAGACTCCTGGATGGTTCATACTTCTGCAGGAGATCGTTAATATCATTTGGTCCTAAACCATTCAGTGCTTTAAACACTAGCAATAGTACTTTAAAATCAATTATTTGACAGACTGGAAGCCAGTGTAAAGACTTCAGAACAGGAGTGATGTGATCCACTTTCTTCGTGTTGGTAAGGACTCAAGCAGCGGCGTTCTGAATCAGCTGCAGCTTTCTAATGGATTTTTTAGTGAGACCTGTGAAGACACCATTACAGTAGTCGAGTCTACTGAAGATAAAAGCATGGACAAGCTTTTCTAAATCCTGCTCTGACATTAGTCTTTTAATCCTAGATATGTTCTTAAGGTGATGACTTAATAACTGTTGTAATGTGACTGTTAAAATTCAGGTCTGGATCCATCACTACACCTAGATTTCTAGCTTTATTCGTTGTTTTGAAGTCTGCCGACTGAAGCTCTGCGATGAATTTTAATCGTTCCTCCTTTGCTCCAAAAACAATAATCTCAGTTTTATTTTTGTTCAATTAGAGAAAGTTCCTAGTCATCCAGTCATTGATGTGCTCAATGCACTTATTCAGTGTTGTAATCGGAGAATAGTCTTCTGGTGACATTTTTATATAAATTTGGGTGTCATCTGCATAGATATGATAACTTAGGTCGTTGTTTTTCATTATTTGAGCCAGTGGTAGCATATAGATATTAAAAAGCAGAGGTCCTAAGATGGAGCCTTGAGGAACCCCGCATGTCATATTTGTCAACGCTGATGTGTATTTACCTATAGAAACAAAGTTTGTTCTGTCCTTTAAGTAGGAACTAAACCAATTTAGAGCTGTTGCTGAAACTCCCACCCAGTTTTCTAGACGGTCTAGCAATATGTTGTGGTCAACAGTATCAAAGGCAGCGCTGAGATCTAATAATACTAACACTGAGATTCTGCCACTGTCTGTTTTTAAGTGGATGTCATTGAAGACCTTAACAAGAGCAGTCTCAGTGCTGTGGTTTGGTCGAAAGCCTGACTGGAACACATCAAAACCGTCAGTTAAAAACATGAAATGACTCAGCTGTTGAAAAACAACTTTTTCAATCATTTTGCCTATAAATGGGAGGTTTGATATTGGCCTATATTTATTCATTACGGATGCGTCTAGGTTATGCTTTTTTAAGAGTGGTTTAATTACTGCAGTTTTCAGGGCCTGTGGAAATACACCCGAGCGGAGAGACTTGTTTACTATGTGAAGTAGATCTGAGGCCAAGCAATGAAAAACAGTTTTGAAAAAGCCTGTAGGTATAATATCAAGGCAGCAGGAGGAGGATTTCAGATGTTGAATAATGTCTTGCAGGTCTTTTATCAGACGGAATTGTGTCATGATGTCTGAATTGACTTTAGGTGGACACAGGGACAACACATTTGCTGTACCTGATACCGAGGAACTGACTGCTTGTCTAATTTTCAGAATGTTGTCAGTGAAGAAGGAGGCAAATTCATTGCAGGCCCTGGTGGATAGAAATTCAGAGGCTACTGACACTGGGGGGTTTGTTAGTCTGTCGACGGTAGCAAACAAGGCACGTGCGTTGTTTTTGTTTTTGGTAATGATGTCAGAAAAGAAAGACTGTCGTGCCTTTTTTATTTCCTGATTATAGATGCAGAGTCTCTCTTTATATATTTCCAAGTGAACTTAGAGATTTGTTTTTCTCCACCTGCGTTCAGCTTTCTACACTCTGTTTTTGCTGTTCTCACGGTCATGGCTTTTCTTCATGGAGATATTTTCTTGCCAGATACTTCCTTTATTTTAATGGGAGCAATGGCATCCATGATTATTGTTATTTTAGATTTAAAATGGTACTAGCTCATTTACTGAGAGTTAGCATGGGCAATTGAGGAAGAAAAATTCTGAACAAACATTTCCTGTGCATTTTCAGATAAATAACGTCTTGGTTACCTCTTTCTCAACATTTGTATGGACAGAAATAGAGCTCTCAAAGAAAACACAGGAATGGTCGGAGAGTGCAACATCAGTCACCACAAGCTTAGAGATGTTCAGACCCTTTGATATAATTAAGTCCAGAGTGTGCCCCTTAGTGTGTGTCGGACTCGTCACATGTTGAGTCAGTCCATAATTATCAATAACACAAAACAGTTCTTTAGCCCCTCTGTCCTGAGGGTTGTCAACATGGATATTAAAATCACCAACAATGACTAGACGGTCAAAGTCAATACACACTATAGACAGCAATTCGGTAAAATCTCCAGCTTACACAGTATTTGGGTGGTCTATAGATGTTTAGGAACAGAGCTCGCAAGGAGCATTTCAGCTGAAGGGCCACATATTCAAAAGAAGCAAAGTTTCCAAACGCAGTCTGTTTGCATTGAAATAAATCATTAAACAAAATAGCAACTCCACCCCCTTTCTTATGCAGTCTTGCCTGACTCATAAAACTAAAGTTGGGAGGGGTTGATTCAATAAAAACAGCTGTGCTGTTATTTTGGGCTAACCAAGTTTCAGTTAAAAACATAAAATCCAGATTGTGCTTGGTGATAAAATCATTGATTAAAAACGTTTTACATGCTAAAGACCTGACATTTAATAAAGCCAGTTTAAGTGTGTTAGATATACTATCACTGATGGTTTGTGATAAACCGTGGAGTACGTGGAATTATTGTTACATTTGATAAATTCACACAGATGGTTTTGCATTTTCTGTTTTTAAGCTGATTCACCAACCTTCTGTGTATGTTGGTGAGAACAGAAATGGGGAGCTGCACTGGCATAGAAGCCTCTGGTCGTTGGGTGGCGCCAGAGAGCGAGATGGCAGGCGTCAGCGGCATCAGTGAAGAAAAGTTTCTGGTAGAAGAGTTTCTAGTAGTCGCAGTATTATTGAACATTGCCCTATCCAGTTCTGCTGTGGTACTGAATTGGGTAACACAAATTAACCATCAACTAGTTGTTAATTAACATGCATATTAGCAGTATATTGGCTCTTTATTAGTCATTATAAAACACTTATTAATGCCTTATTCTACATGACCATATTCTACAAGTAATAAGCCATTAGTTGAGAGTTTTTCCACAATAACTCTCTAATTAGTGTTTATTTATTGCAAGTAAGGAAGTTGTTGTACATGAGTTTTGGTCTTAATGCCAGAGAGCTTCAGGGGAGGCGCAGCGTGAGAAAAAAATAACGAGAAACAGTGAAATCTAGCTTGTGTGGTGGAACATTATGGGACATAATTCACCGTGGTATATAGTGTGTGTTGCACCACGGACCTTGTTGTTGTTATCATTCTAGCTTGACAGTAGCATGTAGCAAGTTATTATTTCCTCTGTAAACCTAATGGAAAATAAAGTGTGGAGTTCCATACTTAACACGCCGCCTCCGACTCCCATTCATCGGCTCTACACTAGTTAACTTCAGCTAACTTTATGCGAGCGGCAACATGGATCGATTATTAGTGAAGTTACCTAAAGTGAGAGAGGAGACAGCGTCTGGCAGAAAACGTGTGTCACTTTTGGCTGTCTGTGGAGACCGAGCAGTGGCGTAGCCAGGAATTATTGTATGGGTGGGCCTGGAGAAATGTAGGTGGGCCAGGGGGAGACATATTAAGCGTGGGGTCTGAGCTGAAACTTCTTTAATGATTTTAATGATTTTTTAATGCACTAATTGAACATAAACATAAATTAGCAGTGAAAACAAAAACATAGGCACGGCGGCCTCAGAATGTGTGTAAAACTGACATCCACATGACTAGGGATGGGTATCGGTAAGGTTTTAACGGTAGGCCTACTACTACTTTTATCGATACCGCTTATCGATCCGGTGCTTTAACGGTACTCTTATCGGTTCTTTTGGAGAGAAAAACAAGGTAAACTAACTAAACAAATTGTGAACAAAACTAACATTGCTTTTTATTTAAATTAAATACATAATATTTCACATCAAAAGAAACAACAATGTTTTAACAAATCGTATTAAATAATCTGATGACAGAACTGTAAACAGAATAGCTGAAACTTTAACAAAAATAAATAACTCAGTTACCTCTAATCATTAGCCCATGTTTGTATAATTGAGTTAACTCTGTGTGTTGCTGCTAGCATACATAACACCTGACGTGGAAACGTTACTCGTGGATGGGGCTACAGAGCTACTAGAAAGACAGTGGAACCCGGTGCATTTCTCCGTCTGGATGTGGTGCACTTTTGCTAAATGTTTGGACAAATTGCTCGTGTTACCGCCCTGACGTGCTAAACTGTTATTGCACTTTTGGTAACGAGCATTGTCCACATCGAGACGGATAAAGTTTAACCACACCTTGGAGCGCGTTCTCTCCGCCATCTCCTCCGTGTGTGTGTGTGTTGCATCAGCAGCTGTGTCTGTGTAAACTGCCCCGCCCCCTCGCACACAGGCGGGGGAGAGAGATCTCTCGTCTGGATTGGAAAGATCTAAAATACTAAAAATATATCAGACGCTTTTGCTGTCTTTTTGCATATTAGAACGGAGTTTGGCGACACTAAACTGCAATGTAATGTTTGTGTAGCAATAATACATATGATATATTTTTTACATGTCTCCAGTACCGATAAAAAGACAGATAACGTCGGAGTTTAATGGTACCAACGGTCTTTAATAATTCAGCCCCGGGCCCGTTACCCATCCCTACACATGACTGGCTCGGCGGCCACAGGTTGTTTATCCTTGACAGTCGCACAGTGGGCACACACTGAGAGTGTTTTCTTATTCAGCAAATGTGTACACGCTAAACTGCAGACCTCAAGAAGAAATAAGACTTTCATTCACTCACGGCAAAACTTACTTGACTTACTAATTTACTCACGTAAAAAAATGCACTCCCTATTCCATTGTCATGAAGGTGGAATGTAACTATATCCAGAATAAGTTTGATTGGATCCAGGCTAGAAACATGTTTATTTCTGCTGTAAAGTTGGGCATTTTAACAAGGGGGTCTATGGGAATTGCTCCTTTCTGCATCCATCCCCTGTCGGCCACTAGAGGAACTGCAGTTTGTGGCACTTCCTTCTGGGCTTCCCGGCTCTGCGCTATGAAGCGCTGATTGGCTGTGGGTGGGCCAGACGTGCATGTGGGTGGGCCCAGGCCCACCCGGGCCCACCCACAGCTACGCCACTGAGACCGAGTTCCCCCACCTCGCCAAAAAGGCTGTAAAAAACACCTACCTGTGTGAGTGCGGGTTTTCCGCATTGACTTTGATCAAAAGCAAGTACCGCCCTTACGAAAATGAACTATAGTATTACTATGGTATACTATAAGAGTTGTATAGTATCCTATAGTAAGTTTGTAGTGTTCTATAGTATTTTTCACCAGCTATCGTATTACTATAGTTTTTTCTGTAGTGCCATTTTATTAGCCATGGTAGCCCTATAATATTTCAATAGTAATACTATATATCTAGATCTTTGTAGTATTCCTATATTATTTTAAATAGTATAACTATAGTATAATATATAGTGTTTCTGTAGTTGTTTTTTGAACACACTATAGAACACTCCTATAGTAATAGCATGATATTGTCATAGTGAATGCATATTATTACTATAGTGTTTGTAAAAGTATTACTATAGTGTTTTTTTTTGGTGTTTCCGTATTAAGACTATATTATTTTAAATAGCACTACTATAGTATAATATATAGTGTTTCTGTAGTTGTTTTTTGAACACACTATAGAACATTACCTATAGTAATAGTATGATATTGTCATAATGAATGCATATTATTACTATAGTGTTTGTAAAAGTATTACACTCCTGGAATTAATCTGTCATTTTTTTAACACACTGCTGTGTCAAAGGCAGTTCAACACATTCAGTGTCATTTCTGAACCATTTTACACACACATGTGTGTACATAGAAAAAATAAAAATGCACATAGTCAACACATTAGTGTATCCACAAGCCAACATCATCATTTTCAACTGTCCAACTGTCCATCAAATGTCCCAACTGCCATTTCACCTCTGGCTGCTGTGGAGGATGGATGTCAGCGGAGGAGAGTCTAACACTAGGTAAGTTATACAGAAACAAAACGTTTTTAACAAAGTGAGCAGATATATTGTCATAATGTGAGCAAGCTAGGGGTCTAAATAAATATTTTTTATTTTTAAATAAATATGTTTTGCCAATGTTGAACAGCTAACTATTGTTTGAGTTTAGCTTCCTGGATGACAATTATTTTCCTTTAGGCCGTTCTTCTTTTTTATTATATTTATTTTATTTTTAACTTAATGTAGCTTACACTCTTTTCTGTGACCATCATTCTTCAATCGGCATTATATTGATAGCATTAGCAGCTATATGTTTAATGCTATCTAGCTACTGTGGCTAGGTTTCATTGTTCGGCCAGATGAGAGAGAGAGAGAGAGAGAGAGGGAGAGGGAGAGGGAGAGGGGGAGAGGTGGACCGGTGCCAGCAGGGACCATATTGTTAGCATCTGGTTAGCTAGCTGCGCTAACGGACATAAGGAGCTGTTTGTTCCACAACAAGCAGGAGAAGGAGAGGAGAGTCCTCTCCTCTCAGACTGAGAGACTCAGGTGAGCTAAAGGACTCTCTGAGTGTTTATATCAGGGGTGCCCAACCTTTTTTAAACCGAGAGCTACTTTTAAAGTTGTCAGTCTGCCGAGATCTACCAGTCCAAATAGAGAGGCGTAGCCATTACTGACAGCCTACTACCAGGTAAATACACACTTCTACTTGTATAAAACTGACCTTTGTACGATTAATACTTCATAAAATACTGCAGATCCTTTATCTTACCTCTTTCTAATCTACACACATACAAGTATTTAACTGAAGCTACACAACAGTGTTGTTGATACAGAGTTGGAGTTTATTCACACGTCACATACTACAGTGGGTAATGTTTTCAAGAAACATTGAACAGTGCTGCCACATATGACACAGGAAAAAAAGAAAAGACACTGAACCCTTTCTTTGCCATTATATAAAAATAGTGTTGCTACAAAAGTATAAATTAGGCTTACTAATAAGACAACTCAGATCTGAAGCTACACAGGAATCTGCTGCCAAAGTGCAATAAAAAAGACAAAATTAATAGAATCAAACCCTTTTTTCTTCACACAGTCATATCTGAAGAATGAACCCAAACCTTGTTGTTTTTATTAAATGTATTACCAAATTGGTATCAAATAAATAGTAAGCATTGCTAATACCAATGCTTACTATTTATTTGATTATCATTACACTTGTGAAACCGACTAATTGTGGCTGTAGAACGTGAACATGTAACTTAACCTGTTAAGCCCTGAGCCTGTTTTTCAGGTCTCAGGCTTGAAAATGACATTCCCAGAACAAATGACTATAACTTCACTTCTAAAAGGGGTAAATTAATAATCTTTTTTCTCAAAGCAATGATAAACCTGTGAGTTGGATGTAGAGGAGTCAGAATCAATATAGATTTTTTTTATTTTAAAGTAAATTCAGATTGAACATAGTAAAGAAACGTAAATTATAGTGTCCGTCCAAAAAAAACCCATTACTTATAGTGAAAACCACCCTTGAATGATGGGATAGTAGACTAAAAGCTTTAGGAATCCAAACCATAACATATAATAAGTACCCTGTATCAAGATTGATGCAAAACAAGTGACATTTGATCTTTTTAGAGAGATTTAGCAAAAAAAAACACTTCTGGGGTCATTTGGGTGGATTTTCCATATCTCTGGCCCCCCTTGGTCGATTTTGATGATTGAAATCTCTTTTTAACCGTCAGTTTCTTTTATAGTCTAGTTGTAAAAAATAAAGTAAGAAATCATTCCACTGTGTACTATAGGACAGTAAAAAAAAAAAAAAAAAACAGTTTAAAAGGGGAGTGATTAGTAAAATATGCATAAATATAAAGAAAGAATGCTAACTAGGTAACATAAGATAAGAATAAAGCAGTTTAAATGATTTGTTATTGGTTGTGATCATATTCTAAAGATGTTTGGATCATTGAAAAGTAGACAGCTCCCTTTCATCTGAGTGTTGAGAGCTGTATCCATAAATTCATGTTGTGCTCAAAGTGCTCCAGATTGATGCATTTCACTTCAACATTTAAAAACAAATCTTCCCGGGGATGCATACATTTTCTTTTAGTAAACACTGAAAACGGGTCCCACAGACCCAAACAGCACACAAAGGTTAAAGGTCAGCTTATCATAATGTTAAAATTTGCTAAATATATACACTGCAAAAAACAAAAAAAGAGGAGGTCGAAGATGAGCAAGTCGACGGGATGAAGAACATGGCGGCAGCGTGAAAAGCTGGGTAACTCTTCAACGCCACAAGAAGGATAAGAAGAAGGATATGGTGGATTAAATATCTCTGTTTTTTCGCTCACAACTAAACATTAATAGGGGATGAATTTGAGATCGGGTGTAACTGCGGAAAAAATAACTTTACCAAGCAGAAAACGGACGAACAAACAATTTGCGTCACCTGTCCCCACAATGGCGGAAGTAGGAGAAATAAAAGATCTGATGCTCGAAATGAAGGAAGCAATATCGAAAGAGATCAAAGACTTCAGAATGGATTTTAAAGAATTTCGAGCTGAGACGGATAAGGACATAAAGAAAATTATGCAACTGACAACAGAACTACGTACCGATCAAACCAAAACGAGTGACAGAGTGGATCAGGTGGAGTGCCGTGTCGGTGAGATTCATGACACAGAAATACTTCACCAAAGATCAATAAAATATCTTGTAAATAAAGTCTCAGAGATAGAAGAACGCAATGACTACCTGAAAAATAAGACCAGGCAAAACAACGCGCGTATATTCAACATACCAGAAAAAAGTGAAGGGGAAAATATGTCAACTTTCCTGAAGAAACTATTCAACGAGGTGCTTAACATACCGGGAGATTTTAACATCACCAGAGCGCACCGGGAGTACAGAGAAGTCAAGGATCGTGCCAGACCGATTATTGTGGCTTTCCTAAACTGTGAGATAATGTACCTGTGTTCACAGTTTTAGCCAGGGTTCGAGTTATAAACTGAGCTCTATGGGGGTCTTTAAAACTAACGCGTGCGCACGCATGCACACGCACACACACACATACACACACACTCAAACACACACACCAATAATACACATATGGACAGGGGTTACTATTTTAAAAAATGTGCAAATGTATTTGGGAACCTATCCATGTGAACATATTTTGGGGGTGGACCTCAAATCCTCAAGGGGGGTCCGGGGGCATGCCCCCCGGTAAGATTTTTTATTCTTTTATTTTGGAGTTAAATGCATCAATCTGGTGCATTTTGAGGGGAAAATAAAGAGACTAGATCTATGGAAACACCCATATGAAACATATGCCACATCATGTAGACCACTGGTTCCCAAACGGTGTGCCGCGGCACACTGGTGTGCCGTGAGGCAAGTCCGGGTGTGCCGTGGGATTTTGTGACAACCATACGTTATTATTGCAATATACAACTAATAACTAAAATAATTATTTTTTAATTTACTATATCAGTACTTTGTATGCACGCATTTCATAATACAGCAGTGTGCGAAAAAGCACCGCGTCACACCGTCCGGGACGTGTTATTTACAATATCGGACAAGTAGATCTTTAAATTGACTTGTCCGATGGACAAGTGACGTTTTTCGCCCTTATTTATTGACAAATTATTGATAAATTCAGCTTACAAAAGGCAGAACTAATTCGTAAATTGTCCGTGTCCGCCATTGTTGTGGTTTTGCTTGTCGATTCCTAAGGAAATGCATCTCGCCGCTTTCTGTACTGTTAGACGGGGCGGGGCGGGACGGGACAGGACGCGTAGCACATTGGCAGGCTTGGGAAGCAAAACTCGGTTCCGAGTAAGAACAAATAAGTTAATAAAAATTGTCCGGTACCGGGATTAATAAGAGTTGTGAGGACAGGAGGCGGAGGCCGAGCCCGGCGGACCGCAGCTCTCTCTCCCTATGCTCCGTATCGTGTTGCCGTATCAGCTGATCGCTGCACTGTGCAGCTCAGCGTCCCTCTCTCTATCTCTCTCTCTTTCTACACACAGCGGATTCGCTGCCCGTTTAACAGCCTCATATTTGTCAAACTTTCTTATGTTCTTTCTCTAACATGTAATGAAGGTTATTAAGCGTTTTAGCTCCTATATTGTTAATATTGACCGCCATTTCCTTTATGAATTCAATCAGCCTCCCTGTCTGTGTCCTCGCGCGGTCCTCACATCCCCGGACCCCCAGACTCGGAGGAGCAGGATGTCAGTATTGTTTATGAAGCAGGTTATAGAAAGTACATTATTGAAATGAAAATACTATTTATTTACTTTTACAAGCAGTGAGCAGCTGGGCAGCTGCAGCATGTGTATTGCAGGACATGTGTTGGACACACAGACTGTGTGGTTGGACTGTCTCACAGGCAGGTTGCAGTGTAACATCAGAGGACACTGGGCCAATTGTACATTCTCAAACTGCACCACTTAGAACTAACTAAACAATTATTTTTATATAATTGTATTCAATAACCGTAACAAAATTAAACAGTATGAAGTGATTTGTAAATAGGAATAAAGATTTGACTTAATGTTTTCATAAATATATTTTTCTCCCAGTTTGTCATGGACTTATTTTTACCCTCTCAATGAACCAGAATCGAGAACCGAAAAGAACCGGAATCGAAAGCATAACCGGAATCGTTCAAATCCAAACGATACCCAACCCTTTGTGTGATGCAGTAAAATCTTACTGTAAAAACCGTGGGAAAATGTAAAATACGATGCCGATCGATTTTTCTGGACAAGTGAAAAATGTATTCGGACAAGTAAATTGCCAAACTCACTTGTCCATGGACAAGTACTCTCTAAAAACTAAGTAATATAGTTGTCTTTGTCACATTCTATTTGGCATTAGTAAATAATTATGCACATTTAGAGATATTTTACATGATATGAGTGATAACACGTGTTAAAAGGGCTATTTTGCACAATAGGTGTGCCTTGAGATTTTTACTTGTCCTTTGGTGTGCCTTGGGCACAAAAAGTTTGGGAACCACTGATGTAGACAGACAGTCACCCTGTGTGAGGCAAACCCACATTTGCGCAGCGTTGCGTTCACAATACATAAACCAACAAAAAAATCGCCAGGCCAGCAGGCCACTTAACAGGCCAGTCCGGGCATGCCAGCAGCCCTCTACTTGCTACAAACTTAAATATGAAAAGGTTCAACTACGCACACACACATCATCTTGGCTCGCGCAGCACGCTCACAGGCATAGATTGCGCAATAATGTATTGCGCACCTTGGAGAAGCGTAGTTCTTTTGGAAAACATGTTTTTCTTTTAGCCTATATTACCTCGTTAACGTAGATAATACTCATTACATTGACACATGCATTATTTGTGATTAAAATAATGGTTGTTGCTGGTAATGTATTAGCGACCCCCACAGATGTATGATTTCACTGCGTCCGTGGGAGCTCAGACCCCTCCTTATGGGAGCTCAGCTCCCATTGGCTCCCACATAACTCGAACCCTGGTTTTAGCTATAGTGTTAGAGCAGAAAAGTTTAATCCAGCGTATTTTCTATATTCATTTAGTGTGTGCTCAGTGCAGTGCCTATAGGCTGTATGATTGTTGCTACTGTTAGGCTGCTGGGGTAGTAGGGGATGTAACTTCTCATTATTGTTTGATTGTTGTACAACGAAATAATAATTGATCAACTATACCTGATAGGTGCATCATATAGTGAAACATCTGTTATGGGAATTATGAGATCAAATGTATTAACATTTAGGATTCTTGATATAACGCACACACATTTTATCATGTAGCCTACCACACAAATGTCACATGTTTTTCTCTCTGAAAGCTATACTTGTATATGTTTAAACATCATCATCCCATGACATCTTTAGGAGTAGTTAACTAACAAAGGTTGACTGTTCTTAGAGCCTAAAGCCTTCTCTGGACTTCCTCTAAACTCGAAGACAGCTGACCTAATTAGAAGGACCATTGTCTCTCACTCTGTTAGTCATGTGAATCCAGAGGTTTTTGCAAGAGGGTTTGAGGAAACATTACATGTTACTTGAAACAACATAAAGTTAGAATAAGGTGTTGTCTTTTATCTGCTGTTCTGTTTAGTGTGTGAGTTTTTGAATATATGGTGCAAGGGGGTCTCAGCTGACCTAATCAAATGTTATCTTGAGAGACTGTTTCACTCAGAACAGGAGGTGCTCTTAGTTCATACTTGCACACACACACACTGTAAAGAGAGGGGACGGACCAGATGAAATCAACACCAGCTGACTCACTGCTTGGGGGTCGTCCAGGATGTATAAACACTGTAACATTGGAATATTGGGGCACTCCCTTCTGACTGACTGTCCGGATAACTTGTATCCCACGGTGGTAGAAAGGAGTCCAGAGTACTCTGTGAGAATTGGACTGTCTGTTTTGCTAATAAACTAGTTGATTTAACATAGCCTTTTATTTTGTAGTTTTCTTTTGTGCTGCTTTCAACGACCTCTTCTTCTCATCAACAAACGCGCTGAAGTAGGGCCGGCCCTCTTGACGGCCGCCTGAGGGTGCCACTACAACAGAGACCAAGAGGCAAATACTACAAGCTGCATGGGGAAAGAAGGAAGTAACTTATAGCGGTATGAGAATCTTCTTTGATCATGACTTCACCTTTAAAGTAAGACAACAAAGAGCCTTGTACAGACCGATCAGAGACCAACTGAAGGCTAAACATATCAAATCGCACATCTTGGCCCCAGCAAAATGTAAAGTTTTCAGCGAAGATGGAACCACACAGACATATGCGAATTCGAAAGCTGCGGGGAAGGCTCTCCTGGAACGGGGCCTAGCTGGTGTGCCCCCACCGCGCGCCCAAGATACCCGGAGCATGGAACAGGACACCGGGCAGCGGCAACGATGGGAAGTGGATAATAAACAACGGAGCAGTCGGAACATTACTGAACTGGTACAGGAGGCAGAGAAGAACCTTGGCATATGTGAGTGAAAACAGTATGCAGACCACGGTTGAACCGGTTATTATGTTTCAGAACTATGGTTAGTCTTTCTCACATGTATGCCTACTTATGTTAATTAAGGGTAAATCGTATGAGCCTGGTTAGAGGCATTATTTATGTTTTCCTTATTAGACAAGAAACCCTTTATGGCATGGAATGTTTGTTTTTGTTTTCTGCGTCATTTTTGGATTATTCTCTTTGTTTAAGCCCATATTCTTCTTCGATATATATATGTAGAAAGTACATTGAAAGGGGTTGTGACCGCAAACATGCCAATTAACTCCATGGCAAATGAAATACAGGCATGTTATATTGTTTTTGTTACTATGTGTACGTCAGTAGGTGTTATATGTTTTTTAGGTTTACAGTTTTGGGTCCTTATCAAGTATTTAAAGAAGGTTGACGCAGTTATGTCACTCATTTTAGATGACACATGACATGTACTAGTACTACGATTGCAACTTATAACTGTAACGGCTTGGCAAATGTCTCAAAAAGGAATGAAGTTTTTACTTGGTTGAAAGATAAAAATCATATTAAAATTATTTGTGTGCAGGAAACGCATTGTAATTTGGAAAACGAATTGAAATGGAAATCAGAATGGGGTGGAGATATTTATTTCAGTCATGGCACTACTAATAGTAGGGGTGTTATGATGTTTAAAAAAGAAACTCAACACTTATTTCATTCTGTACAAACTGATGAGGATGGAAGGTGGATTTGTTAGAGGTGACAGTGGATGACTTGCACATAAATATCATTAATATCTATGGGCCAAATGATGATAATCCAAACTTTTTTGAGGAGATCCATAAAGTTATCTCCTCCCTAAAAGATAACCAAAATATTATAGTTGGAGATTTCAATACGGTGTTAAACATAAGCAAGGATCGTACAGGTACTCACTCTTTTAATAATCACCCACAGGCCTTAAATGAAATTCAACAACTCAAGGCATCCTTAGATTTAGTGGATATTTGGAGACAAAAAAATCCAAATTCAAGCAGGTATACATGGCGCAGGGGACAACAAGCTAGTCGTATTGACTACTTTCTTATCACCTTTTCCCTGGTTCACAAAGTATTAAAATGTAGTATTGGTGACCGATTAAGATCTGACCATGCCATCGTAACACTGCAAATTATTACAGCAGAATATCCCAGAGGGCGGGGGTTTTGGAAATTCAACCTATCACTTTTAAATGATACGGATTTTATTGAAAAAACTAAAGAACTAATCAAAGATTTTTTTCAAATTAATAATAATTCATCGGACCCGCACAACGTCTGGGAAGCCTTTAAGTGTGTTTTTAGAGGACACGCTATTAAGATGGGGTCATGGAAACAAAACAATATTTGAAAAAGGAGAAGAGTCTAATAGAGGAGGTAAATGAATTGACTAAAACGTTGGATGAAAAGCAATCGTTATGCATAGAAACAACTTATTTGATAAAAAATAAACAACTAGAATTGGAACATTTATATTCTGAGCGTGTGGTATAATTTATAGATCACGAGCCACATGGATGGAAAAAGGGGAAAAATGCACAGCTCATTTTTTAAGACTCAACCAAAGAAATTCTGCCAAAAAAAACATTATGAGCTTATATACTCCAAATGGTACTTTACTTACATCTCCACAGGAAATATTAGCGGAAGAGGTGGATTATTTTAAAACTTTATATGCTCTGGCTCCAGAGTCTTCTGTAGGATCCAATATTGAGTTATTTTTTCAAAAGAATTATGATCAGATACTGTCAGTAGATCAGCAACTAAGTTGTGAAGGAAACATTTTAGAAGAAGAGTTACTGGATGCTATTAATTCCTTCGCTCCTGGTAAATCACCAGGGATTGACGGTATACCTGTTGAAGTTTACAAAACCTTCTACACAGAAATTAAAAAACCTCTATTGGCATCCTTTAACTACTCCTTTACACAAGGAATATTATCAGATACACAGAAAGAAGGCATCATCACATTGTTACTGAAGCAAGACCCAGAGGGGCATTACAAGAATCCTGTTTATATGAAGCATTGGAGACCACTGACACTACTTTGTTGTGATACCCGCATTCTGTCCAAATGTATCGCACGGAGAATCAAAATAGTAATTGGGAATATAATAAAACATGATCAAACAGGTTTCATAAAAGGACGTTTTATTGGAGATAATATTCGCCATCTGCTTGATATGATAGATAATCACGAAGAGGATGGAAAACCAGGGCTTTTATTTATTGCTGACTTTGAAAAAGCCTTTGATACAGTAAAATGGGATTTCATTCAAAAATCCCTCCAATTCTTTAATTTTGGGGAAACCATTATACAGTGGGTTTTTATATAACCAACCTACCAGTAAAATAGTTAATAATGGATATTTATCAAAAAGCTTCAGCCTGTCCAGAGGCGTACGTCAAGGGTGTCCACTGTCTCCATATCTGTTTCTATTGTGCATTGAAATTCTTGCTATCAGAATTAGAAACAATTCTTGTATAACAGGCTTAAGATCAAATGGTATTGAAACAAAAGTAACATTATATGCAGATGATGCAACTTTCTTTCTACAGCCTGAAAAAACATCATTAGATGCCCTCATAGTTGATTTAAATAACTTTTCAAAATTAGCTGGGCTAAGGCCTGACTTTGATAAATGCTGTATTATGAGAATAGGAACATTAAGAGGCACAGATGTTGAGCTACAATGCTCAGCTCCAGTCAAATGGTGTAATGGTTCAGTAGATGTTCTGGGAATTCACATTCCAGAAAATCTCAAAGATCTAGTTAAGGTAAATTTTGAACGAAAAATGCAGAAAACTGAGAAAATAATTCAACCTTGGAAAGGGAAAGCTCTCTCATTACAGGGAAAGATTACATTAATTAATGCTCTTGTGATTCCACAGTTTGTTTATCTTTTAATTTCACTTCCCTCCCCGAGGCGTCTTTTTTTAAAAGCTTTGAACAACGAATGTTTAAGTTCATCTGGAATAATAAGCCTGACAAGATAAAAAGGCAATATATATATAATACACTTGAAAATGGTGGACTAAATTAAAAAAATTTGGCAGCAATGAATTCATCCTTAAAAGCATCTTGGATTAATAAGATTTACTATAATAGTCTTTGGAGAACAAGTCAGAACTTATTTTCGGGGCATTTCTTTTTTGACTGTAAACTGTTTCCCTTTTTCCAATTCAAATCTCACCACTGTGAATGGTTATTCAAAGAAATATTAGCAGACATTTCACCATTTGTTAGAGATGCATTGAAGGCTTGGTTGAGTTTCCAGTATTACCCCCCAGACACACCAGAAGAAATCCAAAATCAATTAATATGGTTGAACTCAGAAGTTTTAATAGATGGGAAACCACTACTATGGGAAAGTCTCCTGAGAAAAGGAATTATTTTCATGAATGATTTACTAGATAGCACAGGTCATTTCATATCAGTGTTGGTTGCTGTATGTTTGGTCAGATATGTGATTTCCTTCACTTTAACCAGCTGCTTCAGCTATTCCAACTAACTGGAAACGTAAATTAAAAAAAGATGGAAACCGACAGGTCTGTAGAGCTCATACAAGAAGTCAGAAATGGCTATCAAAAATGAAAATAATTTATAATCACTGCTTACAGAGCAGGGGCCTTACTGCTTTTCCTCATGCGGTCTGTTCTTTCTGGGAAGAGGAATTTAATATTCTGATACCCTGGAAACACATTTTTAGAACCATATACAAAACAACAATTGATTCCTATTCAAGAATCTTCCAACTGAAGATCTTTTACAAGATTATTGCTACAAAAAAACAACTTAACACCTTTAATATCGAACCGTCACCACTTTGTAGATTCTGTGAGGAGGAAGAGGAAGAGGAAGATCAGATGCATTTATTTTTTTATTGT
Organism: Dissostichus eleginoides; assembly: GCA_031216635.1. Lineage (NCBI taxonomy): Eukaryota > Metazoa > Chordata > Actinopteri > Perciformes > Nototheniidae > Dissostichus > Dissostichus eleginoides. Next base: position 32,490,852 of record CM062277.1, on the reverse strand, counting down.
CCATACGTTGCAAGACTGTGGACTGAGATTCAAAATTGGCTTAAGACACTTTATATTGATTTAGCATTTACTCCCTTTGGTCTTTTGTTTGGGCTTTTGGATCAGGACAGTACACAGTTGATGAATACAATTATTCTTCTGGCAAAAATACTTATTTTTAAATCTCAATCAAGAAAGAATCTGAATTTAAGATTTTGTGAAAAGTAGATTAAAAACACAATTTATTTTGGAAAGGATGATTGCCACAAAGAATCAAAAGGTGGCTCATCACACCATAAAATGGGAAACAATCAGCTCCAGCGAAGAGTGGGATTAAAAAGGAATAATAAATGTTTTGTTTTATTTTGATGATATTGGATTGTCAACCCAATTTTTGGTTTGTTTATGAAATGTTGAAGTGACCAACACTTATTTTATTTTATTTTTTGTTTTGTTTTGTTTCTTTCTCTGTAACTTAAATTCTTTGTCTGAGATAGGAATGTCTCATTTTGTCATTATAATGTCCATGTTGTGTGTCTGAAGCCTGTACAATAAATTAAAAAAATAAATAAACCAGTTGAAATGATTTGTTATTGGTTGTGATCATATTCTAAAGATGTTTGGATTATTGAAAAGTATACAGCTCCCTTTCATCTGAGTGTTGAGAGCTGTATCCATCAATTCATGTTGTGCTCAAAGTGCTCCAGATTGATGCATTTCACTCCAACATTTAAAAAACATCTTCCCGGGGATGCATGCATTTTCTTTTGGTAAACACTGAAAACGGGTCCCACAGACCCAAACAGCACACAAGGGTTAAAGGTCAGCTTATCATAATGTTAACATTTGGTAAATATATACACTGCAAAAAACAAAAAAAGAGGAGTAAAAGTAGCCCCCGACTTGTTTTATTTTTTGAAAGTAGCTCTCATCCTTAAAAAAGGTTGGAGACCCCTGTTATAGAACGATACATTTGACACTTTTAAGCTTGGCCTACCATTTGATTGGAGCGATGAGGAACAGGTGGGGCTTGAAAAGGCCCACCTGTTCAAAGTGGGGAATGACAGAAAAAGGTTGAGAACCACTGGCCTAGTCAATGCTTTAGGGCAGTGGTCACCAACCACAGTCGAGTGTGGTGCGGGTAGATCGCGCACCGTCAACAAAAAAAAAGTAACAAAAGAAAGAAAAGTTAAAAAAAATTAAATAATGTTTTTTTTAAAAAAGTTTTTAAATGAAAGCCTATCATCCACCACCCCGTTAGCAGGTGCCACTTGATTGACGTGTCTTTGAGACATTCCCTGTCGCTCCCGAAAATAATAGACTGACTTAAAGTGATGCTCCATATTTTGGAACTCACTGCACTTATGGTAGATACCAACTACAACAAAATGAACATATTTTACCGTGATTTAATTGTAATACACGTTTCAAAATGATGACTACATACGAATAACTACATACTGATACCGGTTGGTAAAAACATGAATCAATGCTTTGATAAGTGTGCAGACAAGACAGCAGGAGAAAAACCTTTTAAAATGCGTGTTTTCTGAATGGAGATCGGATCGGATCGATCATTTATCCTTTTTGACATGTTAGTTATGTTGTGTTCTTGGTTTAATCAAATTGGAAGTTGCACCAAAGGATTTGATGTAATTCAGATGCAATTAGCCGACATAAAGGCCTCTACACACCGGCCCGACTTTGGGAGTCAGAGGCCGTCCGAAGCCGTCAGAGGCAGTCGGGCATTCGCGTCGCACTACTCAGGTTGGTGTGTCGTCTCTTTACGGCACATTTTCAACCCTCCCGCCTCCTCCCGCCGCCGATTCAACATGTTGAATCGGCCGCGGGAGGCCAAAGAACGTCGGGACAAATCAATCACTCTGATTGGCTGTTCAGCTTAGCGAATCAGTGCATCAGAAGTGAAGCGGAAGTGAGGGACCAAAACAAACGATAAGAAGGCACACACAGACGGCTAATCTTCCTCATTTTCATCTCACCCGGATGCAAGAGTTTCTTTTTTTATCATGACGGCATGGAATGAAGAAAGTGAAGACCAACTGATCAACTGTTTATATTACTAAGTCTGTTCTTCTTCTCTCGGTGTATAAAACGCAGTCTGTCTTCCGGTTGTTGCCTCTTTTGAATGACGAATACACACTACCGCCGCCTGCTGGTAAGGAGAGTTATTGCCACTCGTCGGCTGAAGTATTTGCGGTGTGTTCGTAGGCGGGCGGCTTTATCCGACGAAGCCAACGAAGCCCGACGTAGCTGACGTAAAAGTCGGGACGCCTTCGGTACGCGTTCTTTGGTCTCAGGTTGGTGTGTAGAGACCTTAAAAGGCCTCAAATTGGAAGCACTGTCTGGGCTGTCCTTTTCACTCAATTCTGCAATATGTAGATCTCGCCTTTCACCAAGGCCGAGGTCGGGGATCTTGGGCTTGAAAAGGTTGGTGACCACTGCTTTAGGGAACAGGAAATGATCTGTTAAAAATATTAGATAAGACGTTATATGTGCATAGTTTATGGAAATTGTTTTGTTATGACATTTCAATTTTAGATTTCTTCCCCCCCAATTTTCGGCGCTCCCCATGGATGGATGCGCCCTTAGCATTCGCCTATACTGCCTATGCCAAGATAAAAGCCATTTTAAAAATGTATAAACTAACAATAGTTTAATATTTCGTGTACAATAGAAAGAAAATAATTGAGAGAAGAGAAAGCGTAACAGAAATATGGTGGGTTAAATACATGTGAACAGATTATCCTAACGGTATTGTTGCAGGCATAAAAATAACATGAAGTAACGGCACTTACACTTGTGTTGTGTTGGCTGTTAAACTGAGCCAAATCAAGTAATTCATGTCTCAGCTGTGCCTGAATGGAGATGACAATAAATAAAAATGTAAAACCAAAAAAGCTGTTCTTGCTGACAGACGTTACATCTGTGTCTCTTTTAATTGTATTGTGCTTAAAATAAAAATGTATTGGATATCATGAAAAATGTTTCCAATAAATGAATAAAATGATTTTTGTCCACTTTGTTGTTCAGATATATCATATATTTTGAACTAGATGATACAATAATTGAAACAAAATACTGTATAAAACTGAGGAGTGTTTCCCTTGAGTTTAAAGACCCAGTGAAGTGTGCGCCGGTGCATGATCTGTTATGCTAATACGTATAGTAATGACCAAAATTGTCCATTGGAACCCATATAAAAGATGTTGGAATAGCAACGAATTTGACGAGTTGGAATTGTCCGCTGGGAAACCTCCGCCTTCGTGGGCGTGGCTTGCGATCTACTGCGTGACGTCAGAAGATGGGCTCAGCCGAAGTGTTTACATTCACCACCGTTCATTTTGTCTCTGTTTCAAAGTGGAATTTACCAACGTTTTTGAGCGAGTATTTTATTGGAAAGTGTTTCGCAGTCGACTGGAAGTGATTGCCAATCGAGGAAACCTGACAATGGAGGCGACAGTGAAGAAAAAGGGAGGAAAAACACACGGGAAGCGATGCATTGCCGCTGGCTGTGGTAATGTGAAGTCTGCCGAAGTGGCGATGTTTCTGTTCCCAAAAGATGAAGGTGAGTGGCTGGTGTCATTGTTTCGTAGATTCGTAGATTGTTTATGAAAAATAAAGGCCACTGTGTTTGTGTTTACTAACAAGACTATCATGGCGGCGGCAGAGCTCAAGTCGAGTTTCTCCGCCTGGAGATATTCTCACTATTTCACTTTTGTCGAGCACAAAGAAAAGAACGTTTTAGTTAAATGTAAGTTGTGTCTTGGCGGGTCAAAGATCCTATCGACTGCCCAAAACAGCAATTAAAATCTGTTGAAACATCTGCAGAAACAACATGCTGGGACGAAGCTAGTAGCTAAGACCACAGACCCAGACTCATCCGACGCCACTCCACCTCCCCTAAGCAACAGCGGCTGGATTGGCACTTTGAAACATATCTTTGTGTTTGTTTGTAAAGACCACATTGCTTAGCAGAGTTCAGTGATGCAAATGCATGTCAAGTTGATCAACAGGTTGTATCATTCTCCGATGCAATAACAGTACTGAAATGAAGGCTACAGTATAAGGGCATTAATGGGTGCCCTTTTTTAAGTAACTAAAAAGTTACTTTTCACAGTAACGCATTACTTTTTGGTGTAAGTAGTGAAGTAACTAGTAATTGTAACTAGTTACTGGTTTTCAGTAACTAGCACAACACTGCATGTGAACATGAATGTTGCATCATGCTATGAACAGATGAATGTATGATCAGGTGATGGCCAATCCTGTGTGTAGATCTACTCTAGATCTATGACAAAATATTGTCCTCAACTAAATTGACTTCCATGGCCACTTTCCTCATCTATCCTGTCCGAAAAGCTGTCAAAATCACTCATTTCTCTCGCACACAGTATCACGAAGGCTCCGCCATGTTTACAATCACAACTGGGCCCATCTTGTGACGTCACAGCCGCTATCGTCTGCAGCAGCGGTAGGCTCAGACTCTGAAAAATTTGCGATGTTTATCTCGTCCCTCGCACTTCCTAAAAAATTATTTTAGCCATGAACAGGTACAATTATATGTAAGAAATGAAACTGCCATTTCATTTTGGCGCAAAAAAATGCACTTCACTGGCACTTTAATGTGTTATCTTCACTCTGCTGTTAAACTGCTCTCATGTTAAGAAGCATCAGATCAGTGCATGCACTGCAGCGTCCAATCAGTCCTATTATACTGTTTTACATCAATATATTATAGGTCTCAGATATATACAGAACATGTCTCTGAAGTGTTTGGCTCGAAATACCAAACAGATCATGCATTGCAGCATCCCATAATCCCCTCTGTTTCAGCCCTGTTTCAAAAGGGCTGATTCTCTGTCTTTTACTTTAGATGAAAATAAGGATCCACTCCCCATGCCCCTCTGAGAGAGATTTGGTTAAAAAGAACACAATAGGCGCTTTCACACCGGAGTACTTTTCCCCGTACTTTTCCCTTTTAGTTCAGATAGTTCCTGGGATTTTGCGTTCACACCAAAAAGAGAACTTAGTTAATGAGAACTTTTCCCCCCTTTTCAGTGAAAAAAGTTCCAATTTCTGATTGGCTGGGCGGATTGCAAACCACGCCCCATAAAACTCTGAAAAGTTTTGTAAAGCCGCCATTGTATTTGCTGGCATTAGCATTATTAGCATTAGCATTAGCCCAGCGCACCAACGGAGAGAGAATAACTTATGGCAACACAAAAAAAAACATGGGAGCGGTGGAGTGATGAGGCTGATGTGGCTGCAGCCACACGAGGACAATAACGGTCGTATCCGCTACAGTTCTCTATCAGATAGATGGTTCGGCCACACGAGGCCGACAGGGAAACGCAGATAACGATAACGGGTCCCAAGGTGGGTAGATCTGCGGACGAAACCCTCTGGGGGACCAAACGGCTCCGTGTCTACACCCTATAACGATAATTTCCTGATAACGATGACGCAATAGCCCCAGTGTTTCGAGCCAGGTCCCGGTATCTCGCAGGACAGCGCACCCAGCAGGAGCTTCCAGCTAGATTTGACCGATATGGACATAAACGCGAGTGAAGTCAAATCGGACAGGAGAGGAGACACGCAGCTCTGCATGATAACCTGCAGCTCCGCGCGCTGTGATGGAGCGATGAGCGGAACAAAACACACACTTCAAGTTAGATCATCACCCTTAGCTATTTTAATTACCTCTCAAACTACCTAAACTAGTTATAAATATGTTTATTTTTACTGTCGGGTCACTCATTACTGGATCAGCCAGCTGCATGAGACCACGGATACTGACGGGCTGTCAGGAGAGGGGGAGGAAAAGAGAGGCTCCGTCCTCCGTGTATTATTCTTATATTATTATATAGAGTCGTTATTCATTTGTTTTAAAGCTCAATAAATAACAAAGAAGACCTTTGACCGGCACTTTTCTAATTTTGTCTGGAAGATTTAAACTTTAACGGACATGTTGACCAGCGAAACCCCACCTCTGCTGCTAAATCCAGCGCGGAGAATAAACAGAAGGGCAACCATGGCAACCATGCATGCGCGAGAAGTCTTCTTTGCTGCTTTTGGTGTATTTTGTGACAGAAGTACAGCGCCACTTACAGGCCCAGCATATGTACTACAGCGTCTCCAGCGTTTCTGGTGCCTATTGCGTGTGGACGGAAGACTTTTTTGATAAAGATTTCGGTTCGTTTCCGTTATCGTCCTCGTGTGGCTGCAGCCTTATTCCGGTGTGAACGCGATCTGCTCTTTAGTTCCATGGGGGAACTAAGTGCTGGGAACTAAGTATGGCAAAGTACTTGGTGTGAAAGCGGCTAATGGTGCTCCAGGAGGAAATTCAGGTGATAAGGTGGGGGGGGGGGGGGGGGGGGGGGGGGTTACCTTGGTTGGTGATTAGGCGCGTTCACACCGGAGTACTTTTCCCCGTACTTTTCCCGTTTAGTTCTGTTAGTACCCCTTATTTTGCATTCACACCAAAAAGAGTACTTAGTGCCGGGAACTTTTCCCCCCATTTTTAGTGCCTGCTAGAGAGGTGGTACTTTCCTGGGGAGAAAAAAGTACCAATTTCTATTGGCTGGGCGAATTGCAAACCACGCCCCGTAAAACTCCGAAAGGTTTTGTGAAGCCGCCATTGTATTTGCTGGCATTAGCATTATTAGCATTAGCATTAGCCCAGTGCACCAACGGAGAGAGAATAACTTATGGCAACACAAAAAAAAACATGTGAGCGGTGGAGATGAGGAGGTGTCGGCGTTCTGGCGATTTACTCGGAAGGCTTCAGTAGAAGCTGCTGGGAGTCCCAGCAGCTTCTACTGAAGCCAGTCCCCAACTCCGGGGACTTCCGGCCGGGGACTTCGGGTGGCAGTATACGCCGTGAAGTCCCCAAGACTTCAAAATTGACCCACAATTCATCAAAATTAGCCGACCGGGAGTACAAATATGACCACCTTTTTAGTTAAAACTGCCATTTTGGATCCTGAAAGTGTCAGAAATGGATTTGTCACTATTTATCCTCTGCAATGATGGCTCCAATGTTCTTGCTTCCACATACATGGTTGCATCTATGATAAAACCCTCTTCTTTAAACAGCACATTAACCACATCACAGAAACAGCCTTTTGTCCCTTTCTTCTCCTTCCCCGTTGCTGAAATGCTTATCCACGCCTTCATCCACTCGTGATGCTATACTGCAGAAGCCTTTTGTACAGCACAACGATCTACAACACATCCAAAACTCAGCGGCTCTTCTGTTTGATCAATCTTGCAGCACCAAGATCCTCACTCCTTCATAACTTCGCAGTGAAAGCAACAGGAATTAAAGGAAAATCTCAATTTTATGAATGTTTAAGAGAAAGCAAAGTCAACAGTTACCTTCTATTACACTTTTCATTGTCTCTTACACATTCAAACTACAATTCTAAGATTCAGACATAAATGCATACATGAATTGAATTTACTAGATGTAGGTGAACTGCTCAAACCTGACACTTTCTTGCATATTTGCATTGTGACACTTCAGCTAAATTATGCCTTATATATGCTTTATAACTTTATTTGCATGACTGGACATCATGCAACAAGTTCTTCCACAACAACAGAAGACAGCTGTACATAAGGGCTGACAGACACATGAACTCTAAATGTAAACAATCAATAAAGCAGAACATTGGCATTGTATGTGAGCACATACAATGCCAATGTTCTGCATTATTAATTTTAAAGTAGCATTACATTGTGTAAGTTATTCAATACAATCATTTATTATTGGAGCTTGGTGAAGAAACACTGGGAAAGCAAGCTATTCACATTTTACTAAAGCATCAGATGACACCTTCAGCCAGAGCAGGATGAGACAATATCCTTCTGTACTTCTGAACATAGGCCTATGTTGTAGCTTGCTTTCGCACAGTGTTTCTTCACCAAGCTTTTCTAGTTGGCCTTTTTCTGCAAAAGAAAACCCTAAATCAGCATTTGTACATCAGCCTTCATTTTCGGGCCCTGCAATCATTTTCCTTTTTATTTTTTACATTTTTTTAAATGCAACAAAAATCAGCAGTATCCGTGACAGAGGGTGTTTCTCAATGTCGAGGAAAGCTGCTCCAGAGCTACTATTTCAAGGATACTACGTCATCGAGTCCTGCCGAAGGACTGTTCCAATGTCCAGGATACTTGGAATTCTACCGAGGCCGGCATACATCGTTGCGGGAAATTTCGAGGCTGCACATGTGTAGACTCTGCGGTCTTAAAATCCCCACAATGCTTTGCGCACGGACCAATTTCCAAAATCTTTGGCGGAAAATGTAAGGCGGGGCCTCTCATATGACGCACACCTGCACACTTGCTAGCCTGTTCCATTAGACAGCTTGAAGTGTACTAGCTTTTGAGACAGCGTACATGCCTGATTGCCTGTGTGTAGTTAGCCTGTATGCTAACGTGTGTCAGTTTAATGGAACACAAGAGAGAAGCTGCATGCTGATCAGGGCTGCCAACCCTCACGCATTGAGCGTGAGAGTCACGCAATTAACCCATATCTCACGCACTCACGCCACACATGCCTTTCCTCACGCTAAGTTTTCGTCTAAAGTGAAGGAACAGCAAACCGAGCGGTCTACGAAATGAGACAGTCTTCTGGCTTAGTTCAGTAAAGTTGGAACGATATTGGGAGATTCGGATTTCACGGATCAATAATTCATGAACAAAACCTTATTCAGACACAAATGACGTCTCCTAAGTACCGTGGTAAGGTTGACAACGAACTACAATCACATTTTGATAAAAAAAAAAGCCAATACGCGCCGTCCTCCGAGGTGGACACATTACATCGGTCTCTATCCGCAGCCGGAGAAGAAACGAGTGCTCAGGGACCGTCTGCAAAGTGCAACTCCGAAAAAAGAGAATACAATAATATTCAATCACTATTATACAGTATATTTCTACCAAACTCACTACACACATCAATAGTCTCCTGGTGGTCATACTACAGCAGAGAGTTTTGAAGAATATGCTTTTGAATAATATTGGGGAATATTTATAATGTAAAATCTTCAATAAATATGGGATCATCTTCAATAACTTTACTATTATACAGTATATTTCTACCAAACTCACTATTTGCATTGTTGTTGTTAGCATCTGGTTAGCTAGCTGCGCTAACGGATATTAGAAGCTGTTTCTAAAACAAGGAGAGGGAGAGCTCTCTCCTGTCAGACTGAGAGAGATAACTACAGCTCAGTGAGGTAAGGGACTCTGAGTGTTTAGATAGTTAACTTTAGTCTAGTTATCTCAGTGGGCCTCAAACGGTTTGGTCACCATTTATGAGAATAAATGAAAAACAGTTATGAATACTATATGACAGTAAAACAAGAATACAGTTTAAAAGGGGAGTGATTAAATATCCATAAAGAAAAAGAAAATCTGTTTACAGTTCTGTTTCATATGGGTGTTGAGAGATGTATCCATAGATCTCTTAATGTTGCTCTCAAAGTGCACCAGATTGATGCTTTTAACTTCAATATTTTAATAAAAATCTTCCCGGGGGAGCATGCCCCCGGACCCCCCTAGAGGAGGTGAGGTCCCCCCCCCCATAAAATATCACTTTACCTCTGCTTACACCTATATGCCATTTTATATGCTGTGAGCGGATTATTGAGCCTTCATTGTAAGAGTCGCGGGTACACTGTGTATGTGCGTATTCCACTGTAGCGCCCGGTACATTAATGCAGGGCCGGCCCGCCACACTGGCGTTATAGTTGTTCGCCTAGAGCGCTAAACTCTAGAGGGAGAGCAGGGGGTGCACGCCAGATTTTTTTTTTTATGTATATGTTTTGTTTTTTTTAGGCGCCCCCCAGATTATTATTTTTTTAGGCGCGCCCCAGATCAGGATTCATGTTTTTTTGAGAATATGAAAAATAAAACGTAGGGGCGCCCCCAAACACTGCACCCCTCTATGTTTTCTTTGGTTCTGTCCATTTGTGTCGCGCGCGCTCGCGGCTTGAACAAGAATTAGAACTTCAATGAGTCACAACATGAAGAGGGGCAACCCCAACAAAAAGCCTTCTGGGGCGTATTGGAAAAGGCGAAGAAAGAGACAGGAGGAAAAACTCCAGGAAAACAGAGGTATGTCTGATGACTGTTTGTGTTTATTGGCATTTGTCAAGCAAAGGTTTAAAGCTAGCTAGCTAACGTTAGCTAACGATAGCAGCTGATATATAGTAGAAGCTGGCAGATGAGCTGCTTTACCATCTAGCTAGATAGCTCTTTTTACACCAGTTGCACTGTGTGGTTTTTCTTGTATTCATTATGTATATTTCTTATTATTAAAGCTATCTATTTTGTTCCATCTGTAGCTTACAAATGGTAATGGACACAAAATAAGTCTGCTTAATCATTAATGAACTAGGTTATCACTTCAAAACTTTTATTTTGCATATTTGGGCACAGGAAATTATGTCAGATAGTCTGAACTGCTCAGTATTATTGCAGATAGATACCTACTACATTATTCTCTGTGTAATTTCCAGGTGCATTATTACAATATCTGGGTAATCCCACTCCCACCACTGCACAACCTGAGTCTACTGCATCACTGCCTGTAGCAGGTGAGTTCAGTCAAGTTTTTTGTGATATCGCCTGTTGAGTTTATTAGGGTGGGGGGTAGTTCATACACACCTGGAAGCTTCCCAGCACAGTACCACAGTTTTCTAGTTTATTATTGCACATTACAATAGCACTTATATTACTAATAATATTACTAATAATGCACATGTGAATGTAACACACACACACACACACTCATAGTGGGTGTCTAACTGTATCCATGCATGTTTGACTGTGTCTGCAGGTGAAAACATATCACTACCTGTCCCAAGTGTACCTGCTCCTACACAATCTGCGGGAGAGACATTGATCCCGAGTACCACAACACAGTCTGCAGCACGTGAGTCCAGTTTATTATTGCACATTACAATAGCACTTCTATTGCTAATAATGTACATGTTAATAAACACACACACACACACACACACACACACACACACACACACACACACACACACTCATAGTGGGTGTCTAACTGTATCCATGCATGTTTGACTGTGCATGCAGGTGAAAACGTATCACTATCTATCCCAAGTGAACCTGCTGCTACACAATCTGCAGGAGAGACATTGATCCCCAGTACCACAACACAGTCTGCAGCACGTGACCCCACAAAGGCAGCCCACAACTGGCCATCCATGTTTGATAAGGTCAGAACAGAGTTTGTGAGCAGAGGACTCTATCAGGCAAAACCACACTTCATTTTTCCAAAAAGACAGGATGGGAGAGCTGCCACCACCACAACTTGTATAGAAAACTGGTAAATGGGGAAAAATCAAGAGAAGCTGGTTATTGTACTCACAGAAAAACGACAGCCTTTACTGTTTTTGCTGCAAGCTGTTCTCCCAGAAGGAATACAAATTAATCAGTGCAGGACTAAATGACTAGAAAAATTTCCACCAATTACTGAAAACACACGAGAACACTCCAGAACATACTAAACCATGGCATCATGGAAAGAGTTAGAATTTCGATTACAAAAGGGGCAAACTATTGATAGGATTGAGATGACGCTTACAGACACAGAAAGGAAGAGAATGCGTGAGGTGGTAACAAGGTTGGTCGCCATCATTCAATCATTAGCTGAGAGAAACATGGGCCTCAGGGGAACATGTGACACACTCAACAAACCAAACAATGGCAACTTCCTTAAAGAAGTTGAGCTGATGGCAATGTTTGACCCTGTAATGAAAGAACACGTTGCTAAAGTCAAAAGGGGTGCACGCCATACCACATATCTCGGAAAAAATATTCAAAATGAACTCATTGAATGTATCGGTGAGAGAATCAGTGCCCACATTATTGAAGAAATTAAGAAGGCTAAATATTATTCCATCATTCTGGACTGCACACCTGACATTAGCCACACAGAGCAGTTATCAGTCATCTTAAGGATTGTTACAATGGAGGAGATGCCACAAGTTACGGAACACTTCATGGGGTTCCTTGTCGCTGAGGAATCAACTGGCGAGAGTTTGTCATCCCTCATCCTGGACAGGCTCCAAGAACTGAATATCCCCTTTGAGGACTCTAGGGGACAGTCTTATGACAATGGTGCCAATATGCGAGGGAAAAACAAAGGAGTTCAGGCCAGGTTACTTGAACTAAACCCGAGGGCACTATTCGTGCCATGTGGCGCACACACTCTCAATCTGGTGTTAGCTGATGCAGCGAAAAGCTCCCTAGATGCCACTGGATACTTTGGCTACCTACAAAAGCTTTTTACATTGTTTTCCGCATCTACAAAGCGCTGGGACATTTTGAAGAGCCATGTCACCACTACCTTGAAATCATGGTCTGAAACCAGGTGGGAGAACCGGGTCAACAGTGTGGAAGCTGTGTGATATCAGGCTGTACATGTTCGAGATGCACTTTTGGAGGTGAGGGACAAGGCCACTGACATGATGATCAAAATAGAGGCACAGTCTTTGGCTGAGGAAGTGGGGTCCTACCGCTTCTCCATTTGCACTGTGGTGTGGTACGACATCCTCAGTAAAGTCAAACCGGTCAGTAAGGTCATGCAGTCTGTGTCAATGCAACTTGACATCGCAGTTGACCTCCTGAGAAAGACGAAGGCCACCCTGGAAGCCTACAGAGCCACTGGATTTGCCTCTTCTTCAAAGCTGAAGTTAATTGAAACCTACCTGAGGTCTACAATGGTCCAAGAACGCCTCAGTGGACTTGCCATCATCAGCATTAACCATGATGTTTCTCGTCAGCTGTCATATGATGATGTTATTGATGACTTTGCAGCAAAGAAGTCTAGACGAGTGCAATTCTGAGTGTTTAAGTCAAACAAGTCAGTAAGGTATTTATTTATTATTACAATATGTGTGTTCATAAACAGAAATTTAATTGTTCTTGTTTATTTATTTGTTTTTATTTTTTCATTTATTTTATTTTATTTATTTATTATTACAATACGTGTGTTCTTAAAGGTCCCATGTCTTGCTTTTCCGGTTATTACCCGTCCCCTTGTGTTATGAAGGTTTTATGCATGTAAACGGTCTGCAGAGTCACAAACCCTCAAAGTACACCCTGTAGCGAGTAAAACTCTAACAGAGAAAAGACCTGTCTATGCTGCCCCAGAACACCTCGTTGGAGATTTCTCATTTTCCATTGTTTGCTTCCTGGGTTCTGTGACGTGTGAATACCCAAATCAACAACAAATGACCGGATTGGCCCAAATGGACCAATCCGCGGAGCACCTCACACACCAGGATCCCTTGGCTAACTAACAGGGAGTCCCATTGACTTGCATAGAGCTCCCTGAACGCTGGTAATAGACGAGTTGGGATGGCGGAGAAATGCTCTCCGCAGATCCATTCTCACAGCGTTATGAACCTTTTTCTGACTCAATATCAAGCCACACTTATTGTTTTTACTTCGGCTGTGATTGTTTGTGTGCTCAGGATGAGTTTCGCTGTGTCTCGCTGTATCGCCGACCCGGAAACCTGTCCGCTGCTCGCAGCAGCGAGCCTAGCAACGTCCCGACCAATCAGAGCACACTGGGCTCACAGGGAGGGGGGGAGAAGGAGCTCCAACAAGCCGTTTAGGACAGAGAGTGAATACACATACTATACAGAGATGCTGTATGAGAAACCAATGTGAGTTTGGAAAATTGCACAATTTAAATCTATTCTAGTAGACCTCAACAATGGAATTATGATCAGTAGAAATGGCCATGACATGGGACCTTTAAGTGTTCTTTAAAAGAGTTCTATAACTCCTTCTGTGGAAGCTACTTGTTTATTAAAAGATGTTTGTTGAATTCTAACTAAAGCAAGTGTGGTTTGTGTTTTTGTATTTGTGTGTAGGGTGGGGGGGTTTTTGTTTTCAATGTATACTATAGGACAGTAAACCAAAAATATCGTTTAAAACTGGAGAGATAAAAAAATATGAATAAATAAATGAATGTTAACTAGGTCAAATGAGGTATGAATGAACAACAAAAATAAAATAAGTTACATTTATTTGTTATTGGCTATGGTAGGTTATTGGTTATGTTCACATACTTATTTGATTATTAAAATGTAAACCGATCTTTTTCATATGGGTGTTTAGAGTTGTACCCCCTAGATCTAGTAGTAATTCTGCTCAAAGTGCACCAGATTGAAGCATTTTACTTTAAAATGTTCAAACATTTCTTCCCGGGGGTGCATACCCCCCGGACCCCCCTAGAGGATGTGACGTCCATCCCCCAATTCAAACATGTTCATACAATACTGAATACATTTGAAGCCTTTTTGATGCATATTACCTATGTCAATACGTTTCTGTTTTTGTAGTGTATTTGTCTTTTGTAGAGATTTTTCATTTATTCTTTATATAGGGGGGGGGGGGCAGCTAAAATCTCGCCTAGGGGAGCAAATTGTCTAGAGCCGGCCCTGCATTAATGGGAAACCCTAGTTTGTACATGTTCAATACATTTGTAACACTGTACACATGAACGTTTCTTTTTTCGGTTCACCAAAAAGAAAAAATCTCACTCCAAGCTGAACTCAAAGGTTGGCAGCCCTGTGCTGATGCATTCACTGTCGGCTAACATGCAGGTAACTACTAATGTAGCCGGACTGGGGCAACGAGTGTCAGTAATAACATGTCAAAGCTTACTAACGTTAGTTCACGTAAATTGGTGACAGTCAGGGCACGTTTATCAGTCACGTGACCTTATTGTAAAGTGGTGTATACTAATAAGGCAGTAGCCTATGTCATAGTGTTAGAGCCTGACAGTTCATTCATAGCATTCAGGAATGGATGCATCCATGTGGATGTATTCAACTACGGTCATAATTTAGTTTTGAAATCTTTAAATAAATGCTTTCATATAAAATAATTGATGGAACAAAATCTATAAGGCACATTAGAGAGTTTCTTTTTTACTGAATGCATTAAACGCGGGGCTTTCCTCTGCTAGCAGGCAGTGTGCATCGGACTGCTGTCATTAGAAGGCTGTGGCCAGTTAGCAGAGTAGCAGCCGACCTGAGAGTCCCTGCAATGGTAAATGAAAGCGAGACAAAGCTGCAGGAGACAATGCAGTGCTGTAAGCTGCTTCTGACCTTTGCTTTTTAAATTAGACATTTCGCTTCCAGAAACCCACCCCCCTCCGTGTCTTCCATCTCCTCTGTCTCCGTATCACTATTAACCTTCCATCGCATTCCGTGCATTTTGGAGACAGCCCCCATACCCCTCCCCTCCCCCAAATGACACTACGGCTGGCTGTACCTGAGCCCGAGCAGCCTGCAGCCTGCAGCGGGCTGATGCAGAGCTGCAGCATTGTTACAGCCGCTCAGCTGCACTGATGCCCGGCAGCAGCACCGTGAGGAGCCCGGCTCTGGACACCGGAGCTTACCTTGCTTTGGCCGATCTGTCGTAGCCCCATCCCGTCCCAGCCCCGAGATCTCCGAACCCTGCAGCGGGGTAATTCCTCTCCATGAAAGAAAGGCTGGATGAAGATGGGCAGATAGTGAGGGGGAGGGGAGGGAGGAATGTGTTCTCTTCTCTGCGCTCGCTTCTGTTTATTTCTCCGCTTCACGAGCCTGCAGACTGGGAGGAATGGAGGGAGAAGAAGGAGCGGGGGGGGGGGGGGTCACAGCAGCCAGGAGCACCTCCTCCCTCCTCTCCTCTCCCCATATATCTCACTGTCTATTGTCTTCGGTGCTCAGCTTATGAGTCGTAGAACAGATGCTCTGCGTTCTTAAGCAGCTTTAATAAGAGGAGCAGTTACGCATCCAGCCGGCAGCTGCACACACACACACACACACACACACACACACACACACACACACACACACCAACACACAGCGAAGCTACTTTCGATCATTTTGTTCACAAGACGCCATTTTTAAAAGAAATGACTGGGCTGGCGTTCATCCTCTTTCCCTCCCTCGCACACACACACACAAACTGTGTCATGCACAGCAGTATGGTGTATTGTGAGACAGTTAAAATGCAGACTGGTGAAGGAGCTCAGTGGTATTCCTTGAATAGCGTGCTGTGGAACAGCGTGTGAAGGAGGATGCTGACATCCTGCTCTTTGGGTGTATCTACACACACATGTGGACCTCACCTGTCTGTATCGGCCTGACAATTACAACACTTGCAAAAAGACTTGAGGCATGTGTAATTGTTGTGTAATTTATTACATAAAACATGCTCAGTTTTCTTGGAAAAAACAATGAAAAGATTCTCGTCTTTTGTTGCTTCGTTTAGAAATACCTTACAAACACAACACAGTTTGGTGTACAGTGAAACCACAAAAATGAACCGCACCCTCATACTTTAAGCATCAAGTGTAGTAGACAACCAACACGCTTTGTTCATCATTCTGTCAGTAGCGTCCTTTCGGTCCTAACTTTACTTATAAATACAGTAAGTAGTTGACTCAAACCCCCGGTGCCCACCACAGCTCCAGCAGAGGCTCAGACCGCTCTCTCTCCGTCCCCGGGATCAGCGGGTTCTGAGGGCGCGCCCCTGTCAGAGAGAGGAAACATTAGTGAGAGGGCTCACACAGCAGCGTGTTGGAAAAAGACAGAGCTGCAGCATACTGTGGACGACTGAGAGCTCCAACAGACTTAAAATAAAAGTGTAGACGATGTTGGAGGATCAGAATGGTAAGCGGGCCAGGTTTTTCTTTTAATTCAAACACATTTTGCGGTATTAGGATATGGGAAAACTATTTCTTCAATGAAAGATGTATTTTTTTAACATACAGTACATTTTGTAGATAATGTAGGTTTGTCATTAGGAGATTTCTTTCCAGCTTCACCTGTATGCTTTGATGGTGTTTGGCTGGATCTTGGACCACCACACAGGCCTGATCCATGAAAGATGCATGTACATACTGTAGCATCCCTTACCCTGAATAAGGTGGTGGGGCGGCATCATGTTGCCCACTGCGGGTCAGAGCCTCATTGTAGCTGGGTAAACCTGGGACCATGATCCCAGCCAGAGGCACTGTCTCTGGGGCCGGATGGCCGTCTGCTGCCATCCTCACTGGAGCTCTGCACAGAGGAAACACAAACACTCAGTTACTGTCACGCTGAGTCTAACACACATGATGCTCAGCAAATTTGTGTTTTTAAAGATTGAAGTGTGGACATTTATGGTTGTGCTAGAGAGTGAGGTTGCATAGGTTGCATATACCATTTTACATTTGAATACATAGAATAGAATACAATCAAAGATCAAGATTATTATCTTCACAAGAAATAATAGCCGGACATTTTTTTTGCAGTTAAACTTAGAGGTTTCCTTCGGAGAACAATCATATTTACTTTTTGTCCCATGACTCCCTCCTAACAGAAGGTTTAAAATAATTTATTTCAGAAGCCGCTGTATGACAAGTGACCTTCCTGTAGTACCTCGAGCCTGCAATCAACATTCAAATATTAGGCACTCATTTTTGACCAGCAGATTTCAGGTTTTGGACATTCTTGAGTCATGCTCGTTAGAAGGTCAGGGGGTCCGGGTAACTGAACCCAGACATATCATTAGAAGAGGATCCTTCCCATACCACATCCGTTAGGAGAGCTAAAATGTTATGGCCTGAGACAAAGTGCTGGTTGGAAGGCCTGAGGGACCGGGGTTAAATTGGGATTTGATATGTGGGGGGGGTCTGTGTGGAGGTATATACACAAAACACTTGTACGTGCTTTGTATTGGTCTGTCGTACTAGAATAGTTTTAAATATGTGTGTGGAAATCTCAGTTCATTTGTAGGGCTGCGCGATTATGGCCAAAAGTTTGCTGCATATCTCACGGTAAACAATTTCACCATCACCACATTCTGTGATATTATGAGCGATCATAACTCAGCTTTATGCACACACATACATTTAGCATGGTTTAAGAAATGGGCTCCGTGTTACAGGACGGGTCTGGTGGTTCTGCAGCACCGCCGCAGACTCTCTGCACGGAGGATTAGCGGAGTCCGGCGGTGGGGGGCTGCAGCTCCTGATCGAAGCAGAGACACACGCTCACTAAGCCGACAAACTATAGCCGGTCACAGAGTTCTGCTATTTTAAAGTATCGAGCCTAAATATAGTCTCTGTCAAGAACGAGAACAGTTTTAACATATATATATATATAAAACTATATATTTATATATATATATATATATATAGTTTTTGGAAAACCTATGAAAAATGTGCGAGGGCGATGACGTCAGATCGTCCTATGTGCCGGGCCCAATTTAACCCCTGTGAGGGACTACAGTTATAATTGTATTCACTTTAATATAAATTAGCTGGATAAAAGCGCGCCTGTGTGAATGTTCACATCAGGGTGAACTTCTGGGGCTGACCTTCGTCCACTTTTGTTCTTGGCTTTGTAGCAGTAGATTCCCAGCACAGTGGCAAAAACAGCAGACACCAAGACAGCCAGGATCCCGGCCACCAGCCCTGACACATCCACTCCTGGAGCATTCGCTGCAAAGACAAACACCACTAACATCACACCATTGCTTCATATTAACCTCTCATACCATCAGTCAGCTCTGAGTTAGGGAATGAGAATGTGACGTCATCAACGTGAACTCGTCCATCTTTGGAGGATAGTGGCGACCTGTCTCCTGAACCTGTACAGCGAGCGGAGTGGCCATAACTTGTCACTTTAACGTTTAAAAATGGTCAGTAAGTTTTGTTGTGTCTCAGGCTTTAACAGCCACTCCTATGACCTAAGAACAAAACAAAGACCATGGGATTAGATTGTATTCTTCTAAACTAACAGGGAGACGAGTGAGACGTAGAAACCTCAGCAAGAGACGCTGAATGTGTTGAACTAGAGGACCACAAATCACTACACTGGGGACGTGATTTAAAACAGTCGCAGTATGACATTAATTATGCATGGTAAACTGACGTTTTGTTAGCATAGCATCAGCTGTCTTACCTCTGTCCGGATGACTCAATAGTTGTCATTAAACCTGTATTTGTGAATGTCCTGTACACCGCCATTTGTGAACTTGACATTGGCCATCAAATATTCAATATTTTTGAATTACCTAGGTAATAGACACTTACTCTAAACACCAGAGAGGACCGACATCAGAGACACCGATCAGTTAATGCTTCTCTTAATTCATACGGACATGTGTTATTCATTAACCCCTCGCCCCTATTCCACCTAGTTTAGCACTTTTTTTTACTTTTGTGGTTATTTTTCTTTACTTGCTTGTAACGCGCTTTGAACACTAGGAAAAGCACTTTATAAATAACATGTATTATTATTATAAAAAAAAATGTATATAACGCTCACTCTGTTCCTGCCCAGAGCTTCTCTTTGTAATGGCATATATATTTTGAGCATACTATTCATTTTGATGCAAACTGCTGACAGATCCCGGGAACGCTGATATTGACGGCTGCTGCTGTTGATAGACGCTATCCTCCAAAGATAGCCTTGATGCCCCAGAATGCTCCGCGGCTCCCATTCCCTATTGCAGTAGTTTGTTCCCTTTGTTCCCGATTTGTACAAAAGTATTTTAGGTGAAGAACCAAACCAATCACTTCCTGAAACAATCTGTCTACAATGGCAGATCGCAGCGTTGCTATCGTGCTCCAGACGCTACTGACCATGCTACAGTTCTTTGTGCAACATCTACAGCAGCTCTTTTCACTGCTTTTGGTGGAGGAAGTTACAGCGCTCAGGCTCGGCATATGTACTGCAGCTTTTCTAGCGGTTGGAGCTAAACGGAGCTGTCTCGTGTGAACAGACACTTTCCGGTGTCTATTGCGTGTGGACGGAAGCCTTTTTTGCGTTTGCGTATGCGTCCTCGTGGGGCCGGGGCCTTAGTCTTGCTTGCCCTTGTGTCCCTTGTCAGTTCGTTGTCGTTTTATGATGGTTTGGTTCCTGTTCCTCGTGTTCTGGATTTCCCTGTTCTTCCCTCCTATGGTCCCGGTTTGTTTGTTTGTTACTTTCTCTTTTGTTCCCCCTTGCCTGCTCCAGTCGTTTTTGTATTGAAACAGCTTTTTATTTAATTAAAAGCTCGCTTTTAATAAAAAAATGTTTACCTTACCTGCCTCTTTGTTTATACTGCTTTTGGGTCCGCAATCTTGCCAAACCGTGACACAGCTTGCTTTTGAGATATTCTAAATTACCAAAGATACACTCTAGTAATGTGTTGCAGCATTCAATAGTACCCCTAAATAAAAATTGGGGATTTAAAACAGGCACTGTGACCAAATCGGGAACTTTAACTTAGCAGATATAATAAGTAACATTAGCTATACAGAAATTATACTAATCATAATTGTAATTATAACAACCATAAACATGTTGATATGCATGTATTTTGAACAAGAAAACACAAGATTGAACTGAATGAGACAAATTCCAAGCGTTCAACTACAATCATGGAAATCATTAATCTTTTAAGAAATTACCTTGGCTGTCGACATAGCTCTTCCAAAATATTCCCTAAAATTGGAGAGGAAAGAAACATTTTAAGAGTTATTGTTTAATTAAAGCAAAAGTGGGTTATGTACGGAGCCCTGGAGGGTTCATAGAGAGAAAAATAAATAAAATGAGGCCACGTTTTATTAATTCGTGCGCACGAGATGTAATTTGTGCGCACAAGATGTAATTCGTGGCCTCAATTTAAATAAAACGAGGCCACGTTTTATTAATTTGTGCGCACGATATACTCTCTCGTTCGCACAAGATACTTTTTCGTGCGCACAAGATACTTTTTCGTTGGCACGAGAAAGTTACCGGTGCGCCAAGTAGGAAGTGGAGCGCACAGGAGACAAACGTTTCATTGCAGACTGTTATGTTTATGTGGGGAAATGGCAGTGCATACATTATTTGAGATATATTTCAAACTCAGACTTCATTTTAGGGACATTTCGGCCAGAGGTGTAGAGCTATTTGTTTAAGCACCGGATCGGCAAAACAGGAGAGTCTGTGAACCAGTCTGCCTTGATCTATGAATTCATGTCCGTGACTCTCACAGTATCTGCTATCTGCGCGCAGAGCGCTGTGTTTACCTTCATTAGAACAGCTGAATAGAGATTGAGGCTGCTACGTTTATAACCATACACACACACACCTCTACACACATGGAACTGCCCGATTATTCCCCTTATTACTCGTTTTATGAAGGAGATGTCCGGTCACCAGGGCGCATGATGTGTAAATAACCCAATTTGTCTTCTGTGAAACTGAAAAGGATATGACATTGTTTTTGTTACTTTCATTGCAGTTGTATATGTCTTAAATGTAATTTAGGTTAACTTCCTGTTTTATTTAGATGCTTTTATTTTGAAGGCAAGTTTACGCTGTTGACAGGAAATTGTTGTTGCTATGGAAACGTGAAATGCTAAATGATGTGTGTGTGTTTGTGCTTTGCTCAGCTCAGTGTGTGTATGTGTGTGTGTGTGTGTGTGTGTGTGTGTGTGTGTGTGTGTGTGTGTGTGTGTGTGTGTCCGTCCGACCCCGGAATTTGTTTTCAAATTACCATGAACAGTGATTTACACACATCTGGCTAACTCCATCTGTGTATTCCCAAGTGAAAGAAGTTCGTTTAATCTTAATCTCGATGTAGGCTAGTGCTAAGTGCTGTCGGAGTGCACTGGAACGAACGCCACTATCATAATATCTAACATACATAACATACACACGCCCTGGCGACCGGACATCTTCTTCATAAAACTAATAATATAGCGTAATAATCAGGCAGTTCGATGTGTCTCGTGCGAACGAGAAAGTATATCGTGTGCACAAATTAATAAAGCGTGGCCTCGTTTTATTTAAATTGAGGCCACGAATTACATCTCGTGCGCACTAATTAATAAAGCGTGACCTCGTTTTATTTAAATTGAGGCCACGAATTACATCTCGTGCGCACTAATTAATAAAGCGTGGCCTCGTTTTATTTAAATTGGTTTATTATCCTCGCATTAGCATTATTAGCATAAGCATTAGCCCAGCGCACAAACGCAGAGAGACTAACTTATGGCAACACAAAAGAAAACATGGGAGCGGTGGAGATGAGGAGGTGTCGGCGTTCTGGCGATTTACTCGGAAGGCTTCAGTAGAAGCTGCAGGGAGTCCCAGCAGCTTCTACTGAAGCCAGTCCTCAACTCCGGGGACTTCCGGCCGGGGACTTCGGGTGGCAGTATACGCCGTGAAGTTGTTTGCGGCCTGCCAGTAAACCCAAAGCAGAAGAAGAAGAAGTGACGTCAGCGGCTCATTTGCGTAATCTTCCCTCAGGGAACTTATTCCGGTGTGAACGTGATCGGCTCCTAGTCCCATAGGGGAACTAAGTGCTGGGAACTAAGTGCTGGGAACTAAGTGCTGGGAACTAAGTACGGCAAAGTACTTGATGTGAACTCGGCTAATGGCGACCTATTGCACAACCCTCATGGCCAACATTTAAAAGTATATAATATCACATGTGAGTGTTGAGCAGCTCAATGGACAGAGGCAGGAAGGACTGCTTATAACGGTTCAGCCTGCTCTTGGGAACCCTGAATCTTCTACCAGAAGGGAGGAGCTGGAGTTCTGGGTGGAGAATGTGGGGGGGATCAGACATGATTTTTTTGTGCCTGTCTAAAAATTGACTGCTCATATATGTTTTGGAGAAATTTATGTTTTTTAACCCCCATAACTTTCAGAGCAGTCTGTACCAGGCTAGCGATCTGTGACTTCAACTGGACTGTCAAGTTACCATGCCAATACAAATACAATGCAAAATAGCAAATGTAACAATGTAATGATAATAACTAAAGCCATGCCTTTAGTCATTAGGCATGCCTTTAACTAAAGCCCCCCACCCCCTGAAGTCTGCTCTGTCCCCTCTCCTGTAAGCAGTGTAGGTGTACAGAGACAGTGTCTTCTGGAGCATTACCGTCTGGGTGTCGTCCTCAAACACCTCCCTGGCCTCCTCATAGCTGCACTGCTCCTCCACACACTCCCGCTCCAGATTGTCAGACACCACTATCTCAAAGTCCCAGCTGTTATAGAGCAGGGAGCGGGACAGGAAGGAGGACGCGGCCTGGCCGTCCAGCAGCACTGCTGCAGGACACAGGACACAGGACAGTCATATCAGTGAGGAGACATTTTTAAACTCTGGAGTGCTCTCACCTTTTAATGATCTACTGAGACCACAGACTCACAGACTCACAAGGTCGCTAGAGAAAACTAATATGATACTACAGGATTATAATTTGTGTTATGTTCATCACTTTAATGTTAAATCTAGTAAATGAGATGCTCATTTATGTTTTTGATGTATATATATATATATATATGGCTGTGACGCTTGTAAGTTTCACCAATAGAGTTATATCTTAACCCTTTAATAATATATCGATTATTTGTTGATCATACTTTGTAATATAAATAAGAATCTTAATCTTGAGAGTAAAGCTGTCAGCTAAATGTGATGAAATAAAAAGTACAATATTTGCATTTGAATTGTAGAGGAGAATAATGAAAAAGGAGATACTCGAGTAAAGTCTCTTTAAAACGTAAAAACAGTACAGAACAGTACAGTACTAGGTGAAGGTGCTGTTCAACAATGCACACATACATATTACAAGTGCCCAGTTTTATATATGAGATACAAACGTCATAATGGTGTTTTTTCTTTTGGTGGGTGCAGTGTGTCTGAGAGGAGGGTTCACCTGGAGCCGGTATGGAGAGCACGGAGCAGCAGGTCAGCTGAAGCAGGGCCAGCAGGGCCAGCCCGGGGGGCCACACCCCCCCCACAGCGGCCCTCACAGCTGCCATCACAGCGCTACACTGCAGGAAGTGAGCAGAAGAGCCTCAGCAGTAATGGATCCACGCCTGTTAAGACGAGCCAGTCACCTCCTCCTCCTCACTGTGTGAGTGTCTCTTAAAGCTTCCAGGAAGAAAACAGCACTAACTCTTTCAGATTCACAAAGACATGGAGGTGAACTTCTTCGTGCTGCGTTTCAGGTGAAACCGTAGTGAGTTGTGCTGTTTTCCCAGAGGAACGTCACATTACAAACCTGTTAGACAGCATACCAGCTGGAGGGAGGAACCTCCACAAACCTGTCTGTCAGCCTGTTTCACTGTTCACACACTGCCTGTTTACTCACTTGTTTGGCCCACCAGTTACAGTAACAGAGTGTGTGTGGAGTTAATAGCCGCTTTCACACCAATTACTTTGCCGTACTTAGTGCCCAGCACTTAGTACCCCCATGGAACTAAGTACAGATCGCGCTCATCACTCCACCGCTCCCATGTTTTTTTTTGTGTTGCCATAAGTTATTCTCTCTCCGTTGGTGCGCGGGGCTAATGCTAATGCTAATAATGCTAATGCCAGCAAATACAATGGCGGTTTCACAAAACTTTTCAGAGTTTTACGGGGCGTGGTTTGCAATTCGCCCAGCCAATCGAAATTGGTACTTTTTTGGTACCACCTCTCTAGCAGGCACTAAAAATGGGGGTAAAAGTTCCCGGCACTAAGTACTCTTTTTGGTGAGAACTAAAGTAACCTGTATATCCTATATAACCTGTTTTAATAATTATAACTTTGTCTGTGTAAAATGTATACTTATGAAACTAGACCAAGTGTTCTTATTTTTCCTTTGTTTGCTGTGGTCAATTGTGTGTGCGTTGACTTAGGAATGTAGAGGATCCAGTCGACCCCCCCGGGTTTTTAATGGGCCGGATAGGAGCATGGGGGGGTTGCAGGAGAAAGGTAATAAAACTGACACCATTGAGTCTATGCAGAGATTGTACTGAGAGAAAGATTGGGATGCGGAGTGGTACGGCCAGGTGCTGAGGATAAACGAAGATAAGGATTGGTACCTCACCCCCGTTCAACCCAGAATTGTTTATTTTATGGCTGCCATAAAAGATGACCTGGGACTGATCGGCGGCGCAGGAGATCCAAACTTCCCACACCTATGGCTGACTCACTCTGATTCGCTGTTTAGACCTCGTCAATGGCTGACTCACTCTGATTCGCTGCCTAGGGCTCGCCCAGGAGTGAGTCCACCAATGGATGAACACCTAGGGAGGAGCAACCGACACAACTCCTCCCACACAACTCCTCTCCGTTTGTGGGAATAAATATTGTGAATTCTGTACGCTCGCGGCCTCTGTTCGGTCTGACTGTCTGATACGTACATCGCACGGTGGAAGAGCTGAGGCCCGAAGTACTTCGTTATATAAGTACTTTGTTATATTGTACTGTTGTTTCTACCATTAAATCAGCTTATTGTTTAATCTCATATCTCTGTCTGAGCCGTTCCTTTTTACAGCAGACCACTCATCAAACGAACAGCGCGGAGCGGGCTCGAACCTTCAACAACTGAAGGGTGCTTAAACCCAACAGAACGCAACATAAGGGGTACTAACGGAACTAAACGGGAAAAGTACTCCGGTGTGAACGCGCCTAATAGCTCTTGTTTCACACTCCAGTACTCTTAAGGGTTTGCAAACTGCCAATAAACCAAACCGGTTCCGGTTCAAGAACCGTTCTTGTGCTTTTCTGGTGCTTAACTGGTTCTTCTCTGGTTCTGCCCCTTTTCCACCAAACCGGTTCCAGAGCCAGTTCCGGGCTAGCCTGATTTAGCTCTGGTTCTTCCTGTTTCAGCCGCAGCGGAGCCGGCGGCTCTAAACACCGAAAACCGGTTCTTAGCTGACCCACTTGGCTGTCCGGCAAGAACCAAGAACCACGATCACGTCGGAGGGGGGCGAGATTAACCTGAGCCATAATAACAGTTTATGGCGAGTACGGAAAATGAAAGTTGTAACAAGCAGTAGCGCTGAGCAAAGTGACTAGAACGCAACCACACGCTTATACAAAAATAACACACTTTATAAGGTCAGGCAACACTAACCAGGCTTCGTGTGATTCTGTTTATTTGTACCTTACTTTGACCATACGTTCACTGTTATTGATCATTGTGGAGAGCAGGCAGAAGTTTTGTTTTGTATTATAGCAGCTATCAGATGGAATCAATACATGGGCTGCACAGGTTGTCATGTCCGACTATCACAGGTAGAATCATAATGAAAAGGTAAAATGTGCCTGTAGAAAACGGCTTATGCCACAATAGGATAGCAACAAGTAGTCAAGATAGTCAGTTTAGCTTCGGTTGCTGTTGCATAACTGCGGTCAACTCAGCCGTCTCTCGCGTTCGCTTGGTCAAATCAGCAGCTATTCATTTTTGAGTGCGCAATTAATAGGCTAGCGCCTTTACGGTAATCGCTGTACAAGAGTAAAATAATGCATGTTTTGTTCTGCTTTATTTGCAATACAAGTCATTTGTACCATAAGTTCTTAATAAAACGGACACTGTTTGACTCAGTCCTAGTTTGACTGCTACAATAAAATGAAGTAGGCTACTTTCACTGTGTACTTTTTGGGTAATACTCTCTCAAAGTCCCCTCCTGAGAACAAAATCATGCCACTTCTGCTATATTTGATGAGATAAAATGATTTTTAGCCATAAGTTCTTAATAAAATTGGTACTGTTGGACTCAGTACTTGTTAGACTACTACCACAAATACAATGAAGTACTTTTACTGTCCCCTGAAATAAATAAATGTGGCATTATGAAATAAAAGTCTCTTGAAATAAATAAATGTGGCATTATGAAATAAAAGTCTCTTGAAATAAATAAATGTGGCATTATGAAATAAAAGTCTCTTGAAATAAATAAATGTGTATTTAAATGTACATTTATACATATTTATTGCCTTATTTATTTCAGAATGTATTTCATAACCTTATTTATTTATTTCATAGACATATTTATATATATATATATATGTATTTATTTAATTATTTATTTATTTATTTAATTTTGGCTTAAACGGCATTCCATATTTTCTCCCCAGGATAGTACCACCTCATTAACTAAGTACTCTTTTTGGTGTGAACGCAAAATTCCAGGCACTAACGGAACTAAATGGGAAAAGTACGGGTAAAAGTACTCCAGTGTGAACGAGCCTAATACCACAGAGAGCTTATTAGTTCCACATGACATGACTAAACCTAAAGCTGTGTTTTTTTGCACCGTTGATTGCAGAGATGTATGAAATTCAGAGGATTTGTGAGTTATGAATAAAGCGTAGCATATATCATATTGAATATACAACTTAACATTAAGAAACCTGCAAAGAAGTTAAAAAGTGAATATGTTGAATAGACCAGCAGTGGCTCAGTCAGTAGGGGCTTGGACTGGGAGCTGTAGGGTCGCCGGTTCAATTCCCCAAACAGACCTAAATATGGAGTGTGGACTGGTACTTGGAGAGGTCCCAGTTCACCTCCTGAGCCCTGCCATGGTGCCCTTGAGCAAGGCACTGAACTGATAAGACTAGTTTAGAGGAAGGGGTTAAAACCATGTGAGGAGAGAGGGACCGAGGAAACATTGAGAAATTAGACCTTCTTCCTTTCCTCTGAAGCAATGTGTGTCTGATGAGATGTCAGTCGCTTTAACCCTTTAATTAGCAATCACATAATATAATTAATAGAATAGAATTGGAAGATGAAACCCTCTTTAATGGTCACACATGCAGAGCACACAGCACACACAGTGACATGTGTGCTTTTAACTCATCCTAGTACTAGGAGCAGTGGGCAGCTATTGTACAGCGCCCGTGGAGCAATGGGGAGTGGGGGGTTGGGGGGTGTCCAGTGCCTTGCTCAAGGGCTCCCAGTCCAAGCCCCTACTGACTGAGCCACTGCCAGACACTTATAGATACACTTCTTGGAAAATTAATTGATGGCTTTTTTTCTACATTACACCCATATTCCATGTGAAACCATTTTTACACCCCTATATTTCACCTATATTACGTTAATATTACCAGGGGTGCACATAACTTTTTTAGTGAGTTACTCAGATGAGTACCAGGAGACAGCGTTTGTTACTCACCCCACACGTAGCGTGGTGTTAATAAGTGCAGTCTTCCTCACTGTCCTCCTCAGTGTCTCCTTCACTGTCCTCCATTTACACTTCTTGCATGGTAGATGATGAAGATGCTGCAGATACACCTCCCTGTCTCTGTTTAAGCCTCCAATTTGCTTTCTCCAAAACTTGTTGCCAAAACTGTGAAGTCCTTGCATTTCCTGAGGCCAAATACTAAGAAATGATCACATGACTTTAAGTCATATCTGATTTCAGAGGTGGGAAGTAACAAAGTACACTTATTCAAGTATTGTACTTAGGTACAATTTTGAGATACTTGTAGTTTACTTGAGTATTTCTATTTTATGCTATTTTGTACTTCTACTCCACTACAGTTCAGAGGTAAATGGTGTACTTTTACTCCACTACATTTATTTAATCCCTTTAGTTACTTTACAGATTCTGATTAATGATGTGAAATATAATCAAGTCTTAAATCAGACTTTAGTTCCACCTGGAGTAAATTCACAAGCTACCCTGCAGTATACAAAGTCATTCAAACTAATTTTATAACACTTTAATGATCAATAATTATAAAACATATCATATAAACTATTATGAAATGGACCAATCTGCAAAATTACTACTTTTACTTTTGGTACTTTTACTTTATTTTGATGATAATACTTTTCTAATTTTACTTGAGTAACATTTTGAATGCAGGAGTAAGTTTGCAACTGTGTGTTTTGCTCCACCTTGTTGTAAATAAAACTGCAGCAGCACAGCACAGAACGTGAACGTTGTGATCAGCTGATTTTGCGCAGTTCAGCCGCCCGCCTACGAACACACCGCAAATACTTCAGCCGACGAGTGGCAATAACTCTCCTTACCAGCAGGCGGCGGTAGTGTGTATTCGTCATTCAAAAGAGGCAACAACCGGAAGACAGACTGCCTTTTATACACGGAGAGAAGAAGAACAGACTTAGTAATATAAACAGTTGATCAGTTGGTCTTCACTTTCTTCATTCCATGCCGTCATGATAAAAAAGAAACTCTTGCGTCCGGGTGAGATGAAAATGAGGAAGATTAGCCGTCTGTGTGTGCCTTCTTATCGTTTGTTTTGGTCCCTCACTTCCGCTTCACTTCTGATGCACTGATTCGCTAAGCTGAACAGCCAATCAGAGTGATTGATTTGTCCCGACGTTCTTTGGCCTCCCGCCGCCGATTCAACATGTTGAATCGGCGGCGGGAGGAGGCGGGAGGGTTGAAAATGTGCCGTAAAGAGACGACACACCAACCTGAGTAGTGCGACGCGAATGCCCGACTGCCTCTGACGGCTTCGGACGGCCTCTGACTCCCAAAGTCGGGCCGGTGTGTAGAGGCCTTAACATTTTGAATGCAGGAGTAAGTTTGCAACTGTGTGTTTTGCTCCACCTTGTTGTAAATAAAACTGCAGCAGCACAGCACAGAACGTGAACGTTGTGATCAGCTGATTTTGCGCAGTTCTCCAGTGTGTGAGCATGCACAGAATGTGCACAGGGCAGGGAGTCTCCCACCGCAGCCAGTTGACGTAGTTTTGGTACAATTCTGTTGTACACACCGACGTTAACAGCAGCCCCGTCTGTGCACAAGGCGACCAACTCTGTCGTCCAGTGATCTAAAGGCCTCTACACACCGGCCCGACTTTGGGAGTCAGAGGCCGTCCGAAGCCGTCAGAGGCAGTCGGGCATTCGCGTCGCACTACTCAGGTTGGTGTGTCGTCTCTTTACGGCACATTTTCAACCCTCCCGCCTCCTCCCGCCTCCTCCCGCCGCCGATTCAACGGCCAAAGAACGTCGGGACAAATCAATCACTCTGATTGGCTGTTCAGCTTAGCGAATCAGTGCATCAGAAGTGAAGCGGAAGTGAGGGACCAAAACAAACGATAAGAAGGCACACACAGACGGCTAATCTTCCTCATTTTCATCTCACCCGGACGCAAGAGTTTCTTTTTTATCATGACGGCATGGAATGAAGAAAGTGAAGACCAACTGATCAACTGTTTATATTACTAAGTCTGTTCTTCTTCTCTCGGTGTATAAAACGCAGTCTGTCTTCCGGTTGTTGCCTCTTTTGAATGACGAATACACACTACCGCCGCCTGCTGGTAAGGAGAGTTATTGCCACTCGTCGGCTGAAGTATTTGCGGTGTGTTCGTAGGCGGGCGGCTTTATCCGACGAAGCCAACGAAGCCCGACGTAGCTGACGTAAAAGTCGGGACGCCTTCGGTACGCGTTCTTTGGTCTCAGGTTGGTGTGTAGAGACCTTTAGCCTCTGCCTCCTGTAAAGGCCTCTACACACCGGCCCGACTTTGGGAGTCAGAGGCCGTCCGAAGCCGTCAGAGGCAGTCGGGCATTCGCGTCGCACTACTCAGGTTGGTGTGTCGTCTCTTTACGGCACATTTTCAACCCTCCCGCCTCCTCCCGCGAATCGGCCGCGGGAGGCCAAAGAACGTCGGGACAAATCAATCACTCTGATTGGCTGTTCAGCTTAGCGAATCAGTGCATCAGAAGTGAAGCGGAAGTGAGGGACCAAAACAAACGATAAGAAGGCACACACACACGGCTAATCTTCCTCATTTTCATCTCACCCGGACGCAAGAGTTTCTTTTTTATCATGACGGCATGGAATGAAGAAAGTGAAGACCAACTGATCAACTGCTTATATTACTAAGTCTGTTCTTCTTCTCTCGGTGTATAAAACGCAGTCTGTCTTCCGGTTGTTGCCTCTTTTGAATGACGAATACACACTACCGCCGCCTGCTGGTAAGGAGAGTTATTGCCACTCGTCGGCTGAAGTATTTGCAGTGTGTTCGTAGGCGGGCGGCTTTATCCGACGAAGCCAACGAAGCCCGACGTAGCTGACGTAAAAGTCGGGACGCCTTCGGTACGCGTTCTTTGGTCTCAGGTTGGTGTGTAGAGACCTTAAAGCTTCACAGATCCGTCGGCTATGGCCTGCGCGGCTCGGCCAACACCCAGTTCAGTCCAAGAAAGTCTGAAGATTTTTTGCAGGGAGCAAAACGCCAAAGTGGCTGCTTAATGTCTTTGGTTTTTTGGACATGTCTAATAGTTTACTCCACTGAGTGTTGACAAGAAACACGTGTAGACGAAATAAGGGTTTTGTTTTGATGACCTATCAGGTACGCAAAGGCGCGTAGTGACACAAGTGACGTTACGCATTTCAGATTTTTGCCGCGCATGCGTACCTGCGTAGTGCGTACCAGTTATGTGCACCCCTGATTATTACACCCATGTTCACTATGCCAATAGGCCTACTATAAATGCTGAGTTATCTCTGCAAGAGCAGCAGCAGGGTGTCACTAACCCCTGCATTCTGTCTATAATGTCTTAGAGGCACAGGAAGTATCTCTATAACTTATTTGCTTCTGAATGTCAAAATAGTTGTTTACTAACTTAGAATATGATTATTCTGTCTTTTGAACCCTGGAACTGTCTAATTAGTAATAACGTTTCAGGTAAAGCGGAAAATATAAAACTCCTATCAAACTTTAGTTTTTTAATTAAAGGTCACCAATTTGCAAAATGCACTTTTTAATGTCTTTTATACATAAATATGTGTCCCCGGTGTGAATGTGGTGTCCCCGGTGTGAATGGAGACTCACAAAGTGTCAGAAAATAAAACCCTCTCTCTTTTCCTCCTTACCCAAATCTCTAAAAACGAGGGTTCAACGGAGCTGATCCAGATTTGCTGCGTCATGATGACGACATTACTAAAATGTGGGCTGGCTTTACACCCACGGCCCTATCAGAAACAATGCGCAACATGTTTTGGTAGTAATATGGTCTGTGTTTACATTAGCAAGCATCGCTAACACTCAGAGCTAACGCTGTACTGGAGAGAATATGTGTAAAGAAGGCAGATATATATATATATATATATATATAAGGTACTCACCTTGTGGTAAACCCGCGAGAGAGAAAGCGTTTGAGCTCCATACTGTTTCAGAAATAATCCTTGATGTGGTTTGGAACATAATATGGCGTTTAATCACGGCAGCGTTTAGCTGAGTTTCTGCTGGTAGACAGCCTTCTCTTCACAGAGCTCACTGCTGGCATGCAGAGCTCCAAAGGGGCGTAGCCAGCAGCAGCTCGGTTACATTTAAAGGGCTAGACCCAGAATCAGCACTTCAGTAACAGGGCTGAAATAGAGGGGTATGAGCAGTGGCGGCTGGTGGAATTTTTTCTAGGTAGGGCTGTGCCCAGTGGCGGTTCTAGAACATTTTACATTTTATTTATTTATTTAATCGTTTATTTGGCAGGGACAATGCACAGTAATGAACACTTAAAACATTAAAATGTATCAAGCGTAACAGTGCCAGATTTAGCTTTGAGCTCATTTCCATCCGCAGTCCCTCACATAAAACATTTAAGAAAATTACATTTTACAAACCTAGCAAAAACAAAATGCATGATATGCATTTTGTTTTTGGAGGCATTAAAAAAAGTGCAAAAGAGCAAGAGCAGCATACACAAGTATTTATGACATGGTAGTACAATATAGCAGCTACGACATGTAAAGTGCAAGAGATGATACAAGAGCTACATAAAGTGCAAGAGGAGTTACCCCTGTGTTAAAGTGCATTTAGCGGTGATTGCACGGATGTTTGTTTCTCATCCATTCTTTGAGTTGAACTTTAAAACTATTGAGAGTGGGACAATCCCGTATCTCAGTTGGGAGGCTATTCCACAATGAGCTGCCTTTAATGGAGAGGACATTTTGTCCAAAAGTGGTCCGTCTGCAGTGGACTTCACAGTCTCCTCTGGTTTCTGACCTAGTGCAGCGTCCAGTGTGTTTTTTGTGGATGAATTCCCCTAAGGGAGGGGGGGGGCAGTCCATGTAAACATTTATAAAAAAAACACATACTTTTAAAAGACTTAAAATGTCAAAACTCAAGAAATTGTGTTTTTCAAGGATGGTACAGTGGTGGTATGAATTGGCTTTCTGTCAAACACCTTGATAGCTCTCTTGTACAGCTGTTCTATAGGTTTCAGGTTTGTGGCACAAGCAAACGACCAGTTTGTCAGACAGTATTCAATGTGGGATAGAATCATACAGTGGAGGTATGACTTTGCAGCATTGACAGTTAAGAAAGGTCTAATTTGTTTAAAATGTTGCAAGTTGAATTTAATGGTATTGGATACTTTCTTAATATGTTTCTTAAAAGTCAAGTTCGAGTCCATCATGACTCCAAGATACTTGAACTGGGAGACTAGGTCTATTTCTGCTCCGTTTAAAAACACGTTGGATCCTTCGATTTTGACTGGTCGTTTACTGAACATCATGCATACTGTTTTTTTTGCATTTAACTGTAAGCAAATGTTGTTCAGCCAGTGTTGAACCTTGTCCAAAACATTTGAGAGACAGGATGAGATCATTTCAGTGTTTTTCCCATGTACAAAGATGACCGCATCATCGGCATACATTTGCACATTCAACTCAGGACATACATTAGGCAAGTCATTAATGTACAGAGAAAACAGTAATGGTCCAAGAATGGAACCTTGTGGAACCCCAACAGGGTTCACAAGGTAGGGGGATTTGGCTCCGGTGACCAAAACACACAGTTTTCTGTTCGATAAGTAAGACTTAACCCAATGTATTGAATCTGCCGAAAGGAGCAGTTGGTGGTCAACTGTGTCAAAAGCCTTCCTGAGATCAAGGAAGACAGCACCTACATATGGGCTCGTGTCCAACATACATTTAACCTTTTCCACAAAGACACAGTTAGCTGTCTCAGTGGAGTGGTGAGCACGAAAACCAAACTGCATTGGGTGGAGTGGAGCGAAACCTTTGTCTAAATGTTTGGTGATTAGTTTTGACACCCATTTCTCAGCTACCTTAGAGACACAGGGGAGGATGCTGATTGGTCTGTAATTGGACATTATTGCCTTATCCCCAGATTTAAAGATCGGTGTCACCGTGGCCACCTTCCAGGATGATGGAACTTCCCTCGTGCTGATAGATTGATTCCCTAGCATAGTAATTGGTTGTATTAGACCGTCGATATGTGTTTTTATAAAGTTGGTGTCTAAATCATCTGCATCCCTAGCCTTAGAACCTCTTAACCCTGAGATTATATGTTTTACCTCCACCTCTGTGATTTCCTCCAGGTCAAAAACGGGGTGTGTATCCACAGTCGGGCTAGGTGAGACCTCAGATGGCGGGAAGAGCTTTGTAATGTCAGAGCTCATTGAGAGAGCTGGCCAACACTGCAGGGTCTTTTATCAGGGCATCATTGATTTTTAATTCTAGAACATTATTTTCCTGTTTGGTTTGTTTACCTAATAGTTTATTTAAGATTTGCCAAACTTTTTTACCGTTACCTTTCGCACCTTCAATTATATTGATGAAAAAGTTTGCTTTGGCCTGTCTTATTGTTTGTGTTACTTGTTATTATCATTAAATTCCTGCAGTGTAGATTCAGCCAGGGAAGATGATGTTCCTTCCTGTCCCGAAGGCACCCTCTCCTTGAGAAGGAAGACATTGTATCATTAGATATAAACAGATCACTGTTTTCACCAATATCTTCAGAGGACAGAGTGTCCCCCCAATCAATCATTTTCACTGCATCCATAAAACGTTGTTGCAGGTTTTTGGGGATGAAGCGAGAACCGAAGGCAGGGGTTTTAGGTGTGGCCATGAACCTTTTTTTGTGAGTTTCCTGGCAAAAAGAACAAGATTATGGTCAGAAAGACCAGTCAGGAAGTTGTATGTTTTAACTATTCTGTCAGCTTTGTTAGTAAATACTAAATCTATCATAGTCTTGGAGGTTTTGTTTATTCTAGTCCGTTTATCCGTGATCCGTTTTAAGTTCTTTCTATTTTGTTTGTCATTCCAGTTTATGTTAAAGTCTCCTAAAATAATTAGCCCTTTGTTGGAGTCACAGGAATTCAGCATGAGTTTTACCTGGTCATAGAAATCCACCTTAGCGGTGGGTGGTCGATATAGGCAAATCATGTTGAGGGACATTTCCTCAGATAGTGTGATTTCCACACCAACACAATCAAACTCAACATTAGCTGGAAGAGCAATCTCCCTACAAGTAATGGTATTCCTCACATAAAGCAACACACCCCCTCCTTTTCCCTTCAGTCTGTCCTTCCTAAACACATTATATCCTGACATTGATACAATAGAAGATGGTGACGACTGTTTTAGCCAAGATTCAGATATTCCCAAACAGTCAATATTGGACTCAAGGAGGAG
Source organism: Dissostichus eleginoides (assembly GCA_031216635.1). Classification (NCBI taxonomy): domain Eukaryota; kingdom Metazoa; phylum Chordata; class Actinopteri; order Perciformes; family Nototheniidae; genus Dissostichus; species Dissostichus eleginoides. The sequence goes on along the minus strand of CM062277.1, from coordinate 32,455,651 downwards.
ATGTTCTAGCTGTTCATGTTTATTACAGATGCTGCGGAAATGTAAATGTCCACTGAATAGTCCCTTCGGCTTGCACCGAGGATCCCACACTATTTTTGAAACATTTTTGTGTAGCGGTGTTTTTTAAATACCGGATTTCTAGGCTTTACCTCGGTGCCGTTGTTGATAGTGGAGCAGACAGAGCTAGCTGTTGGTTTGTGGTTCTCTGTTGCTAGGCCGCTAGCCATCGGCGCAGACCCACAGTCCCCCGGCAGAGCTAGCTGTTCAGCTAGCCCGCCTCGTCTGAAGCCGACGCGGGTCTCTGTGGATCTCCGCCGCTACGCCTCCAGCCCTCGGTGCGGGCCCCCAGTCCTCTGATGGTGTGGAGATGGACCCTGCTGCTAGGCCAGTAGCCGTCAGCGCGAGACCACAGAGACCCGTTGGCAGAGCTAGCTGTTCCGCTAGCCCGCATCGTCCGAAGCCAGCCGGCAAATCTCCGCTGCTAGGCCGCCAGCCCTCGGCGCGGACCTGCAGCTCTCCGGTGGTGTGGGAGCTATCCGGCCTCTTCTGGAGTTAGTTGTGTGGATCTCTGCTACTCGGCTACCAGGCCTCGGTGTGGACCCGCAGTCCTCCGACGGTGTGGGTAGAGGTCCTGCTGCTAGGTCGGCAGCCGTCAGCGCGAGACCGCAGAGACCCGCTGGTGGTGCTAGCTGTCCAGCTAGCCAGCCTCTTCGTAAACCGGCCAGCGGTCGATGGAAGCGACGCCGGGACCCGGACACGGGTGGATATCTCCCGAGAGCAAGAGACACAGTAGAGCCAATAGCCCAATATTCCCCTTTTTTCGTTTGTGTCCCTTTTTTGTGTTGGAGAGAGTCTGCCAGGAGTGCCAGATGAATGTATATTACTTGCCGACCATGGCCGAAGTGCTTGATATTCAGCCATGTTGCTGCTGCAAATAATGATGTATCCCCCACGTGTTGTTTTACCAAGGGGTCAAGATGAGTGGTGTAGCCAAACAGAGGCCCAGATTCAGATCAACCATGCACAGATAGATCGCTGCCACTGCGCCCGAAATGCCCGCCGCCATCTTGCCACGTCACATCACGTCACTGCAAACATCAGAACGAGACAAAATGCTCACCAGCTGTACCCCAAAGCTAAACTCGCCAGTCAGCAAAAAACATGGGGTGGCAAAGGGGGTCAAGAGGTCATGCCAGGGTGGCATGGGAGGGCGAACAGTATGTGGTATTTTATACTGTATATAACCTATTTATTGTTAAATCATGCCCTAACACAAGTGTTCTTAATGCACAAGAGAAACAAGGTGTTCAGACAAACAAACAAAAATATAGTATAAAACAGCTCAATACTCATGATACCCTATAATTCTGTTTACTGTAAGTACAGTAAAAGTACTTAGTTATAATGAAGTACACAAATGACATCACCCATCTCTTAAGAGAGCTAAAGGTGACCTGTGCAGCAACACATTTCAATAAATATGTGTTAATACTAAGAGCTTTCAGTTTAATTTACCAGTCTTACATTTTAATGCCTCCATAAACAATTTAAGCATTTGAGACTGAGGACTATGTACAAAAACTTAAAAACAATGGTATTAGCAATACTTGCATACATATATGTATGTATATCATATATATATATATATATATATATATATATCAGTGGCGAACCGTGTCTATCACAACTGGACCTTCTGTAGACACACACACACCCCCCGCCGCCTCCTCATTGTGTTTCCTCACCGCAATCCTGTGGCCGTCGTCCAGCTGCCCCTCTCGTATTAGTTTTGAGGACTCTGATTGGCTGCATTTTATGACACACGTTCATATCTTGAATCAGCAATTGGCTAACCTGCTACACACACCTGCCTCCGTGGGGCGCCCCAGAACTGTACTTCAGTCATAGTGTATAGGAAAAGCATATATTTTGCGCAAATTATTTTATAATCATATTTTACACATATTTTTTGGTGCATTCCATATTTTAAACACACAAATATTGACAATTTATATAATTTATTATTATTATTATTATTAATAATAATAATGTTTTTGTGTGTGGTTTAGGGAGGGCGGCGCCCTATCGCCCTCTATTGGCCAGCCGCCACTTGGTATGAGGCACGCTACAATGGGTGATCTGTTTGGTATTTTGAGCAAAACACTTCAGAGCAGTGGCGGTTGGTCAATGCGGGGCCGCCCCCTCTCATAATATCTCGAGAAGAAAGTCTACTTAAACATGATAAACATAAATTATTATATATAAAATATTATGAAATAAACGTGTTTCCTCCTACGATGCGCCTGCATGGTAGTCTGCATTCCGTAAAAAATGGTTGCGCATTTCGGGTATTTTTGTGTGAATATATACTTCCTGGTTGAGGGACGCCGGCCAAATGAGAGTGGATGGAAGTCGTTAAACTTTTGGTAAGCAGGTGACCAAAAGCTGCTCGCTGATTGGCGGCTTCAGATTTCCCCTAAGGGGCGCAGAGAGCTGCGCCCCGGACCCGCCCACTTTTATTGGCAGCGAATCGGTATTGTTTTCATGATCTTTGACCTGATGTGATTGGACCATGACGCTGTCTTTTATGTTCACACTTGCCATTAGTTTTCTGGATGATATTGTCGAGGCAAATTCAAGTGCAGAAAATTCAGTTTTTTCTTTACAAAAACACCCTTTCACAAGGCGTCCACTGGAAGAAAAAAGAGAATAAAGGAGCTTGGACCGGACTGACCCGATTAAAAAATGAATCAGCAGGCAAGTGATCGAGGACAGCTTACAACCGGGGCTTTACCCGCTCTTGCTACGATAAACGGAGCTGGTTAGCTAGATGTGCTATTAGCAATGCCTTCTATTGCTTTCCCTGCTTGCTGTTTCAAAGTGTCGGCACCGAAGCGTTGTGGACAACGACGGGGGTACAAGATTTAAAACATCTTACCGAGAAATGCAAACGGCACGCGGTCATCTAGACAACAGTATGAGGCTAAAATTGTGTGGATCATTTGAGTTGGCTTTGCGTGGCCATGATGAGAGTGAAGGCTCCGATAATCCCGGGATATTCCGTGGCTTGGTGGATTTTGTGGCGTCCCTTGATGGAGTGTTGAAAGAGCACCTTGAGAATGCGACTGTATTTAAGGGAACTTCAAAAACCGTGCAGAACGAGCAACTGGACTGTATGTTGTCTGTTGTTAGGGAACACATCATCAAAGAAGCCCAGAGCAGAGATTTTTTATCAATCCAGGCAGATGAGACAATGGATATTGCCACACAGTGCCAACTTGTTCTTGTGCTGCGCTACATTGATGATAAACACAACGTGCAGGAAGGATTTTTTGAGTTCATCCCTTTGCAGTCAGCTACAGCTGAGTCCATTGCTACAGCATTAAAAGAGCGTCTTTCTGCCATCCTTCCTGAGGATCAGAAAAGCAAGCTCATCTGCCAGCCGTATGATGGAGCCAGCGTTATGAGGGGTGCCACTGCAGGTGTTCAGAGGAAGATACAAGATGTGTACCCAAATGCCCACTACATCCACTGCTACGCACATCAGCTCAACCTGATAATATAACAAGCCACCTCTCACATATCCAAAGTGAGTATTTCTTTTCGGACCTTGGTGGATTTGCCAGCTTTTTTTCCAGATCACCCAAGCGGACAGGTGTTCTTGATAAAATAGTTGCCTATAGGTTGCCAACATCCAGCAACGTTAGATGGAACTTTCACATCCGTGTGTTACGGGTCCCCGATATGAGGACCACAGTACCAGTAATAATACCTGTATTGTGCAGGTGAAAGAGAAGTAATGAGGACACGTTGTGTTCAGTTTCCTTCCAGATCACTTCTGTGGTTGTTTTATTACACAAAATCATATAAACATATTACTTCTCTTATGCATTTCAGTTTCCACTTACATTCCTCACTTGCACCATTCACATACATTCACCCTGTATGTTACTCTTTTATGTGATAAACACATATTTCGAATTTAATTTCACATTCAATAAAATATATATAATATAAAATAAAATCTGTTGTACCTTAGATACATTTATATACAGTATTAACCTGTATTAAATACTACTCTTCCTTTTTACTTTCACTTAAAAGTAGTATTTCATGACCCCTTTAACTATCATGTTGACTATTAACCTTCTGCCATTAATGGCAGGTCAATAAAATGCATTACAAAAACGTATTTAAGTGTAACAAACAACCTTACTGTTTCACCAACAGTAACTAACTTATAACCCTTACAAAGTACACATTTATTACAAACTCACAATCACTATACACGTATGTAATTACTCAGTGTGCGGGAGCCTTCAGACATACTGACAAACTTATATCCTTACTGCGTCAGACTACGTTGTCCCCAAAATGACGCCGTACCGGGGAAGCTATGCTAATACACACACACACTATTTAACGGCTTTACACATGTAAACAACGCTACAAACCCTTTAACGGTTAGCGGGCCGTCACATATTATCTACACAAACCTTATGGGGGATTCATTGTGATTTATGCACAATTTACCAACCTGTATTGTGCAGGTGAAACAGAAGTAATGAGGACACGTTGTGTTCAGTTTCCTTCCAGATCACTTCTGAGGAAACACCGGAAACGTCCGTCCCTTTAATCGGTACCCCGGAACCATTGAATCGACCACAAACGTTCCGCCTCACTACTCACTGCATCTATCGACCCCGTTAGTGAAATAAAATAAACAAATGTACGAAAATAAATACATATTATAGCTCTCAATAATAAAACGTATCACATTATTGTGGTCACACATCCCAGGGGTGCCACACGCTCCCTGACAACTAAGCAATGGCTCCCGACATTTCCAAACCCTTAAAGCTAAAACCTCTTACATTCCATAAACACTCTTAACGATCAAATGTAGTATGTGTGTGTCTGTGTGTTAATCAGTATACAAATAGTGGTGTAGTGTACTGCATGGCTGGGGTATACGGTATGGTTTGGTATGATGTGGTGTATGGCAGAGTCCTGAACGGTGTGTGGTAAGTCATAGGGTGTGTGTTCATTTCCCAGAATGGCATTGACGGTGACCCATAAGCCCCCACTGTGTTGCAAACTGTCTGTGGTTGGTATGGTTGGCCTAATGAATCATATGTGAACCTCTGAGTAGTCTTCCTTTCACGAGTGGACTTCCGAGCTTGTGGCTGACTAGCCTGATCATCAGAGGGATGCCCACTGGTCGTCTGAGGCACTACTGGTCTCTCCTCTTGCCACATCAGGTCTTCCTGCTCACATTCTGCTGGCACTGGATCAACAGGTAAGTGCTCCTCTCCTGTCCATTCTTCCTCATATGTCCTCATATGTTCTGTGTTCTCTACAACTCTCTCTTCTTTCACTGTCGCGCACACTTCTTCTGGTTTGTCTTTCAGATAAGAGTAGTCGGGTTTGTTCAGTTCTCTCATTAGCTGCCACACCAAGCTTTCTTTGATGCCCTGGTGCAGGCTGTAGTTGTGTACTCTCAAGTCCTCTCCTTACTGGTATTCTCAGCCAGTAGTGTGGTTCATCTTCATCAGAAGAGTCACTGCTTGGGTTCCACTCTCTCTGATCTTTTGTAATTGACTGACTGCTCCCTGCTCTTTGTCGGAGTTGTGGTCCTGGAACGTGTAGGTGCTTGGTAAAGCCTCTCTTTTTTTCAGTTGGCGATTTCTGTGACTGCTGAGGTAAGTCCACAGGTAAGTCATTGACCAAGTGAAGCAGGTTGCGGTGTAGTTTTCGTAATCTGTTTCCACCTGTTTCAGGAGACACTTTGTAAACAGGCCCCTCCGCAATCCTCTCCTTCACAACATGAATGGTGTTTTCCCAGTACGATCTTAGCTTATCGGGACCACCTCTCTCACTCAGATTACGCACCAAGACACGGTCCCCTGGTTGAAGTATAACACCATTCATGTGGCGGTCGTAGTATCTCTTTCCTTGACTGTTGACTATTCTCAGAAGCGAGTCTGTAAGCTTCCTTCATCCTAGAGGCCCACTTCTCTGCATAGCCTCTTGGAGAAGTAACTTCTTTGTCAGTAACCAAGCCAAATATCATGTCCACAGGTAGACGTGGATGACGGCCGTACATTAGATAGAAGGGTGAGAACCCAGTCGCCTCGTGTCTGGTACAATTGTAGGCGTGGATGACTTGTGGTAGGTGTTCTTTCCATCTTTCCTTTTCTTTTTCCTCCAGGGTTCTGAGCATTTGAAGCAAGGTACGGAAAACTCCTCTGCAGGATTCCCCTGATGATGGTACGGGGTGGTTCTGGAGTGACCAACTCCACTCAGCTGCTGCAAGGTTTTGAAGAGCTCATTCTCAAATTATCTTCCTTGGTCATGGTGCAGTTCCATGGGTAACCAAACCGTGGAATAAAATCATTGAAGAGTTTTTCTGCAGCGGTCTTTCCGGACTTGTTTTTGGTGGCATAGGCTTTTGCAAACCTGGTGAAATGGTCCACCACAACCAGAATGTATTCAAAGCCTCCTTTGCTGGTCTCCAAGTGTAGGTAGTCAATCGACACAAGCTCTATGGGAGTGGTGGTGGTAATGCTCCCCATAGGTGCTCTGATGTGCGAGACAGGCTTTTTCTGTTTGATGCAGGGGCACATTCTTGTCAAATAAACCTCAACATCGTGTTTCATGTAAGGCCAATAGAATCGGTCTCGAGTTAGGCCCAGAACTCTTTCGGTCCCCATATGCCCCATATCATCATGGAGATATTTCAGGACTGTCGGCTGGTACTGCTCAGGCCAAACTAGTTGACTTCTTTGGCTGGTTTCCCTGTATAACAGCCCATCTTTGAGTCGAAGTTTCTCCTATTCATGCAGTAGTTTCTTTGCCAGACCACTAACTCCTCTCCTCAGTTCACCAGTCAGAGTGTTGCCAGTCTCTTTCAGTTTAACCAGTTAAATCCCACGGCCCCGCGGGCGAGGGCATGACGCAACATCTTGAAAGAAACAGCGTCTGAGGACTTCTTAACATTTAACAAACTATGAATGTGTCATACTCACTTAACGGGAAGAAACTCAGCTTTCAGACAATATTAACACTTTTTAGCTAAACGAAACAAAAGGGTAATAACAAAGGCTCTGAATTAGCCCTGAGCGAAAAAATGCTAACGCACTTAGCACAGAACGCACAGTAAAATACCCTTATTACTTATCGGATCTGCACAAACAAGATATCGATTAGCAAGCTGAGATTCCACAGATTCCAGACATATAAGTATCATCACTGAGCGATCAGAAATCGCAAAACCAGACATCACACAACGTAGCTTTAGGTAGCAAACACGGCCAATTTGTCTTACCTTTTGCTGTTTCTGATCAAAAGTTGTGTTCAATGGCATTAAAACGATAAAAACGCTGCTGAAGGTTAATCCAATGTGTCTGTGTCACTTTGAAAGGATTACTGATAATCCATCTTCATATTTATGTCAATAACGGAGATTTCATATTGGCTGCTACGAGAGTGTATGACAGCTTCCGGTATTGGGCATTCTGGCTACGCATCACTCATTCACCAATGGCTAATGTTTAGATGGAATTGAGGAACTTCCCCTCAATTCTATTGGCTCTAATGGTTAAAAAGAGGTGTCAATCATCAAAATCAACCGAGGGGGGCCAGAGATATGGAAAATGCACCCAAATGACCCCAGAAGTGTTTTTTTTTTTCTAAATCTCTCTAAAAAGGTCAAATGTCACTTGTTTTGCATCAATCTTGATACAGGGTACTTATTATATGTTATAGTTTGGATTCCTAACGCTTTTAGTCTACTATCCCATCATTCAAGGGTGGTTCTCACTATAAGTAATGTTTTTATTTTTGACTGACACTATAATTTACATTTTTTTACTATGTTCAATCTGAATTTACTTTAAAATAAAACAATTCTATATTGATTCTGACTTTTCTACATCCAACTCACAGGTTTATCATTGCTTTAAGAAAAAGATTATTAATTTACCCCTTTTAGAAGTGAAGATATAGTCATTTGTTCTGGGAATGTAATTTTCGAGCCTGAGACCTGAAAAACAGGCTCCGGGCTTAACAGGTTAAGCTGTAGTAACGTGTGATTACAACGTCAGGTAGCTGCTGTGATCAAGAATTTTAACACGATCGATTTAAGTTAAGATAATATAAGCTATCAGCAGCAGAACAGACACACAGGATACTCGGAGGTGACAACAACAACCGGAAGTGACAACACGCTTACCGCAATAGTGAGGGTCCGCCAGGATGTGATGTTTCCCACCCGCACTGCCTGGCGTCTGCCCGTCAGGAAGTTCAGGATCCAATCACAGACGGCGCTGTTGAGCCCGAGGTCTCTGAGCTTGATGACCAGCTTGGAGGGCACAATGGTGTTGAAAGCTGAACTGTAATCAATGAACAGCTTTCTCACACATGTGTTCCTCTGGTCCAGGTGTGAGAGGGCAGTGTGGATGGTGAGGGTTATGGCGTCGTCTGTGGACCTGTTTGCTCTGTAGGCAAACTGCAGGGGGTCCAGAGAGTCAGGGAGGGAGGGAGGGAGGAGGTGATGTATAGGCGCTTTCACACAGGAGTACTTTTCCCAGGAAGAGTTCCGATAGTTCCTGGGATTTTGCGTTCACACCAAAAAGATCTGGACCTAGAACTTTTTTTCGGGAACCTTTTCACCCCTTTTCAGTCCCTGCTAGAGAGGTGGTACTTTCCTGGGGAGGAAAAGGTTCTAATTTCTGATTGGCTGGGCAAATTGCAAACCCCGCCCCGTAAAACTCTGAAAAGCTTTGTGAAGCCGCCATTTTATTTGCTCGCATTAGCATTATTAGCATTAGCATAGCCCAGCGCACCAACGGAGAGAGATTAACTTATGGCAACACAAAAAAGAAAACATGGGAGCGGTGGAGTGATGAGGAGGTGTCGGCGCTTCTGGCGATTTACTCGGAAGGCTTCAGTCCCCAACTCCGGGGACTTCCGGCCGGGGACTTCGGGTGGCAGTATACGCCGTGAAGTTGTTTGCGGCCTGCCAGTAAACCCAAAGCAGAAGAAGAAGAAGAAGTGACGTCAGCGGCTTAATTTCTTCATTTGCGTAATCCTCCCTCAGGGACTTATTCCGGTGTGAACGCGATCTACTAGGTAGTTCCGGAACTAAAGATTTCCGGGAACTATTCCTGGGAAAAGTACTTGGTGTGAAAGCGCCTAATGATTTGACTAACCGCTCAAAGCACTTCATGATGATGGAGGTGAGTGCTACTGGGCGGTAGTCATTGAGGCTGGTGGTTTTTGTCTTTTAGGGGACAGGAACGATGGTGGAGTGTTTGAAGCATGTGGGGACTACAGACTGCAGCAGGGACCTGTTGAAGATGTCTGTGAACACCTCTGCCAGCTGAACTGCACACACCCTGAGAACACGGCCAGGGATACCATCAGGTCCAGGAGCCTTGTGTGGGTTAACCCTTTTAAAGGATTTGCACACATCTGCCCTGTTTAAAACAAAAGAGCAGGGCTTGATCCTTCTGTGTCTCCACAGCCTGGCTGCTCTCGAAGCGAGCAATTTTTTTATCACGTTACAGTTCTTAATTTCCCGTTGAAAAGCAATCCGGCTTCTGAGTTCATCCAGTTTATTCTCAATTAACTGAACATTAGCCAGAAGAATACACGGAAGAGGGGGTCGGTTTTCTCGTTTCCTCAGTCTGACTAGCAGTCCGGCCCGGGACCCTCACTTTGTCTTCCTCCTGCATCTCTCAGGTAGGACAGCAACAGGCAGCCATGGCGAATCTCCATTGTCTGACGGTGGGCTGTTGTCCACAACGTTTCTGAACAGTAGAAGTTCCTCTCTGCTATATTGTATAGCAGAGTTAGTGTGGTCGGCTCGCATGTTAAAAGCACACGACAAAAAGTAAACAAACACTGAAATAATACGAAAGAGGGCAAAGTTGGAGAGGAGCCAAAAGACAATGCAGCCATCTTCTCATTATTGTTATTATAAATTATCTTTGTCCTTCGCAGAGATTCTGACCATTCCATGGTTGAGCAAAGTAGTGGCTCTCAGCCAACAAAGAGGCGTCGGGCACTCAGTCCAGAGGACCATGTAAGGATTGCAGCAGAGGTGAGTTTATGGTGTAGAGATCAGTGACAGTATTTATATTGTAATCTCTGTGGAAGGATGTTAGCCAACTTTTTACCTACTTTGCTTTGAAGAAATGTGTTTATTGGGAACTAATATGAAAAGCATGAAATGTGACTGCAAGGAGCTGAACCAAAATAGCTACTTATAAATAGCTAAAATTTGAACAGTTAAAAATGTATCTTTTCTTGGTGAAACTAACCTGTTATTTATAAGTAGAAGTTATTGAATGTTTTGAGTAAAGGCCATGTGGAAAAAGGTTTTAAAGAAATAGTTGAATGCTTGTGAAGAAACAGGGTTGTTACAGTTTGTTGTACCTTCTGAGCAGACACTTCTGCATCTCTAGGGATAGAAAGGTAACTGTTGCCTGTTGGTAACTTTAGGTGAAATGGGCATTTTGTCATCTTTACATATTACTTTTTTTCTTCTTCTCTCTGTAGGTCTGTGATACCATACTGGGACACACCAGGGAACGCTTCTCCTTTACAAACCACCTTATCAGTGCCACCTTGCTGCAGGGGGACAGGTTTGAAGAGTTCAAGATGGCATTTCCTGAAGATGCACTGAGGAACACCTTGAAGGCCTACCCATGCTTAATGGAAGCAGCTGAAGACAGAGCTTAGTCTCATCTACAAGAAGGAAGAGTTAAAAGCCTGTCGTGGTGCTATGGACCTATTCCAGTTGTTCATGGAGAATAATCTTGAAAAATTATTTTCAGAGACTGTTACTCTCCTAAAGATCCTCATCACCAAACCCATGACCACGGCGGAAGCTGAGAGGTGCTTCTCCACTTTGAAAAGGATTAAAACCTTTCTTCGAAACACCATGACCCAGGAGAGGTTGAATGCATTGGCCATGCTGTCAATGGAAAAGAGTCTGGTGACAGAGAAGACTGACTTTAATCAGAAAGTCATTGAGAAATGTGCAGGCCAGAAGGAAAGGAGGGCAACATTTATATTCAAGTAGTGCTAGTCTCCATGAATCACAATACATTTCCTTCAACATTACAGTGGTGTTGTAGGCTGTTTTTTTTTGCGCCTCCCCCCCCAATATTTTTAGCACCAGCCGCCACTGCTTCAGAGACATGTTTTTTATATATCTGACACCTATAATATATGCCTAAAAACAGTATAATAGACCTTTAACTTCCAAAAATCTCGCCCCTCCAATCAGAGAGACAAAAGGCAAAAACAAAAAGCATGGCAGTCACTTTCCTGTTAACTGTTTTAAGAAAGAAAAATAATTGAAACAAAGGTAAACGGACTATAGTGTCCGAACTTTACTCAGATCACTAAACGTACATCTCATTTCCAATACAACATCTGAAATTCTATTCATAAACCAACACCTGTAAGTCATACAAGAAACGACAGAAATAAATTTTAGGATAAATGTTTTAATGATGTATAAAATACATTTCACTTTTTTTTCAATAATAAAAACAAAGTGGTTTGAATTGCAGGTTGTACGATAGATATTAATATGAAAATAAGTAAAAACAAAACTGCCCAAAGCACTACACATGACAAATAAGAACGCAGATATTTGACTACACTGTGAGGGATTTTTTTCTCTTTTCAAGTAAACTTGACAAAGTATTTTTCTTGGTGTGCATCATTGTGTTTATATTTTTCTTTCAAATAAAGAGCAGTAAGGTCCTTAAAGATGTGAATTGGACCCACTACTAATAAAAGAATACATATCTGAGCACGGGGGGCTTAACTCTGGACCACCACAGTCCCTACACCTCTGGCCTGAAGTGAGCTCCAACAATAATAATATACTGTACTAAGACTAACAAGCCTTGTCTGAGTGTGTTTATGAAGGGGGTGGGGGGGTGGCTGCCTTCCCTGGGCTGAAATAGTGACCTCCAGTGGTGGGATGGGGCTACTGCACAGTTCGGGGTCGGAAGAAGGATTTCTCACGTCTGTAGAGTAAGACTGCCAAATGACAAATGACTGGACCACCAACAGCACACCTGGGCCGGTTTATGTTTCTGATGAAATGCTATGTGGGGCTGGGCCGCATTTAGGCTTCTGTGAGATTAAAAACAGAGTTATCATTGGTGAATAATGTTTGCTCAGTTGTCATGGAGATGGCTTAGTTGTCATGTATCACGTAAGCTAGGTAAGAAACTTCAGTGACATGATAACACCTGCCAACAAATAACACTGAGATCACGTGAAGACCATGAGATGCAGTTGAAAGGATTATCTTTGGGTTTTTTCAAAGCTTCGTTGAATACTCAAATCTGGTTGTTTAATTTGGACATTCAGCAGCCTGCTGTTTGTTGATAGTAGAGTGTTGCTATGGACGCTCTTATCAAGGGACTATGTGCAGTCATATCAACAGCAGAAAGAATTTAGATCAATTTAACATCAGCAGGAGCGAAAAAAACACATTCATTTACGATACTTCATCAGAGACACTGTGGAATACTTTTTGAAAATTCAGTGTTATATTTGCAGATAGCACACAACTTTGGATCCTTGATGGCTAACTGTACCCAGTGAAAAAAGGAAACTTAAGAAGAGAAGGAAGAAGTTGAAAGACAGAGAAATCAGCAGAAGACAGAAGTAAACACTAAAGGGAACAGCAGAAGACAGACAGGAAGTAAACACTAAAGGGAACAGCAGAAGACAGACAGGAAGTAAACACTAAAGGGAACAGCAGAAGACAGACAGGAAGTAAACACTAAAGGGAACAGCAGAAGAAGACAAACAGGAAGTAAACACTAAAGGGAACAGCAGAAGAAGACATACAAGAGGCTCATCTCAATTGAATATTTCACCTCCTCCTTTCCCTCACTCGCGTCCCTTCCTTGCGTCTTAGCTCCGCCCCCGTAAGACCCGAGCGAGAGACACGAGGAAGAGACGCGAGGACAGAGGAGTCCTCAGGTATTAATTGGGATGTCCTCGTTCACTCCAGCGTCACCATAAACAACGCCCTTTACTTCTGGTGCGCGCAGTGTACCACCTGTCACTGGACTTCCCACATCAATCCCTTCAAACCTGGGATTTAGTTTCTCATTGAAATGATTTCGTCCACCTCTTCCATCCATCTCTTTTATTATAGGTTTCAATGTATTATTTTCGGTCCAGGTATAACATTTCATTTAAGTTATAATTATAATCATAACTATAACTATAATAATAATTGATTGATTAATTTCATTATGGTATTTCATCTTGTTTCAGATCAACTTTTGTATTGGATGTTGTTATTTCATTTGTCCTACAGAAGAGACACAAATCACTCAAATATGTATTAGTTGCTACCCGTATTTGTATATATCCTAAATGTTTGACGTTCTGTGGGTCTACCACACATGCATCAAAAACCACAAGTAAGAACTGTAAGTTATTATTTTATAATCAAAACATTATTATTGAATTTGTAAGTATATTTCACACACTTTAATGTTTTTATAGAGTTCAATCTCCTCATTCGTTTAAGAGATTTAATATATTTTACTCTTAATGAAGCACTTTAAACATTGAATGACTCTGATCCTCCTTTAACGGTCAGATCAGCTGCAGTGAGCAGAGGCTGTGCAGCTGGGGGCGGGGCTTTTATACGCGAGTAGTGAAAACACTTCCGCGTAGTCTGTTCTCGAGTATCCTCCTTTTCGTCTCCTCTGGAAGCCTCCTCTCTCACCCCTCCTCGACTCCTCCGTGTGCATTTCAGCAATTGGGACGTCCTTCAACATGGCGTGTCTTGATCGATTTCCGGGTCAAGTCCCGGAGGAGGGGGAGAGAGGAGTCGAGGAGGGACATTGAGATGAACCTAAGAAGTAAACACTAAAGGGAACAGCAGAAGACAGACAGGAAGTAAACACTAAAGGGAACAGCAGAAGAAGACAGACAGGAAGTAAACACTAAAGGGAACAGCAGAAGAAGACAGACAGGAAGTAAACAGTAAGAGGAACACAGTTTGGGCTCTGCAGAGTTTAAGGACTTGTTAGTGGAACAGAAACTGAACAGACTAGGACAGTTACAGAAATCTCCATCAGTGTGGCTGTCACAGCACTCCCAGCTGTTGCTATGCAGTAGATGGACTAGAAGTGGAAACAACATTTTATTTGTTCATATCAATAAAAACTGGTTTAATTCAATATATTGGGTCAAATCATTGATTAACTTAGTAATAAGCGGGATAATGTGCAGTAATCCGGTCAATATGGCGAAAGGAACCCTGAGTGATCAGGATCTGTCATTCAGGATGTTTTCACTATTCTGAATTGTTATAGCAACACAATTGGGAAAAATTAAGGCATAAAGGCATAGTGCAAACCCAGCAGCTGGAAACAGAGCTACAAGCTGGAGCTGCTGCTACACTTCCTCTCTCTTTCTATTCTGTGGAGGGGCTCTGGCGCTCCCTGGAGGAAGGCTTTGGGTCGGACAGCTCAAGGATGTTCTGGCTTGGCCTTGGCCAGGCCTTGATTTCATTTCATGAGCAAGTTGAAATATTACATTGGCATGGCAATTATTTAACACTGAAGACACCGTTTTGGAATAGTTGTTTGTGTAGCTGTGATGATGATGTCCCTGCTGTACTCTCCTACTGCCCAACAGCAGTCATTTCTACAACATATTGTGAATGTGATTTTTTCTTTTTGCAAGCATTGGGGGAGCAGCAGTTGCTCAGTATGTAGGGACTTGGCTTGGGAGCTGGGCAGCAAACCACCACACTGCCCCCCCAACCCCGGGCCTCTGCAGCCCACTGCTACTCACACAGGAGAAGTTAAATGTACAGTTTAAATCTTACTGTGTGCGGTCTGCATGTGTGACAATTAAAACACAGTACTGACTTCCTGTTTCTCCACCAAACTATACTACTGACTACTAACCTGCTACTGATCCCTTTACATCCACTCATTACAAAAAGATTACACTGATATAGAACTTGCTTTTGACAAAAGTGCAAATGAAACCATTTGGTAAGAATAGGACGCACCTTAACTCTCTCTCCCCCCCTTCTCTCCTAACATGCACGCACGCCCAAACGCACACACACACACTCTCTCTCTCTCTTTTCTTTGGACAAGTTGTAGAGAGGCGGGGCTCTGGTGTCCATAGTAACAGTGCTCAGAGCAGGACACAGGGACAGTCCCCGCTCTTCTTTTTCCCTGTGTGATGAGCTTGGGGGGGAGGACTCTCCATCTCCTGAAACTTTCTGTGGATGAAGAATATAAATAGAAAGATAGGAATGAGTCTTTCTAAAGTTGACTCCCTGGTCATGTGTGTGGGAGTGTCCCCTTGATATTACACAGTGTAATTTGATTGACTTTTGATATACTGAATATTAATAAATGCAGGTTCAAACAGCTTAATAAGGTCTAAGTAAGAAGAATCTTAGCGTTAAACTGTATAGTCCCGTACTGTAGCCACTGTTTTCTGCTGGTAGCTGAGTCTGTAGACTTGGCTTTGGAACCAGATGATCGCTGGTTCAAGTCCGTGAGCAAGGTGCTCCTCAATGCAGAGGTCAAATGTTACTATGTGTGTGTCCATGAACATGTGTGTAACCAGTAAAGAGGGTTTCATGTATATTCATCTATTTTTTATTATTAATCATATTGTAAGGTAAGACCATTTTGGATGCTATCCTGATCTCCAGGACCTTAAAAGCCATTAGGTTCAATTATGGTTAAAAGTAGATGTAACCAACTACATATTTTGATATTTCTATCAAATATAAATAAAAGGTTAATACATTCTTACTTCAAGTCATCAATACCAGCCAAGGCCTTCATTTCAGAGCAATGATTTCATGCTTTCAAGACTTTTTAAGGACCCGCAGGATCCCTGTACAAACCCGTGTGCAGTGTTTTGGCATCTAACAAGCCTTTAAACATATATTTGACCAACTGCACCTGATAATTTGTACCAGCTCCAAGAAGCATTCATCCACGTTGTGGCGATTCTTGGCAGAAGCCTCCATGTAGTGGATCCTGTTCTCTCTGGTGAACGCCTGGGCATCCTCCCTGGAGATCTGCACACAGAGCAAACTCAATCTGATCCACTGGCCCCTCCTCCTGTCACTCTCTGTCCCCATGAGAGATAAGGCTTTTTTTTACAAATATAGGAGAATATATGTCTGGGACTAATGGCGCTTTTCCACTGCAGGACCTAGCACGGCTTAGTACGGTATGGTTAGGCCTTGGTAGGCCAGGCTCACTTTATGCTGCGTTTCCATTACAGTTTACCAACTGGGGTAGTAACTATAGTAACGCAGTGTAGGCGGGGCGATCGGCTGTTCGGCGGACGGAGCGACGCTGCGTAAAACTGCCGTGACGTCATCTTCAATGCGAACCACAAAACCAAAACATCAGCCGTTAGCTGTTAGCACTCAGAGCTCACGGCTCCTCATATCTGTTCAGAAACTAGACAAAAGTTAAACAAGTACAAACCACAGACTGTCTGTGTCATGGCGAATACAGTCGCTGGTTTATTTATGTCTGTAGGCCGTTGTTGTGAGTGTGGACGGAGCATATACAGTTAGCTTAGCCTGATCGATCCGATCTCCATTCAGAAAACACGCATTTTAAAAGGTTTTTCGCCTGCCGTCTGTCTGCAGACCGGTATCAGTATGTTGTTACTTCGGCATCATTTTGAAACGTGTATTACAATTAAATCAAGGTTAAATATGTTCATTTTGTTGTAGTTGTAGCCCCCTTGCCAGCGATTCTCTCTGACCATTCAGCAGTCGAGAGTGTTTACGTCACTAGTTTAGCATATTCAGCCCGGTTGTTGGCCCGGTAAGAACCTCGATTTTGGAGGGCCAGAAAAAAGGTGAAAAAGTAGCCCTGAGCCGGAACTACCCTAGCTACGTGCTGCAGTGGAAAAGCTCCATAAGTTAGCTTTCCTCAAACACAACATAACTAAATAAAACAAATCTACCAGGTTACTGTTGCTGTTGGAGTAGAGGCCATACAAACATTTTTGCATTAACTGACTATTATGGAGTATTATGTTGATGGCTGTAAAATAACGACACCAACAGTTATTAGATTGGTTCCATATAAGTCATTTAATAATACAATTAAGCATGCTGGCAGGTTGTGTTTTGTTTTCACATTGAAAGCCCTCCACATACACTGCATCACTGCTCACCAGAGAGCCTTTCACCGAGAGGCAACTCAACAAAACAGGTAAAGAAAGTTTCCCCAGATAGCAGAACAACCAGAGGAATGTTAACTGTGGAAACCTTATCTGACAAAAGAGCCCTGTTGATGGAGGAGGGAAAAAAAGGCGCAGAGAAAGCGTTATAAAAATGTTCTCTCTACTAAACTACATCAATAAACAACAAACCTTCTATTTATCAAAACCAGCGGATGTTTGCTCTGCCTTCATCAGAGCACTGAGTTTGGGTTACTGATCTTTGAGATTCTTTGGTCACTAGCCATGCTGCTACAGTAGCCATGTTGCTAACGAGGTTGTAGATTGATCTTGTCAATATGAAAACAACGGACAGGACATGGGTTTTTAGTGGACCTTTCCCATTTATCTAATTCCCCTCCTCGACTCCTATCCTCGGGTCTTAGTCCCGCCCACAGGAGATGCGAGCGGAGGATCCGAGGAGGGGAAGCAGCAGGCGTTTAGAGAAATGAGAAATCCTCTCCTCTGAGCGGTCATTTTAAAGAGACGTCCGTTAATGATGACAGGAGGCACAGCAGCCCTCTGTCTGATGGACAGATGTGTTCATGATGACTTATATATTTACTTTTAATTCATTGACAGTGCGGTATAATGAGACAATAACAGGCTACAGATGCGGACATATATATAAATATATACAATTTCAGAATCAAACAAGTATGAGAGCACTCTCATAATAACGTAACACTATCAGAGACTGGATATATCCCCCCCCCCCCCTCTCTGGTCGCTACAATGGGGAAATGAAATTACGAGCCAAAAGTTTTATTTACAATTATTAAAAGTAAGCAGAGGACACCAAACCAACTGAGACCTGTCTGTCCGCAGCATCTACACACACACATGCAACTACACACTGTACAACACGCACCTACACACTGTACCACACACACCTACACACTGTACAACACACACCTACACACTGTACAACACACACCTACACACTGTACAACACACACCTACACACTGTACAACACACACCTACACACTGTACCACACACACCTACACACTGTACCACACACACCTACACACTGTACCACACACACCTACAGCTGGATACAGCCGTTGTGTATTTTATTATGTGAAGCACTAAATGGTTTTAGAAAAATATCGACTGTGTTTGTAGATATCTACTAAACTAAAGCATAGAAATAAAGATTGTCATTTAGGCCTGTTATATACAGGTGCATCTCAATACATTTGAATGTCGTGGAAAAGTTAATTTATTTCATTAATTCAATTCAAAAAGTGCAACTCATTATATGGATTCATTACACACAAAGTGAAATATTTCAAGGCTTTATTTGTTTTAATCTTGATGATTATGGCTTACAGCTAATGAAAACCCCAAAATCAGTATCTCAGAAAATTTGAATATTGTGAAAAAGTTCAATATTGTAGACTCACGGTGTCACACTCTAATCAGCTAATGAACTCAAAACACCTGCGAAGGTTTCCTGAGCCTTTAAATGGTCTCTCAATCTGGTTCAGTAGGCTTCACAATCATGGGGAAGACTGCTGACTTGACACCCTCCACAAGAAAAGTAAGCCTCAAAAGGTCATTGCTAAAGAAGCTGGCTGTTCACAGTTTGCTGTATCCAAGCATATTCATAGAAAGTTGAGTGGAAGGAAAAAGTGTGGTAGGAAAAGGTGCACAAGCAACACGGATAACCGCAGCCTTGAGAGGATTGTCAAGCAAAGGCCATTCAAACATTTGGGGGAGCTTCACAAGGAGTGGACTGAGGCTGGAGTCAGTGCACCGGGAGCCACCACGCACAGACGTATCCAGGACATGGGCTACAACTGTCGCATTCCTCGTGTCAAGCCACTCCTGAGACAACGTCAGAAGCGTCTTACCTGGGCTAAGGAGAAAAAGAAATGGTCTATTGCTCAGTGGTCCAAAGTTCTCTTTTCAGATGAAAGTTAATTTTGCATTTAATTTGGAAATCAAGGTCCCAGAGTCTGGAGGAAGAGTGGAGAGGCACACAATCCAAGTTGCTTGAAGTCCAGTGTGAAGTCTCCACAGTCAGTGATGATTTTGGGAGCCATGTCAACGCAGCCGTCTACCAAGACATTTTAGAGCACTTCATGCTTCCTTCTTCTGACGACAAGCTTTATGGAGATGCTGATTTCATTTTCCAGCAGGACTTGGCACCGGCACACACTGCCAACAGTACTAACACCTGGTTTAGTGACCATGGAATTACTGTGCTTGATTGGCCAGCAAACTGGCCTGACCTGAACGCTATAGAGAATCTATGGGGTATTGTCAAGAGGAAGATGAGAGACACGAGACCCAACAATGCAGACGAGCTGAAGGCCGCTCTCAAAGCACCCTGGGCTTCCATCACACCTCAGCAGAGCAACAGGCTGATCGCCTCCATGCCACGCCGCATTGATGCGTCGCGATTAAAGCAGTTAATAAAATATAAAAAGCAGCCTAATATCCAGGGGATGCAGCATGCAGAGCTTTCATTGGTTGAGATCAGTCCGGCCGTGCGTCACGCCTCTTTTAAACATCACTGTTGCCAGAAATACATCCGCGGAGGACACATCAGTGTATCCTCGGTTATAGCTCCTCCAGAGAGCCTCCTCGATGCTCGATCCTTGATGCTTGATGTGCATTTAGAGAAATGGGATGTCCTTCAACATGGCGCGCTGAAATCTATTTCCGGGTCACTACCGGAGGACCGAGGAATCGAGGAATCGAGGAGGCGGAAATTAGATAAATGGGAAAGGTCCAATGTCTCAGTTGATGATTAAAGATGGCGGCGCAGACAGCGGCAGTGGCTCCCCGTAGCTCTCCCGAGTCTTTAGTGTTTTCGAGTTTTTTGAATGTCTGTTCGTCGAGTTCACTTCAACCACCCCGGACCGATAGTACAGTCCGGAGTATACAGTAGTCGTGAGTTCTTGCTGGACAAGGAAATAACAACAAACCACACAATAGATGCTACGCTGGCAGAGGAACTCAGCGGCCTTGGAATACGCTCAACCTCGCCATCGACTGCTACCCCGAAGCTGGACAGGAGACGCCGCAGGCGTTGTGAGAGGAAGCAGAAGAGGGGTAAGCGTGGAGGCATCCGGGCTAGGCTAGCAGCTAGCCCACACAGGCCCGCTATCCCGAGCATTCTCATGGCTAATGTATGCTCCCTGGATAATAAAATGGACAACATAAGACTTCTCCAGGCGGCCCACAGTGAGGTGAGAGAATGCGGTGTGTAGCCATGTTTCACGGAAACATGGCTAAATGACAACATCCCAGACTCTGCCATTCAGCTCGACCAGCTAACATGCTACCGCTCAGACTAGGGCTGCTCAATTAATCGTATTTTAATTGCGATTACGATTATGGCTTGCAACGATTACGAAAACAACGTAATTGAAATAAAACGATTATTTTTTTATTATTATTTATTTATTTTTTTTTTTTAATTACTTTTTTTTTTTTTTTTTCAGTTGAATTATACTTAAAGTTCAGGGTAATCAACTGTTAAAAATATACTGTTCACATTTTTTTTCTCCAATAAATTGATGTTTTCAAAGTAAATGGATAATCGTTTTTAATAATCGTGATATCAATTATTGACCCAAATAATCGAGATTATGATTTTTGCCATAATCGAGCAGCCCTAGTTCAACATTTATTTCCTGTTACTTCTGGACCATGACGGTGGGCCAGCCTTTAATGTTTAACTGAGTGGAATATGTTGAATATGTTTTCCCAAAATGTTGGATATATGTTGAGGAGTTTTCAGGTTGTGACAGTGCACTGCAACATGTTTGTTGATCTTTTTTGTTGGTATTTATTATTTTGATATTATTTATTTAAATGTAGATATGAATGTATAATTTATTTTATTTTATTTTGTATTGGTTTTTCAGTTGATTATCCTGAACGTATAATTCAACAGTTAAAAAGTTCAAATTATTATTTGTATTTGTTTTAAAGTACAATAAATGGATGTTTTCAAAGTCAATGAATAATCGCATTTAATAATCGCAATCACAATTATTGACCCAAATAATCGAGATTATGATTTTTGCCATAATCGAGCAGCCCTAGCTCAGACAGAGCCACGGTTAGGGGGGGAAGACCCGCGGTGGAGGGGTCATTGTTTACATCAGTGATGCTTGGTGTAGGGACGCTGTGGTTGTCTGCAAACACTGTTTAACGCTGGCAGAGTGTATGTTCGTGAAGTGCAGGCCTTTCCATCTCCCAGGGGAAATCAGCGCCATCCTTCTAGCAGCTGTTTACATACCCCGAAGCCCCAACAACAAAGACAGAGAGGAGGCACTCGGTGAGCTGTACCGTGCAATATCTGAACAAAAAACAGCACAGCCAGACAGCTTTCTCATCGTCGCTGGGGACTTCAATCATGCAAACCTAAAAACTTTCATGCAAAACATATATCAACATGTTGATTTCCCAACAAGAGAAAACAATACTCTGGATCTTGTTTATACCACAATCAAAAGGAGCTTACAAGGCTTCTCCCCTCCCCCACATCGGGCTCTCTGACCACCTCACTGCTAAAACCGGCCTACAGGCCCCGAGTGAAAGTCACCAAACCAGTTTCCAGAGAGGTACGTGTGTGGTCAGAGGACAGCACAGCTGCACTCAAAGACTGCTTTGAAACTACAGACTAGGACATGTTTAAGCAGGCAGCCACATACAACAACACCACCAACATCCACGAATATATTGAAACTGTTACGGGCTACATCACCAAATGCATTGAGGATGCACACCAGATCCATAACCATCAGGGCCAACCAGAAGCCATGGCTGACAGGAGAGGTCCACAGGCTGCTGAGGGCCCGCAAAATTGCCTTCAGAGAGGGCAATCCAGCGGGTCTCAGAGCAGCCAGGGCCGACCTATCCCGTAGCATCCGGAAAGCCAAACGACAGTACAACCGGAAGATTACAGCTCACTTCAGTGACAGCAGAGACACACGGAGCCTGTGGCAGGGTAGGACTATCAAGGACTACAAACCACCACCACAGACCTGTGACAATGACATTTCTCTGCTGAACAACCTCAAGCAGCACACCTGCGCAGAAAAAAAACCCTCCCCCGAACGACCAGGCTATCTGTCTGTCCCCAGGCAGTGTGAGGAGCAAACTGTTAAGGATTAACACCCGGAAAGCTTCTGGGCCTGACAACATTCCTGGTTGTGTGCTAAAGGACTGCGAAGCTGATCTCACAGATGTCTTCAAAGACATCTTCAACATCTCCCTGAGCCAGGCTGTTGTTCCCTCGTGCTTCAAGGTAACCACCATTATACCTGTACCGAAGAAGTCATCACCTTCCTGCTTCAATGACTACCGCCCCGTAGCGCTGACTGCTCTCCACCCAGCCCTCACCCACCTGGACACTAAAAACTCTTATGTTAGGATGCTGTTCATAGACTTTAGCTCAGCGTTCAACACCATCATCCCCCAGCAGCTGGTTTGCAAGCTAACAAACCTGGGCCTCAGCCCCTTTCTCTGAACAGGTGAACTGGGGGGCGGTATGCTCGTGAACTGTTAGCACCGGTGTTATGCAGTGTTATGCATACTATACCCGCCGAGATATGCATGCACCTCGCGGGATTGCGCACAGCGTAAAGCAAAAACTCAGACATTTCAACACCGGAGGCTCGCTGCGGGGAGAAACTGTGGCGCTGTTTCGAGTTTGTTCTAATCTGTCCAAATCTGACTGCTTTCAGATTTTTCCGTCATTGTTACATTTTTTTCGTCATAGACGGAAAATATTCGGTTAACGCGACCACTGCCCAACACCCCCACCTACGGACCATTGGTGGTACTGCTGTGGAACAGGTGAGCTGCACCAAATTCCTGAGGGTGCACATCACCAAGGACCTCTCCTGGAGTAACAACACCACGTCAATCACCAAGAAAGCCCAGCAGCGCCTCTACTTCGTCCGAAAACTGAAGAGAGCAGGAACCCTCCCCCCCCCCATCATGCCTTCTACCGAGGCGCCATCGAGAGCATCCTCAGCAGCTGCATCACGGTGTGGTTCGGAAGCTGCAAAGCATCCAACCACAAGACCCTGCAGAGCATTGTGAACACAGCTGAGAGGATCATCAGTGCCTCACTCCCATCACTCCCATAGTGAACACTGCTGAGAGGATCATCGGTGCCTCACTCCCATCACTCCCATAGTGAACACTGCTGAGAGGATCATCGGTGCCTCACTCCCATCACTCCCATAGTGAACACTGCTGAGAGGATCATCGGTGCCTCACTCCCATAGTGAACACAGCTGAGAGGATCATCGGTGCATCACTCCCATCACTCCTGGACCTCTACAACACCCGCCTCACCCGCAGAGCACTCAGCATTGTGGGTGACCCCACCCATCCCGTCCACCTGCCTCTTCACCCTCCTGCCTTCAGGGAGAAGGTTCCGCAGCCTGAGTCGAGCACCACCCGACTAAAGAACAGTTTTTTCAACCAGGCTGTCAGGAGGCTGAACTCTCTCCCCTCCCTCCCCCCTCTCCCCCCTGCCCCCACTGGACTTTAACACCCCCACACACTCAGA
This sequence comes from Dissostichus eleginoides, assembly GCA_031216635.1. Classification (NCBI taxonomy): domain Eukaryota; kingdom Metazoa; phylum Chordata; class Actinopteri; order Perciformes; family Nototheniidae; genus Dissostichus; species Dissostichus eleginoides. The sequence continues at coordinate 32,431,825 of CM062277.1, read as the reverse complement.
TCCAGCACCAGACACTTTTTTACGCTGCTATGGACAATCTTGCACTAATTCCCAAAGATATTGAAGTGACTGTTATTTTGTATTGATTGTTGTGGGTTTGTTTTATCTTAATGTGTGCACATGTATACATTTGTCTGTTGATTGTGTATATATAGGATATACATATTTTATACATATTTTTATACATATTTGTACTTTTATATTCGGGATTGTGGGACGGTATTTCGATCTCTCTGTCTGTACACACAAAGTGAAAGATTGACAATAAAGTCGACTTTGACTTTTTGACTTGAGCAGTTTATCTGAAAACAAAAACAGCCTGTCCTAGAGAATACAAAAGTGGCTTCAACAAAGATTATATTGTCACAGAAATAAAGAACCTGAACCTGATTGCACAACAGCTACATCTGAAGTCCCAGGCTCCTCCTACAGAACAATGAATACAATCTGAAGACACTAGGGGGGGGTTCTATTTACATTTTTATGTTCTTAAACTCCCTGAAACTTCCACTTGCACTGCAGTATTTTCCAGGAAGCAGAGACAATGGAAAGCTAAGCGACTCCATTAAGCTGCATGAAGCTACTGACCACTCTCTGATGCTCCAGGTCCGCCTTGTTTCCAACCAGCACCATGGGGAAGTCATCCCGGTCCTTCACTCTCAGGATCTGCGTGTGGAACTTCTGCACCTCGTGGTAGCTGCCAGGGGACACAGGGAGTAATCAGCACGGTGTCAAGAACCACACAATCATATGCATTCTGATCACAGGAAGGAATGTGTCATATACAGATTGACACAATATTAACCAATCCAATCAGCTCCGCTTAACTCCCATTACCTGCCCCGGTCGTTGAGTGCAAACACCAATAGAAAGCCTTCTCCTGAGCGCATGTACTGCTCCCTCATCGCACCAAACTCCTCCTGACCTGCTGTATCCAGGACTGAGAGAGAGAGAGAGAGAGAGAGAGAGAGAGAGGAGAGAGAGAGAGAAATGAAGACATTAATACAAAGTCAAAATGCTTTCGGTGACTAAAGAAGTGGCTCATCTATAAAAGAGAAGGTGGTTCAGATTTTCTAGATAGGAAAGGAGCTTCAATACTTCCTTTGTCATCTCCTTTAGGACACACTGGAGCATCCTTTACGAAAAGGAAAGGAGAACATGCTGTCCCACAATACCTTGTGGTCGCAACATTTACCGTGACACAACATTCGGCCGTTCACGGAAACAACCGATCGTGACCGACAAATGATATCATGGAAGTTAAGGTGCTTATTCAGCATTTTAGAACGTATGCAGCAACTTGCTTAGGTGCTTTGTTTTGAATGTTCAACACTATAATAATCAAAGGAGAAATATGAACTGATCAAATAAAGTCAACATTTCACAGTGTTTACTGAGATGTTGGGGGTTTCTTAAACTTTTAAACATGTTTGAATGGTGATATACACAGTGATAGGTTAAGGCCTAACAAGTTAATAATAAATACATTTGTATTTATTTTTGAAATATTTTCATACTCATTTGTATTTGGATTCATGTGGATTAATACGTGGAGAACGGAGGGAGAGGAGTGATGACAATAAGTTTCACTTTACTTTTTTATTTCAGTTCCAACCTAATGAAGAGAATATGTTTCTCTGTTGTCCACGTTCATAAAGCCTAAAGCAACAGCATCAGAGCACGGTGCAGAGTCTCTAGATGAGTTTACAGTAGTCCCTCGTTCTTATTAAACATCCATGTTGTAGATAGTGAAAGTGCAGTCGATTCTCTAAAGTACAGCAGTCTCTTCTCCTAAGTCCTTTTGAATTCTCCTATCCACTATCCCTTAACCCCGTGACGTTTCACTCAGAGGTCAAGGGATAGACGATAGGGATAGACGATAGGGATAGACGATAGGAGCTGATTTTTGGACTATTCGACCGCAGCCTTACTGTGACACAACATTCGGCCGTTCAAGGAAACAACTGATTGTGACGAGAAATGCAGATCATGTGGTTACGGTGCTTATTAAGCATTTTACAACTTATGTCATAATTTGTTGAAGTGCTTATATGTTTTGAACTTTCAACACTTTATTAAATCAAACATAAAATCAGCCATCGGTAACATCAGCCATCGGTAACAGTTTTACACTGAGGTAAAGGAAAGGCTTCTCTCACAATTTGACTGCAAACACAGAGAAGAAGAAGAGGCAAAATACTCTACAAACGCTCAAGGGTGTTTGTGAGGTCAGGTGTACATAAACTGCAGGTTATGATCTTCTTTTTAAAATAGAACACTTGTATAATTCGTTATTTTATCAGTAGGGGCCAAGAGAAAGAGGTAATTATGGGCTATCCACTGTAAAAACAGTCCCTGTGGTGCGTGTGTAGGTGTGCTGCATGCTGGGAGAAGTTGTGTTGGGCTGGTTAGTGTTAGTTTGAAGCTGGGATTCAATATCAACCCAACAAAAATCCAAACAGGACTTGAGGATGACGCATGAAGTCATTTTTGAATATTTGAATGCATGTGACAATACTATACTATATCGGACTGTCGGCCATATTTGATATTCACACAGAAGAGTGTCATCACAGGGTGTGCTGCGTGTGAGGTGACTCATGTGGGAGGGGGCAGGGCACACTGCTTCACTTTAGTTCCAGTGTAAGCTTCCTCCATCAGAAGATTCACGTCACAGAGCTGAGCATGTTTTCTGATAAACCTGTCAGAAACCAGCTGGAAGTTTAACAGCTCCTGTTACTGCGTACATAGTTCCAGAATCCTCACAGACTCTTCCAATACTGAATTGGTTTACAGTTTTTAAGTCTATTTATTTATGGTTGCTAGAAATGACATATGTACTTGTTTACTTAGCAACATTTACAAAGAACTAATGGAAATGAATTCCATTAATTTCATTCATAAAGACAAAAATACTGATAATATCATGTTGGTTTACGCACCAAAATCAGTCATTAGCCGCTTTCACACCAAGTACTTTGCCGTACTTAGTGCCGGCACTTAGTGCCCCCATGGAACTAAGTACAGATCACGTTCACACCGGAATAAGTTCCCTGAGGGAAGATTACGCAAATGAGCCGCTGACGTCACTTCGTCTTCTTCTGCTTTGGGTTTACTGGCAGGCCGCAAACCACTTCACGGCGTATACTGCCACCCGAAGTCCCCGGCCGGAAGTCCCCGGAGTTGGGGACTGGCTTCAGTAGAAGCTGCTGGGACTCCCAGCAGCTTCTACTGAAGCCTTCCGAGTAAATCGCCAGAACGCCGACACCTCCTCATCACTCCACCGCTCCCACATTTTATTTTGTGTTGCCATAAGTTATTCTCTCTCCGTTGGTGCACTGGGCTAATGCTAATGCTAATAATGCTAATGCCAGCAAATACAATGGCGGCTTCACAAAACTTTTCGAGTTTTACGGGGCGTGGTTTGCAATTCGCCCAGCCAATAGAAATTGGTACTTTTTTCTCCCCAGGAAAGTACCTGCTCTCTAGCAGGGACTGAAAAGGGGGGAAAAGTTCCCGGCACTAAGTACTCTTTTTGGTGTGAACGCAAAATAAGGGGTACTAACGGAACTAAAGGGGAAAAGTACGGGGAAAGGTACTCCGGTGTGAACGCGCCTATTGAGATACCTTATAAAGAAACAGAGACACAATTTGGGAAGTTATTATGTTTTAATTTAATCTTAATAATTGTCAAAGTCTTTGAGGTTTTTCTTTAAAGCAGCTGATGTGATGAGGCAGGAACTGGACCTTAACATGTTCCTGCTGAGCTCTCTGACAGAGCATCTGTGTGTGTGTGTGGTGTGTGTGTGTGTGTGTGTGTGTGTGTGTGTGTGTGTGTGTGTGTGTGTGTGTGTGTGTCACCCTGAACATCACACACAGCACACACTGCTACATCTGTGCACAAATCACTCTTACCTCATTCACACCAACGGTGTTTCAGGGCCGGTTCGGAGCTGGAGCTTGAAAAGCACCGGGTTTTCCTGTTCACACCGCAGCGGAGCAGCCTCTTAGCTCCCGAATCCGGTTTGTTTCAAGCACCAAAAAATTCTCCGGCTCGAGCAAAAGCACCGCATACGTCACGCTTACGTCGAGGCGGGGGCGGGGGCAGGGGCGGGATCAACTCCTGAACAACAACAAAAAGCCCGCGTTTTATCCAGTTTGTACACAACGATGGAGAAACTTAACAAGCAGCAGTGGTCCACTGAAGAGACCAGCTACCTACTGGGAATCTGGTCTTCCGAAGAGGTACAGAGGAAGCTGGAGGGGAGCACGCGGTCCAAAGCAATTCTCCAACAATTGCAGAAAGAGATGGAAACCGCTGGTTTTTACCGTACCGTGGAACAGATTGGCAACAAATTAAAAAAAGTCAAGAAGGACTATCGGGACCTTGTTGGTGTGAGCTGTGAGGGGTTTCCGCGCGGTTTGGCTTTATGAAGCAGGCACGCAAACGGTTACGTCATGACGCAAACGATGACGCAATGACGCAGCACCAGTCGGGTTCTGAGCGGTGTGAAAAGAGCCGGAGCTAAACCGAAGAACCGGTTCTGAACCTGAAAAGCTCTAGCACGGAGCTTGAACCGGAGTTGCGTTGGTGTGAATGAGGTATCTGAGACATATTGTGTAGCAGATAACTAATCTAAGTGCTTTTAAAGATGGCTTATAATACTTCAGTTCAGCAGAGAAGCTTAACTTTACTTTGGGTGGACAGTACTGTTTGTAAAGAGGAAGGGAGAACATTCAGAGGGTTCTCACAGTGGAGTTAAATCCGCAGTGCAGTAAACAAATGGTCTGAAGAACAGCCAGAGTCCCGGAAACAGTAGCTGTACACAGGATGATTCACATTTCTGTGTAGGAAGACAGCAGTGTGAGCCAACACCAGCCTGGCTTCCTGCACACTGGCCAAGTACAAGTCCTAACAAGGGAATTAAAGCTCCAGAGAGCAAACACTGTGTCATATCACAGTGCAACACACCCTCAGCGTTTTAAACAAAGCCGTACACACACTCTGACAAACATTGAAAAGTACGAGCCTTACTGTCCAGCCGGGTCTCCTTCCCCCCAACGGTGCAGATCTTGGTGTAGGAGTCCTCGATGGTGGGGTCGTAGTCTGACACAAAGTAGGACTGTGGGATACACTCAATGTTAATAACAAAGTACTTCTGTTTATGCTGCTCAATACTTCAACAAGTACCTGGCTCCATACTGACAGTTGGAGATTGGACATTAGTAATTGCTAATGAACAAGTATGTTATGGTCAAGGAGAATCCTAATGATACTGGTAATAACATTCTTTATAATGACCGTGTGCCGATGAGAAGAATCTCAAGTCTTCTTCAATACAGCATGATGTTTATTTTGTAAATCATGGTCCCATTTGCAGTAAAAGAGATGATAGCATTGGTATGCTTTAGGGCGGGTCTTCTTTGTGATTGACAAGTCAATACCACGTTTCAGTCCGGTCTGGAATTGTCTGTGTTTTTGTCCTACAAGTTCAAATCTTTAACAGGGAAAGATAATAGTAACATCTTGGTCTACTAAATGTGTCTTGTTCACGGTTAGTTGCTCCAGGTTAACCCTCCTGTGTCTGACAAAATGCCAAATTCTTTAACAGAAGTCCACAAACCAAAGGACGACCTCACGGTGGCAACGTCCGCTTTTATATTCACTCAACGGTTTACCTAAGTTCTAGTTTGTTCTTTAGTTGATTTTTGGCTTTGTTAGAAAAAGTTATATTTAATGTTAATGTATGTTTACTTGCATTTGCCACAGTCACTGGGTAAACGTGGCTCTTTGGAGCAATGGCTGCCCGGGCAATACAATTAATTGACTAGCAGCACGATGAAGTATATGACATTTGTAATTAATACAAAATAACGATTTGCGAATGCGTGTTGGGGATAAAAAAAGTTCCTTCACTGTTAAAACAGAACACAAAGGGACCATGTGCGCACACATATTGATCATAGGTGAAAACATTTGGCACAATAATAAAAGCCAGAAGTGGGAGTGAAGAGCGGAACGGCCTGCCTCTCATCACTGAGCTGAGCCAAATGATCTGGCTCAGCGAGACAGAATTCCCATGAACCACTTCATAACTCTGAGGTTTTTACTGGTCTTGCCCGTAGCTGGTAAAAAGGGTCATGTTCTCTTCTGTGTTGTGGTGAGGCGATACGAGCAGCCAATCAAAGTCACACAGGTGTGATGTGATTAACAGTCAATGTGTGAATCAAAGTGAGCCAGAGCTACAGAGCCAATCCCTCACAGGAACATCCTCTGTGTGAGGATTGCTTCATGAAATACTTTAACAGAGAAACTTTCAGAGGATGTTCCTTTCACTGATAAAGCTGAAACGTTTACTTAATTAAATGTATTATGTAGACAGATTGCACATAACTGTATTAGGTGAGGTGAAAGCTGTTATGGGATGTAAATAAAAAACAATGTTGCCAAAAGGCTAAATCTTGTATTAAAGTGAAAGTAATAACACTTTAGTGTACAATCGTGGTACATGAGGTATGAGCATCACATCTTGATATACTTAAAAGTTCAGGAAGTAGTATGCAAAATGTCATTTGATTTAAAAATGGATGTTCAGTCTTTTACATTTTGCAGCAGATAAAGTTGATGTCTAATTTAAAGAATATGTAACTAGTGCTTGAGTGCAGTTTGTTACTTTCACCACTGATGCAGAGCAGACTGGCGGTAGGCCTCAACAAAGACTTAAACATGGCACACACAAACTGTACAGAGGACAGATGTTACAGATGTTTCATACCTGGATGAACTGGATGGTGAGGGCGCTCTTCCCCACCCCGCCCCCACCCACCACAACCAGTTTGAATCGTTCTTCTTCTGCACTCATCCTGCCTCTGGTCCGGCCCTGTTCCGATCAACCGCCCAGCAGCACAACAATCCAAAGTAAAGTAGATCCGCCTCTTCACGGAATGTGAGCAGAGGACCGCGGCATGGACGACTTTAGCGACAAAATGGAACTCCTCTACCTGAAGCTCAGGTCCTAACAGTCCTGACCACAAAAGTCCCTGAGTCCACCGCCGCTCCGCCAAAGTAAAGACTAAAATAACAGAGCTTTAGCTTCAGGTTTTGGGCTGAACAGATCCGTGGAGCTGCTTCTGCTTCTCTGCTCGACTTCAAGCTTCTTCTGGGGGCGGGACTGCTTCCTCTTTTCTTTTTCCTCGAGAAACTTATGCGCGCACACACACACACACACACACACACACACACACACACACACACACACACACACACACACACACACACACTAGTCGGTACTTCACACACTTTAGCTTTCTTCTCATTAGAAGTGAAATCTGATCGGTACGAATTCCACCATCATGTGTCAGATTCCTTATTTGGTCACGTGGAGTGTCCGTGACATAATTTTAACCGACTGCCCCGCGCATTTGAAAAGCAGCACGAGGCCCGAAATATTTACTGTCATTATATTTATCCATAATAATATGACATTATTTAAATAAACAGATGTTGTCTCCTTAGTTTACCATCAAACTTTTCAGTAATGTTTGAGCTGGAACAACACATGTAAGTTGAGAATGAGAAACCACTTCTTCATCTGTAAACCGTGTACAGCCCTCTATGCTGGAGAAAGCTGCCCTGAGGCAGCACATACCTCCCTCTGGCCCCCCGCCAACAGGCTGCAGTCATGCAGCCGCTGGCGTGAAGCTACATGTCTGACTGCAGCACAATATCCATAAAAACAATGACACAGTTAAAACAGAATGAATGCTGCAATTATAATGACAATAATGTGATGAAATTTAACTTTTGTTACGACTGCTAATAAAATAATAGCATGAGTTTATTAATGATATGGCCACATTAAGCTGATGGAATACAACCCTTGAACAACCGGTTTGGTAAATCACTTTTATTCTTAAAGAAAATATAATACTCAAGAATGAAAACAAACAGACTTACATCTCCACTGCACTGTTAAACTTTGTCCCCCATAGAACAATAAAACCTCACTGCTTGCCATACACTTTCCCTCCGGTCTGCTATGCTTCAGATTACAGTAAACACTAAATGTTTACTGTAATCTCTGTGTACAGTCCGTTATCATTTAGGAACATGTAGTGTATGCACAATATCAGCGAAAACAATGAAGGGGTTTCCACATCCAAAACCTTTGTAGTGTTAGTTGAAATCATTCATTAGTGATTACACTACTATATTCTCAATAAAACTGACCCCTCACAGCCAGCCCTGTTTGGCCCCTGGTGTTCTGCATTTTACCTGCTTGATATCTGGCCCTGATTACCTTCTGAAATGCTGAATTTCAAATGTTTTACTGGGAACATGGAGGATCTTTCTTTCAGCTGGCATTAGGCCCACTGTAGACATTTTTGCAGGCCAATAGATTGCACCATATAAAAATCCTGCCGGCCATTTTACCAGCACACAAGTCTGCATGACTACACCCTCACCACATCATTACTTTTGCACTCCTGCCTGCACAATATATTTGCCTTTCCTCACATCCCGCAGGAGTTCTGTGGTATGTGAAGAAAAAGGGGAGATCTTCAGAGAGAACACTGCCCAGATATGGCTTCTTAGGCAAGTAAAGGTTTAGAACAGAGGTAGTATTTTATTGCTTATACTTGCTTTAAGTTGTCATTACTTTTGTATTTCTGGTGTCATGATAGTGATGAGTCATATGAGACCTACAAACTAGATATCTATCTTGGGAAGTGCCGCTCTAAACCGCACTGATAAGAAGGAGATGAGACACGTTGGACATATCATGTTTAATCATCATCAGTAAACACATCTCACGCAAGTGGGCAACAAGTCTTTTTAAATAAATGAATCTTATAAAAGTCACATTTTGCCAACACGATGCAATTGTGTAGGTGTTTATTATTAGTATAGTATAATCCTTATTTTCAGTTCTGCAATAAATAAATAGGAGACAGGAGTTCTCTCAGATCTCCTGCAGGTGGTTTGCTTTAATCTGACAAACATGCTGACACAAACAGAAACAACACCCTCAGCACCTGTACGGCAGCGCAGGCTGTCCCATCTTAACAGGGGGGACAAACAGCCCCCCCAGCAGGATCCTCTCCCCCCAGCCCAGCAGCTTGTTGAGGGTGAGGCTGAAGGGGGTCAGCAGCCCCTGCTCCTTCATCTCTGATGTGCTGCACTTTGAGGGGGGGGGGGGGCTGCTCCCTGTGGGGGGCCGTGTGGTACCCAGCTCACTGCTGTGGAAAGTTTGAGGTGTGGAGCTGCACTTTGCTTGCTGGCTGCAACTTGCTGGGGAGCCCAAAGGGGTGAGACAGAGGGTGAGGCTTTTGCGTTTCTCTAATAGAGAAGCAGAGGCTGCTGGGAGTTGTAGTGTTGTGGGCTTTACTGCAGGTGTGACAGGCTCACAGGGGCTTACAGATGGACCCTCACCTGGCCTGTGGACTTGCTGCTGAGTTTGATTAAGAGTCAAATGAAAAGTGTCAAGTGTCCCTGACAGCTGTGAGTGTGAGGGCCTCTGCGGGGGTCTGTCTCTGTGTGGCCCCTGCTCCTCTGCTGAGTCTCTGTCTCTGTGTGGCCCCTGCTCCTCTGCTGAGTCTCTGTCTCTGTGTGGCCCCTGCTCCTCTGCTGAGGGCAGATGAGGGTCCGGCTGCTGCTGGCTCAGAGTGAGCTGGAAGTGCTGCAGCTGACCCAGGAAGTTGAAGTTGGGGGAAATGGAGGGCCGGCGCTCTTTCACAAACCTGATAAAGAGACAGGAAGTGGTTAGGGCCTCTGGTCTGCAGGGCTCACACACTCATGATATTCAACAATGATCCACAGTGTGGTTAGACATCAGTATTATTATAAAGAGCGCAACAGTTAAGGAACGTTTCCTCTTCAGAACTCAACATGTGAATGGCCACAGAGGAGTGCATAGCCCACAGTTACATTTTGGAAGGCTTTGAACTGAAAACATTAGCCTAGAAACAAGTAATGGCAGGGAACTGAACACTGAAAAATTAAATATTACCACTAAAATATTCTATTTTTATTTTCTTTGCATATTGATGTGTGTTTCTATGTCAACTTTGTCAATCTTTGTCTTCATGAAACTCTACTCAGTTTCAGAGAGAAGAGAGAAACGTTCTGTTCCATGTGGACGAGTGATACGGACTCTACATTTCATAAACTAATGGGTGAAACTGCACAGCTGGTTAGAGAAGTTTCTATGAAAACTGACACTTTCTTTGCTGTGACTTTGGGTCAATTAATTATATTTGACTGTGAATCCAAACGGACTGCTGCTGTTGCCCTACAGAAAGCAGGAGGACAGTTCTGAACATCCTTTCAATGCTCTCTGGCTCAGTATGTGTGTATTATTTTAATTTGTATTACTTATCTTCCTGCATGTGTACTTCTGTAAATTGTAATAATTTTTATTTTAAATACTATATGCATGCCTTTTATATAATAGTGTCCTACTTCTTGACCTTCTTCGTATCAATCTATACTTTGCTGTAACAATGTAAATGTCCCCATTGTGGGAACAACAAAAAGGAATTCTTGAAGTTATTGTTTCGCACAATTAGATAATGTACTGGAGCCTTCTAATGTACAACAAATGCTACACACACGGATGGAGACAACATGTCACTGTCAAATGTTAAATGCGTTTCTAATTTCTAGTTTGAGGCGGCAGTGGCTCAGTCTGTAGGGACTTGGTCTTGGAACCGAAGGGTCGCCGGTTCAACAACAAAAAAAGAAGGAGTGAGCTGGTAGCTGGAGAGGTGCCAGTTCACCTCCTAGGCCACTGCCGAGGTGCCCTTGAGCACCTAAACTCGAAACTGCTCCCTTGGCGTCGGGTACCTGGCAGCCTCTCTGCTCTGCCACCTCTCCTATCTGCTCCGTCTGTGAAACGGAGCACCCGGCGGGAGCCTCCAGCAGACCCCCCCGCACGGTTCCCTCGTCCTTTGGAAGAGGCTGAGAGGTGGGTGTTTTTCATCTGCCGGTGGACCGCCGGGGAGAACGTCCCGCTCGGGAGCCGGGCTCAGTGGCAGTGGGTGCCCGCGCGCCTGCCTTTTTACAGCAGGAGCACGAGCTCGCCTCGGGGAGGGAGAGAAGAGATGTGTGTGCATGTATATCCTCTGTGTTTGTGCATATCCTCCCCTGTGTGTGTAATGTGTGTAAACACAACAGAGTGGGGAAAGAAATTTCCCTGTAAGGGATTAATGAA
>CM062277.1:32068112-32418112 GCA_031216635.1 Dissostichus eleginoides | reverse complement strand
ACTTACAGTATCTTCTTGGTTTTTTATATTCTATATTTCTATCATTGACCTTCTACTTTCCCCCTATGAAAGTATGTACTCTTAATATGTTTTTCATCAAATATAACACATAAAAACAATAATTCAATAACGTGCTTTAACCACTAGGCGGTGCACACAAGGTACACACAGCCATAATAACTTTTTATTATTAGTGTTGGACACTTATGTATGTATAACATCTGAAGATGTTCATGTTTTCACATAATTTTACAGCATATTGCTATATTATTTCAGACTCAGTATTTACATTCTTATATTCAAAGAAAATCAGTAATATCTTCAAAAACTACAAGTCCTTTTATATCAGCTGTGCACCGTTATGGTGTAAATATAACCTATCTACGAATTAGATCAAATGTAAAAGTCAGCCGAATTAGTGTTGATACTGCAAGGAGACATATTGTGTGAAGAGAAATGTAAGATGTTGTTTAATTGCTGATAGATTTATGATCCACGTCAAGTATTCAGTTTCGGCGGCATTTCTTCCAGTTTGTCCAGAAGTCTTCTAATCAGGGCTCTATAAATAAAGAACTACGGCAGATGTGTAATATGTAATGCAGCCGAACCGTGTATTACAATGCCGTTATGTGATGACTTCCAAAGAGAAAAGCAAGCACACTCGGAATAAAGTATTATTTTCTTTTAAAAGAAAATGTTTTTCGGATTTCATATCGCATAAACACCATATCCCAGCGTGCATTGCGGCTAAAACATCCAATCAACGAGCTTAAACCATAGCTGAGGATCTTGGGTAATCAGTTCAGTGGCTGTGAATCGCAATGATTCTCGAAATGTCCCTTATAGGCCTACGTCTGTTTCTGGTTATTTTTATTTTGAAATTCAGTTCCTGAGGAACGGCTAAAAAGCCCGAGATTATGGAATTAAACAAATAAATAAAAACAAGGATAATTGTGTGTTATTGTTGAGTAAATAACAGTGTGTTATTTAGAAAAGAATAACAAATTAGAAGGAAAAAAAGATTTAAAAAATACAGATTTCAGTATTTTGAGGCTCTGAGCCCATTTCTTTTCCTCACTGATGGCAAAAAAAGTCCGACATTATACGATTTAAAATAAAAACAATAATCGTGGCTTGATATTGAGTAAGAAATGTTTTTATGAACCCCACAGCTTCCGGTCTACCAAGACCCGACCGGACAAAAAGACGTGTTGCAGGCACGAAACACACTACCAATAGAAATACATTGCTTTTAAAATCGTTCTGTGAGACACGAAAAAAAGGGGAAGATCGTGTTGGTGAACACGAATCAATAGATTAAATGTCGTGACTATAACACGAAATGCTGTGAGACTGGGTGTGTGTGTGTGTGTGTGTGTGTGTGTGTGTGTGTGTGTGTGTGTGTGTGTGTGTGTGTGTGTGTGTGTGTGTGTGTGTGTGTGTGTGTGTGTGTGTGTGTGTGGTACCTGTAGGCCTGGTCCAGGTCCATCCCTGGGCTGTACATGATGTAGGCCACAGCCAGAGCGGGGGAGCGGGAGATTCCCGCCGCACAGTGAACCAACACAGAGGCTCCGGAGGACATCGCTGCATCTGAGCACAGCACACACACACACACACAGATACAGCAGCACGATCAGTATGTGGACATGTATATTGAAAGTATACGGATTATAAAATAGAGAGATAAGCTTGCAGCATTCTGTTCACAGTGGGGGGGGGGTGACGTGCTGACCGATGAAGACTAGAGCCTGGGGGATCCAGGGCAGCAGGTCGGCCCGCAGAGAGTCATCGATGGGGACCCGGAGACATCTGGAGCGGGGCAGGAAGGACGGCTCGGGGCTGCAGCGGGTCACACTCACTATATAGGATATCCCCAGAGAGGCCAGCCGCTCCTGCACGCACGCACACATGCGCACACACACACACACACACACCACACACACACACACACACAGCCTTATTTAGGATCTGTGTGTAGCGTAGTGAATATTATTTCCTGCTTCTTCCATCAGGGATAAATACTTTACTTTTAAGTGTACAACTTAGTATGCAGTATTTATTCGATTGGACTGGATTTGATACAGTGGCGGCTGGCCATAGGGGGCGATAGGGCGCCTGTAGGTGCCATTTTATGGGTGTTGTTGGTGTCTCAGTTTATTTAAAGTGGACCTATCATGCTATATTTGAATAATATATTGTAGGGCCATATCTCTATATAAAACATGTCTGTGAAGTTTTTTTTTCAAAATACCAAACAGATCATGCATTTTAGCCATGCCTCATTTCGCTCTATTTGCTCTTTTTTAGCCCTGTTTTTGCAAGTGCTGATTCTGTGAGAAGTCTTCTTCGCTGCTTTTGTGGCAGACTACAGCGCCACCTACAGGCCTGGCATATGTACTACAGCGTCTCCAGCGCTTTCGAGCAGCAATAGAGAACCGCAGTGACGCGTCCTAAAACCCGGAAGTAAACTTCTTCCGGTTCCATCGTCAAAAAACAATGCAATTTCTCCATAGGGTTTTGGAAAATAGCTCAAAATAAGGTCTGTGGTTGAAACACATTTAAGAGAGGGATCACGTTTTGTTCAGCCAGATAATCTCCACATATCTACGCTACTTTTATAATTTTCGAATCATAAATCTAGTCGCCAGAAGCAAAATGCTAACGTTATGCTATAAAGGAACTACAAGCTAGAACGGCAGGGTCGCACTACTCAACGTCACGCCAACTTAAGATCGCCTCAACTGACTATAAATGATGATGGTCAGATAAAGATATAGATACTAAAGATACTAAAGATACTACAGATACTTAAGATAGGCATATACTCTCTTTCAAGCAGAACACAGGGGGAAAGAAATTTAGCGGGAGTGTTTACGTAATCGGCGTAATGACGTACAACGGCCTCGACCATTTCTGTAGTCCACTAATGCCACTTGTTAACAACCATCGTTTTTCCGACACGTAAACTCTTCAGAAATCACCAGCGGGGTCACTGCTGATGTATTTAATGTGGTAGAACAAAACGTGATCTATCTCTTCATTTTGTGTCAAACACAGACCTTATTTGGAGCTATTTTCCAAAACCCTATGGAGAAATTGCATTGCTTTTTGACGAAGGAACCGGAAGTGGTAAAAATGCTAACTTACTTCCGGGTTTTAGGACGCGTCACTGCGGTTCTCTATGGCCGTGGCTGTCTCCTCCTGATAGGTGGAGAGTTGCCCATATAGGCGGAGCTCCCCGTTTCTGACGTCAGAACAAATCTGTATCAGTCTGTATTGGATCCGTTGCAGCCCCGTTTTTAGAGATTTGGGTACGGAGGAAAAGAGAGAGGGTTGTGTTTTCTGACACTTGGTGAGTTCCCTGACACACCGGGGACACATATTCATGTATAAAAGACGTACAAAAGTGCATTTTGCATGATAGGTCCCCTTTAAGTTATATGTATAGTGCAATATTATTTTGAACACTTGGCGGCGGGGTTTAGCTGCACCTGGTGTATAAAAGGGGTCATAGGTGACAGGAGAGGACGAGGACACAGGAGGAAGAGCACACCGATTCTACCAGCCAGCAGATGCTCATACCCCAACCCTTTGACACAGTGTACTTAAACCTTGGTATGTAAAGCAATAAACTGCAGCAAAAGACCGGAAATTCATCTGTTCGTGTCTGCGTCAGGATCACTCTAAACCCTCCTGTGAATTAATGGCAAAGGATATAGAACATTGGAACTGTTAAAATTGCCATTACAGCGCCGCCCTACCTAAACCACACACATAAACATTATTATTAATAATAATAATACTAATAGATACATTGTCAATATGTGTGTGTTTAACATGGAATGCACCCAGAAATATGTGTAAAATATGATTTTAAAATAATTTGCGCAAAATATATACTTTTCCTAGTACAGTGTATGACTGAAGTACTGTGCTGGGGCGATGGAGAAATCGCCCCAAGGAGGCGGGTCTCTGTAGCAGGTTAGCCAATTGCTGATTCAAGATATGAACTTGTGTCATAAAATGTAGCCAATCAGCGTCCTCAAAACTAATACAAGAGGGGCGATTATTGTATCGCCCCAAGTAAGCAACTGCTACGCAGCCGGGCGACGCCCACAGGACTGCGGTGAGGAAACACAATGAGGAGGTGGATAAAAACAGGCATATTTTATCCAAAATAATGATGTTTTGTGGGGCTTTTGAGTTGGCTTTGCGTGGGCATGACGAGACTGACTCTTCAGTCAACCCTGGCATTTTCAGGGGATTGGTGGATTTAGTTTCCTCCTTGCACACTGTGCTGGAGGAGCACCTGAAGACCACCACCGTTTTTAAAGGCACTTCAAAGACGTACACCACATTGATTTTAAGAATAAGAACAATTATTATTAGTTTGGTACATCTTCACTTTTTGTATTACTGTTGATTATACCGTTGTTCTGTAATATATATATATACATATATATATATATACCTACATATACATATATCATATATATATATATAAATCATACAGTACCAGTCAAAAGTTTGGACACACCTTCAAATTCTAAGTCTTTATTCATTTTTTCTACATTGTAGATTTATACTGAAGACATCAAAACTATAAAAGAACACATATGGAATTATCTAGTAAACAAAAAAGTGTTAAAAAATCAAGAATATGATTTATATTTTACTGGCTAGAATGCTGTGGTAGCCATGCTGGTTAAGTGTGCCTTGAATTCTGAATAAATCACCAACAGTGACACCAGAAAAGCCCCCCTCCCCCACACAATCACACTTCCTCCTCCATGCTTCACGGGGGGAACCACACAGCAGAAACCATCCGCTCACCTTCTCTGCGTCTCACAAAGACACGGCAGTTGGAACCAAACTAATAATAATTATTCTTATTCTTAAAATCAATGTGGTGTACCTCTTTGACGTACCTTTAAAAACGGTGGCGGTCTTCAGGTGCTCCTCCAGCACAGTGTGCAGGGAGGAAACTAAATCCACCAATCCTCTGAAAATGCCAGGGTTGACTGGAAAGTAAACCAAATATCTCAAATTTGGACTCATCAGACCAAAGTACAGATTTCCACTGTCTGATGTCCAATCCTTGTGTTTCTTGGCTCAAACTATTCTCTTCTTCTTGTTGTTCATCCTCAGTAGTGGATCTTTGCAGCGATTGGACCATGAAGTCCTGATTCACGCAGTCTCCTCTGAACAGTGGATGTTGAGATGGTCTGCTCCTTGAGCTCTGTGATCATTTATGTGGGCTCTAATCTGAGGTGCTTTAATTTGTGGTTTCTGAGTCAGGTAACTCTGATGTATTTATCCTCTGCAGCAGAGGTGTCTCTTGCTCTTCCTTTCGCGGGGGGGGGGGGGGGTCCTCATGAGAGCCAGTTTCATCATAGCTTTCGATGGTTTTTGCGACTGCACTTGAGGATACATTCAAAGTTCTTGACATTTTCCAGATCGACTGGCCTTCATTTCTTAAAGTGATGATGGACGGTCGTTTCTCTTCACTGGGTTGAGTCGTTCTTGTTATAATATGGATTACAACAGTAGTCAAATAGGGCTTTCCACTGTGCACTAACCCTACCTCTGCACAACACAGAGAGAAGCCAAGAGTGTGCAAAGCTGTCATCAAGGCAAAAGGGGGCTACTCTGAGGAATCTAAAAGAAAAATCATATTCTGGATTTTTTAACACTCTTTTGTTAACTAGATAATTCCATATGTGTTCTTTCATAGTTTTGATGTCTTCAGTCTTAATCTACAAAGTAGAAACTATTGAAATAAATAAAAAACTTCGAATTTGAAGGTATTGCTAATGCCATTGTTTTTAAGTTTTTGTACATAGTCCTCAGTCTCAAATGCTTAAATTGTTTATGGAGGCATTCAAATGTAAGACTGGTAAATTAACACTGAAAACTCCTGTTTTTTGTTGTTGCATGAAGTCATACTGGGATGTTTGCTGAAATTGATTGCATGTGGCACAGCCCTACCTAGAAAACATTGGACCGTTGGATTTGAACGTGTGTTTTTACAGAGATGATGGATAATTTTGCGACATGTGAACAGACTTCCGGCAGTCCTCTCACCTGCGTCACGTCCCTCTGCGCCCCCAGGTAGAGCCGCGGCAGGATGAGTGACAGGGGGGTCTCCGCGTCCCTCTCCCGGGACAAACCCATATCTGGAGCACAACAAACACTGCATGTCATCCCTGCAGGCTTTTGTGAACATAATCACATTGTGAACATGTGCTGTTTTTTTCTATCACGCAAAATATCGATGTAACTTAATAAATATTACTCACTGTAAGTGTTGGATATATTCCTGTAGAATCCCACAGCAGCTCTCAGTCTGCAGACTGTCCTCTGTCCTCACTCTGCGCGCACTAACTGACTTCCAAGCAATGAGCTCATCCTCTCTCCAACAATAGATCTTGAGTGGATGATGTCATCTTCGGCCAATCAGCGCCCTGCCAGACTTCCACACGCGCAGAAGCATCTCTGCTGCTGTATCGCGCGCCTCAGCAGCAGAGATGGAGAAGCCATGACTTCTGTCAGCCTTTATTATAAAGATCAGGTGCGCAGTGTCACACCGCAGCAGGTAATTCAATGATGGCATTTCCTATCAGAATCAGAATGCCTTTATTAGTCCCACAGAGGGGAAATGTACATTGTTACAGCAGAAAAAAGCCAAAGACAGCTTAATGTGATCTAAGCATGCATAAAAACAGTACTAAAGATAATAAAAAGAAATTATAATAAAAAGTTACATATTTTACAAAAATAATAAAAAAGTTACACATTTTACAAAAATACACACCAGTTCTGAGGATTTAGCAGCCGGTATATATTGCATAGTTTTTAACGGCATATATATATATATATATATATTGCACATATTGCACATAGTTGGTATAGGAGGTGTTATAGTCTGTGTTGTTGTGTGTGTGGGGGTCTACTGGGGCCGTGCTGGTTATATAGTCTCTATATGGATCCTTCTGACTCCATACGTACTGCCAGCACACACTATAACACACAATAACACACTACAACACACTACACCTCTGACCACCTGCAAACAGTGCACCCATTCACCTTTGAGTATTGTGACCCCCTAGTTTAAAGGCCGGTAGCCTACAAACACAGAGGTCACCGTCCAGACCTGAGCGTGCTGGCAGAGTGTGTGTGTGTTGTGTGTGTGTGTGTGTGTGTGTGTGTGTGTGTGTGTGTGTGTGTGCGTGCGTGCGTTTGTTATAGCCCACAGTCTTCATGTGTGTCAGTGTGCAGCAGTGTGTGTGTTCTTCATGTGTTTCAGTGTGCAGCAGTGTGTGTGTGTGTGTGTGTGTGTGTGCAGGTGTGTGTGTGTGTGTTATAGCCCACAGTCTTCATGTGTTTCAGTGTGCAGCAGTGTGTGTGTGTTCTTCATGTGTTTCAGTGTGCAGCAGTTTGTGTGTGTGTGTGTGTGTGTGCATGCGTGCGTGTGTGTTATAGCCCACAGTCTTCATGTGTTTCAGTGTGCAGCAGTGTCTCTCTCTCTGTGATATCTCTGCTCCACCCTCTGTCTCACCCTCTTTCTCACTCTCTGTCTCACCCTCTGTCTCACCCCACTCTCTGTCTCACCCTCTGTCTCACTCTCTGTCTCACCCCACTCTCTGTCTCACCCCACCCTCTGTCTCACCCTGTCTCACTCTCTGTCTCACCCTCTGTCTCACCCTCTGTCTCACCCCACCCTCTGTCTCACCCCACTCTCTGTCTCACCCCACCCTCTGTCTCACCCCACTCTCTGTCTCACCCTCTGTCTCACCCCACTCTCTGTCCCACCCTCTGTCCCACTCTCTGTCTCACCCTCTGTCTCACCCCACCCTCTGTCTCACCCCACTCTCTGTCCCACCCCTCTCTGTCTCACCCCACTCTCTGTCCCACCCTCTGTCTCACCCCATTCTCTGTCTCACCCTCTGTCTCACCCCACTCTCTGTCCCACCCTCTGTCTCACCCCACTCTCTGTCCCACTCTCTGTCTCACCCCACCCTCTGTCTCACCCCACTCTCTGTCCCACCCTCTGTCTCACCCCACTCTCTGTCTCACCCTCTGTCTCACTCTCTGTTATCACCCCCGTGATTGAAGAAGCTTCCTCTCACACGTTTCATTTCTTTGTTCAAACCCTCAGCGGAGTGTTTGAGTCACGAACATTGATGTATAATAAGTTCCTTGTTTACGGCCCATAGTAACCTGTGTTCTGTTCTACATTCGTGGGGCAAAGACATAGAACGTCTCATTGAGTTCCTGTAGCGAGACACTACAAGATTATAAATATAAATGTTTATTTTTTATATTATTAAGTTTATTGGATCAGGTTCAGTGTTGTTAAGTCATTGAGTATTTGTATTCAAGTACTGTACTCAAGTACAATTTTGAGGTACTTGTTCATTACTCTACTACAATTCAGGGGTAAATTGTGTACTTTTACTCCACTACATGTATTTAATACCTTTAGTTACTCCACAGATGTGGATGAATGATGAAATATAGTCAAGTGTTAAATCAGACTTTAGTTCCACCTGGAGTAAATTCACAAGCTACCCTGCAGTATACAAAGTCATTCAAACTAGCTGCACCTTTACCAGCTTTGAGAACACTTTAATGATCAATCATTATAAAACATATATATATATATTATTCTGAAATGGACCAATCTGCACAATGACTACTTTTACTGTCGCTACTTTAACTACATTTTGATGATAATACTTTTCTAGATTTTCTTTAAACATACATACTCTTTTAATTCTTAAAGCATACGTTTTAGGCTATTGATCCATTTTGATCAGAAGAGTCAAAAGATGCACCTTGTCCCACAGGCAAAGCAAGCAGTGTTCAAAAACTTTTGTTGAAAGCTAATCAGTCTACCAATTTAAAAAAAACTAGTTTGATAATGAAGTGTTGTATGCAGCAGCATTGGACAGAGCCTATCTCCGGCACATTCCTCTATAAGATTTAGTTTTTTAGGAACAGTTGTTCCACGGAGTCATAGGCTGAGCTAAAAAGGCAAAGCAACCTTTTTGAATGACTGTCAGTCTCGACAAAGACATTATGGGGATATTATAGTAATGTTACACAAAGACATGATGGGGATATTATAGTAATGTTACACAAAGACATTATGGGGATATTATAGTAATGTTACACAAAGACATTATGGGGATATTATAGTAATGTTACACAAAGACATTATGGGGATATTATAGTAATGTTACACAAAGCTAGAAATGTGAATACGAGAGCATACAGTATGTTTAGCATTGTCCATCACTGTTCATATAACTGCCGTTTGTAGTGCCTAGGGCAAAGAGGTTACAACACACATCTACCTTTACGTAAGTTGGACTTTTCATGACTTTTTTCCCGCAAAATTCGAAGAATGTGCCAGAATTAAAGTATTGTTTGGTGTTTCCATTTAATTTGTTGAACATATACGCGTCGTGCATGTGCTGTACTGGAATACCACACGAAGACAGGAGGCGTCATATTGGATATATGGCATAGTTTTACTTTCACATTTTTTCATTACAGAGTAAATCTTAATTCTAACACAGGTATTGGACAGGTTCTTAACACTGATACATGAGGCTGCATTAGCTAGTGAACACTGCATACACACACACTCACAGAATGACTATATTTTCCACTACAAAGTTCAATGTCCTGTGATTGCCACGCAGCCAGAGAATGTAATGTAACCATGTATAAGAAACCTCTTTTTTTCTTACCTGCTTACAGCCACATTCAATCACATAAACACAAACATACCGAGTCCCCTGTAGATGCTTACATCATATCCTCCCCTACAACATCAGTGCTTGTGCGTGAGAGGAAGCCCAGGAAGAGTTCCAGCTGTGGGATACTGTACTAGTTCAATGTGGTGGTTGTCTGCACTCAGATGTGTTGGTATTGATCTCTTCTTTAAATGTTGTGTATGTATATCAGACAGACTTCTCTGCCCAGTTTGGGATGGAACTGGCTCATATAATGGTTTTGCGTTTAGCAGCATCTGTTCATCACTGCCTGATGACAAACTGTTATATCCTTTACGTAATGATGACTCATCTCTTTGTGCACTTCTTCATAAAGACAAATCAATGAGTTCTACATAGACAGTGTTGTAGGGTCCTCTGAAGCCATGATAGCTCTGATATATAGTCACACCCTCCTGCGCTTAATCAGAGGTGGGAAACTTAACTGCACATACATTTGACCAGTTAGTCCTCGTCATTGAAGTCTTCTCTCTTTCTAAAGCATGTTGCTTTAAGATGCTTACTATGAAAGAAATATATCACCTCTGCATGGCATGTTGTATAGAACAAAACATAATTTCAATGCATAATTGGGCAAGCAGCACAAAAGTGAAATTAGATTTTCCCCCAAGTGTTCTCAGAAAGAATGTTCCAGTTTTATAAGAGAAGACTTGCTAAGCCTCCTACAGACAGCTGATGAGAAACTCAGAGTCTAACCGACTGTTTCTCGCTGCCAGGTCGGACCCTCGGCCGCCGTCTAGTCACTCTGTGCCTCCTCTCACTCTAGGTTCATAACAGGCATTTTACACAAGCAACATGGGAATGTTTCAGAAAGCGATAAAGTAATACACTGGCACATATTTACATACAGATCAAAAACATAAACAAGTGTACTGACTCTTTGAAATGACAGGTAACTCATCACATGGCTGCCAGGAGAGGAATTATCAGTGGGGGGCGGGGGGGGGGGGGGTCAGCGCATTAAGTGCATTTTCACTGGGAATGCTTGACGGAAATGAGTGGGCAGCGGCAGAGTTCTGGACCCTCAGGTCTCACTTCATTAGTGTTTCCACCAGAACCACAAGGAAACGTGGAGGCCTTATACTAGTGTGTGAGAGGATATGAGTGTGTGTGTAATAAAATGCCTCACCCATTTATCTTCAAGGAATGCTCTAACAGATCAAATTTGGAGTCTTTCTCTCTCACACACACCATCGACATGCGCACACACACACACGCGCGCACACACACACACACACACACACACACACACACATATACACACACACACACACACACACGTAGCATCATGTTAATAAACAAGTAGAAGATGGACTGGAATCAGAATCTGGGACAATAAAATGACAATAATATTGCCGCTGCTGCTGACAGTGGCTGCTTTTTCCCTTATGTAGGTTACACCTTTTTGTACTCAAAGATTATTTGTTGGGGGAGGAGAGGTCGCTGGTGGGGATGGTGGGAGGACTGGTGATGGGGGGGGGGGGTCCGGACTCTAAAACTGTTCAGCCAGCAGCTCGCACAGACGCTTGGAGACGGAGTCCTTACTGCAGCGCAGAGTCAGACGGTACATCTGCACACACACACGGGGAAAAAGATTTTTAACAGAGACATTTTTCAACGCAGCCCAAAAATATGAACGGGGTCTGAACATTAGAGTGGTGATGCCCTCTCTGAAAGCCCAATAGGTATTTTAGTTTTCAACTATGCATGGTCCCTGCTAATCAAAAATCAAATCTATAAACGAATGTAAACTAAAGATAATGTACATTTAAAAAATATATATTCAAACAGGGAAGCACACTGCTCGGTGGTGACTAACAGATTGGCTGGTATTCTTGGATAGAGATCCAACATTTTGAAAACAATACCAATAGCAATCAGGAAAATGACAAACGGAGACTGGCCTCACTGGTCCTGGTTTAACAGACATTTTTCAGGTTTGTGAAGAGGCACCAAATGGTCTACTTTGGTAGAATTTGGAATGCGAGTATGTATAAAAGTAGTACTGAACCAGCTCAGTGTTTCTGTTCATATCTAATGAACTATAAGTAAGGGGATTGGAAATTGACCACACATTAGATAGGACATAAAGCAGAATGATATATTTTAGTCAGGGCTGGCAAAGTGAATGCGATAACAACGCGTTAACGCAACTTCATTTTAATGCCACTCATTTTTTTCAGGACATGGTGGTGAGTAACGGTTGGATGGCAAGCATAGATGTTTGAAGAGCACTGGATTCAGCGGATTCATCAAAGTTGCTCAGTGAGTTCACAGTTCTGGGCCCAAAGAGAGTGAGCACCTCCCTCTGATGTCCCGCTCTCTACTCAGTCAGATCAATGGAGGGGGAAAAATAACTCTGTATTCAGCTTTTAGCGTATTTTACAACTTTTAGACACTGAGGATATAAATAGGGCTATAAAAGGGCTCGTACCGTGTAGTGTTTTTAGCTGATTTACAGACTCCCTTTCCCAATGTACGTCACTGGGAAAAAGTATTTTTGAGCCCAAATGACGTCACGGAATAGAATGTAAGTGTAGTACCGACGTTTAGCCACTACCAACATTTGCTTCAATGGCCGGCACTCTTCCTGGGGGCTTGATGGCGAGCAGAAACACCATAGGTTTGTTTACTGTCCACGGAGTACGTCGAGTCTTTAACACCACTTACTTACAGCTGATGAAAGTTTTAATAAATTAACCTAAATGTGTCTTTGTTTTGTTGAAATAATGAGGAATATACAATAGGTATAAAGCAATCATATTTGTCCAATGTTGATAAGACTATCGAAACTTAAAAAATATCCCTTTAAGTTCAATTTAAAACATAACAAATGTGTGAGTGAGTTAACTATAGACATAATGCTATTAAATACCTTTATCTATGGACAACCCAAATGTATTTATATAGCCCCATATCACAAATGACACATTTTTTTAGGGGACTTTACAAACTGTACAGAATAAGACCCCCTCTCTCCTTAGACCCTCGCAGAAACAAGGAAAAACTCCCAAAGAGAGCCCACAGTAAACGGGGGAATAAAAGGTGGAAACCTCAAGGAGAGCAACAGAGGAGGATCCCTCCCCCAGGACGGACAGTGCAGTACATGTCGTGTATATATGTATGTTTTAATACAGGGGTCGGCAACCTTTTTGATATGAAGTGCCATTACAAAAAAAAATTGTTATCAGCGTGCCGACAATCGTGAATTATCAACGGGGGGGAGGAGCTCGACGCTCGTGAACTGTCAACAGGAGGGCGGGGGAGCCTCGCTGCGGGGAAGCAGTGTGTGGACCTGTCAGCGCAACTTACATGATGCCGAATTTAACAAAGAAATTTAAATAATTGGCATAATAATAAGGACGATCGTCCGTTCTGTGATTCTCCAGAACACACATGTTATGATATTAGGGTCATGTAGAGTGAGATGAGATCGCTGTCCCTTTAAGAGAGAGAGAGAGGGGTGTGGCGTGTGCGTGTGTGTGTGTGTGGATGGTAGAGCGAGAGTGAGCGAGCGTGTGTATGTGATGTATTTTGTGAAACAGAAGAACAGCTAAATAAATGCAACGGCCTCCCAAGAAGAGCTCGCCTCTCTCCAGTCATTTAAGCTAAAGTGGGTTATTGAACCTGAAGCTTGTTGCTTCTGCCCTGGGAGACGACAGAGAGTCATCCCCCCTGTTTCCTCGACTACGGTCTGGGAGCCCACAGGAAAGTTCAACACACAGATGGCCAGTCCGCCCCTTTGTAGCATATTATTTCGATGAGAGATGAACAGATCGCCACTGGGCTTTCAACTAAAGACACAGCCACGCAAAAACTGCGGCATTTGTACAGCTCCTTATGGGTACTGCAATTTGTGAAGTGCTTTCCTCTGCGGTGAAACGATCAGCACTGCACCACGGAGGAAAGTGGCAGAAAGTCGCCTGGAGTTAAAGAGAGGGGGGCTGCGTTGCCTGCATGGCTTCCTTCTGCAGGTAACGGGGAGATGCGCTCTGGCGGCGGTCTCGTTCAGGATCCGAAAATACAATTTAAATATTTTGCACACTTATTCCTAGTGTGCCACTGGTTACGGTGCCGCGTGCCAATGGAGGCACGCGTACCAGGAGTTGCCGACCCCTGTTTTAATACATAACTAATACAGTTACATCATAGACAAGCCAAATGTTTAAATTATGTGAATGTATGTAATAAATATGGTTCCACGAGGATTTCAAAAATCTTTCAGTTGGTGCCAAAAAAACATTTGCTGCAAACGAGGCTCTGATATGCGTGTATCATCTGGACTAAAGGAAAACAGGAGCAAACTTTAGCAAAGACTCCTCAGTAAGCGTTGTACTGTACCTGTGCTTGGCTGTTGGGCTCCAGTCTCAGCAGACAGCCCACCTGCTGGCCCTTGGTCTGGATCACTCCAGCACACACATAATTCTCAGGGTTGGGATCCACGTCATCCAGCAGGGCCGATCCCAGTCCCAGGAGCTATACCGCAACATAGCAACATATGAATGAGCAGGAAAGAAGGGCACCATCAGAGGATTAGAATAATACAGATCTACAATGAGATAGTTAGCGGTGTAAAGAACACGTACCTTTGCCTTAAGAACTTCAGTGTCCATGCCGTGGTTAGCCTTGAATATCTTCTGTGCTTCTTGTTGTGGTCTGAAGAAAGTTCACACAGGACATTATGAAATCCCTAACTGACATCACACACAAACAGACACACAAAAACACACACACACTTACTGGCTGAGCTGTTTCCAGCGCTGGAAGAAGTCGTGTGAAGTCATCTCGGTGGGCTGGAAGAACTTGTTGATGGTGACAGGCAGCTTTAGGGTCAGGTTCTGCAGAGCTCCCCCATATCTGACACACACACACACACACACACACACACACACACACACACACACACACACACACACACACACACACACACACACACACACACACACACACACACACACACACACACACACACACACACACACACACACACACACACACACACACACACACAACACACACACACACACACACACACACACACACACACACACACACACACACACACAATTTTAGACTAAGTATACATATGTAGGCAGAAAGATAGCTAAAGTTGTGTTCAAAAGTGTACATATATTTGTAAAGAACATGTATGTCCTCTACAACTCCAGTGATTGGAGCACATACTTCTTTGTCACAAAATAAATAAATCATGAAGTTTGTTTCTTTTATGAATTTATTACGAGTCTTCTGAAAATGTGATCATATCTGCTGTGTCAAAAATATACATACAGCAACATGAATTATACATTTTGGTGATGTAAAAAGTTGTGTCAATCAATTTTGCATTGTTACGTGGCCTCTTAACTTCTTGTGAGTGCTTTTAATTGACTATAGCTGGTAACCCATTTAAATAGGGCTCATCTGATACAATCATTAGACTCAGCCACAAATGCTACAATGGGAAAGTCAAAGGAGCTCAGCACAGATCTGAAAAAGATCATTGATTTGAACAAGTCAGGAAAGTCACTTGTAGCCATTTCAAAGCAGCTAACTGAGCAAACAATTGTTTGTAGGTATCAGTGGCGAGCCGTCAGGGCCCTCTAGGCCCTCTCTGAGGGCCCTCTAGGCCCTCTCTGAGGGCCTAAGATATTCTAAAATATCATATTTGAAAACATTAAAAAGAAAACATTTTTTTTTTCAATATTTTTTGTAATTATATTTTTCATTAGTTTTACCAAAATAACTTGATTTAATTGTATTTAAAATAACATTTCCAAAGAAATAAATCCTTCGAATCTGCCTGTTCAGTTTCTGTTGGAATGTGAAGGGTTAAATGAAAGAAGCTCATCTCTGCGAGTTATGTGAAGACGGGAGAGCTTGTTGGTCCCTCTGTACTTTCACAGAGGGCCCGCTATAGTAACTCAATGAGAGAGTAATGTCAAATGACAGTACAATTGACCAATCATATCTTCCCTCTAAATGGGTGGGCTTTATTTTCGCGGACTTTATGACAAGTTCCGCCCGCTGTGAAGTCTATGCAAGTGGTGCAGTGATGCGTCCTAAAACCCGGAAGTAAGCTGGTGGTTCCCTCGACAACAAAGCAACGGGATTTCTCCGTAGGGTTTTGGAAAATAGCTCCAAATAAGGTCTGTGGAAAACGAACCTGTTAGATAAATGCACGTTTTGTTCAGCCAGATAATATTCACATGTCTACCCTACTTTTATAATTTTCGAATCATAAATCTAATCGATAGATTTCTGATCGATAGATTTCTGATTAGCATAAGTTCGTTCATGATGGCTCATGTCAGTGATAGTGATGACATCGTTGCGAAATTATTAACCGAGTCATTTTCAAGATTGAGTTACAATGATAAACTGGAGTGGCAAAGGATCAGCTGCATGACCCGCCATCAAGTGCTCCATCCAAAAGGACAGGAGGATGGACTTTGTGTTTAAGTGATTTGATCATCAAAGGTAGGCCTAAGTCATGTTCAATGTGGGCCGCCGTGCCGACTTCATTCATTTTGAATTGTTACTTGTCTGTGGGTGCCCTGTCATGATAGGTGTTTATATAAATGGTGTTGTTTAGTGTGGTAGAGGGTCGCTGTCATTGATGCGTTTTGCACCCCGGGCCGTTGTTTTGATATTCCGCTGAAGAATACGCTGTGACGTAATAACTCTTCTTTTTTTTCGAGGGAAGGGGGGGGTCAGAGGGCCTAGGTATAAAAGTCACGGCTCGCCACTGGTAGGTATAAAGTACAGGGCACAGTTGCGACACTGCCCTGATCAGGAATAAAACGCAAGCTATCACCTGCTACTGAGAGAAAATTGGTCAGGATGGTCAAGAGTCAACGGACAACCACCAAAAAGCAGGTCTGCAATGAATTAGGAGCTGCTGGAACACAGGTGTCAGTGTCCACCGTCCAACTTGTTTTACACCGCCATGGGCTGAGAGGCTGCAGTGCAGGAAGGAAGCCCTCGCTCCAGAAGCGCCACATTAAAGCTCCACTGAAGTTGGCTGCTGATCACATGGACAAAGAAAAGGCCTTCTGGACTAAAGTTCTGTGGTCAGATGAAACACAAATGACCAGAAATATGTTTGGAGGAGAGAAGGTGAGACCTTTAACCCAAAAACACCATGCCTACCTTAAAGCATGGTTGTGGTACTATTATGCGCTGAGCCTGTTGTGCTGCCAATGGAACTGGTGCTTTACAGAAAGTAAATGGAATAATGAAGAAGGAGGATTACCTCCAAATTGTTCAGGAGAACCTAAAATCATCAGCCAGAAGGTTGGGTCTTGGGCACAGTTGGGTGTTCCAACAGGAAAATGACCACAGACACACATATACAGTGGTAAAGAAATGGCTAAATCAGGCTAGAATTAAGGTTTTAGAATGGCTTCCCAAAGTCCTGACTTTAACCCCACCGAGAACATGTGGAAAGTGCTGAAGAAACAAGTCCATGTCAGAAAGCCAACAAATGTAGCTGAAATGCACCGATTCTGTCAAGAGGATTGGTCAAAGCTTATGGCAAAAATGGCAACCAAAAGCGCCTGATTGAGGTGAAAGTGGCCAAGGGACATGTTACCAAATATTAGCAATGCTGTATGTATATTTTTGACCAAGCTGATTTGATCACTTTTTCAGAAGACTCATAATAAATTCATAAAAGAACCAAAATTCATGTTTGTTTTGTGACAAAGAAGTATGTGCTCCAATCACTCAATCACAGAAAAATAAGAGCTGTAGAAATGATTGAAAACTCAAGACTGCCATGAAATACATGTTCTTTACAAGTGTATGTAAACTTTTGAACACAACTGTATGTTTGGGTAAGAGATGAGTGACTTATATTGGGATGATACACTATCCAATACTGGGAAATCTATATTATTATGTTCAGATAATTAAATTAGAACTGAGAAACGGAAACATTAATACAAAGTCAAAATGCTTTCGAACATTACACATTCACACAGCAACTCTACACATTCTGTCTTTTTGTCTTCAGCTCTATGGGAACAGGCTTGATTATCTTGTCTATAGCGCATACATTGTTTCCCCCCATGCTCCAGTGATACCTACAGATCGGTTACAACTTGGTTTTGGCACACTAATTGGGTCTAACTTTCGTTTCCTCCAGGGTTCTTGTATGTTTCAATTTAAGACCCAAGTCAACAAGTCAAAGACTGACTTATTACATGGATTTACTGACATGGTTTGATCAATACAAGTTGTATTTACAAACCCCAATTCCAATGAAGTTGGGACGTTGTGTAAAACGTAAATAAAAGCACAATACAATGACTTTCCTACGGATATTCAATTGAATACACTACAAAGACAAGATATGTAATGTAAATGCAATGCAAATATTCACTCATTTAGAATTTGATGCCTGCAACACATTCCAAAAAAGTTGGGTTTACCAATGTGTTACATCGCCTTCCTTCTAACAACACCCAATAAGCATCTGGGAACTGAGGACCCTAATAGTTGGAGCTTTGTAGGTGGAATTATTTCCCATTCTTGCTTGATGTACGCCTGCAGTTGCTCCACAGTTCGGGGTCTCCGTTGTCGTATTTTGCAATTCATAATGAACCCAACATTTCCAATGGGAGACAGGTCTGGACAGTCTAGTACCCTCACTGGGCACTAACACCCCCACCCACAATTTTATTTTTTTAAGACTGGCCAGGTTTAAGGATTTTAGAAACTCCATTGTCAGTTGCTGTAAGACAGAGGAAATGTTTTAGGCTATACATCTGCATGGGCTCCATTATCCAACACGACAGGCGCCACAAATGAGGCGAAATGTCCTCTGATGGTGGCAAGAAGAGAACTTTTTACGTGTCAGATTGCTTTATTGACTTCACAATACTCCCACAAAGACCCTGTCGCCAGTTTCCTTGCGTGAAATTGTCTTCACATATCTATTCTTGGATTGAAGCCAAATCCGTGTTTTGTAAGGACACAGAGACCCTTACCAATTTGACCACCAAGATTTCCTCCGTTCATCTCGAGTCCAAGAGGACATTTGTGCCAGATTTTAATAAAAGGAGAAAAGTCAGACGGACAGCCAACCTGAATGACATGATGCTTCGAGCCCTGGCCCCGCAGCCTGGAGGCTTAACCATGGTTCAATCGAAACCTGATCACTGCAACAACTTGTGCTTTGTTTTGTCATATGACATTTAACAGGGATGTTGAAACTCAAGCATATCAAAATAATTTCTAATGATACACAGCCTATTTGAGAATCCGTACAGTAAGGGAAACTGCTGATTTTAAAAGTCAATTCATCAAAGTCATCCTCATTTAATCTGTAGTGTACTTGGTTGCCGGAGCTCACCTGAACTTGATGTTGAGCAGCGGAGCGTCAGAGAAGTCTGTCAGACACTCTATGTTGAGGACCTGTTGGATCTGGGCCCCCCCCTCTACCAGTGGTTCTACTGGTTTGGTCTGAACGTTGAGCTGTGGCTGGTTGTCAAGGCTCATCAAGACATCACATACGGACTTCCACACACCTTAAAACTGTCTACACCACTCACACTTTCTCAGAACTGTGGATTACTCTAGATTTTCACATATCGCCTGACAAAACAAATACACACTGATTCATCCATGGGAAGTCACAAGTGTGTGTATTGGCAATCATTGAATACATTTTCTGTGCTAATTTGACTAGAACAAAATAAACAGTTTCTATGGAGAGAACGCACATGAAAGCAGGGGCTGTAGTGTAGAGTGGGCTGGCAGCTGGGCATGATGAGAGGGCTCCAGAGACAGACCCCAGGCTGTAGGTTAGTCCCTCTGTTGAACGAGGCTGGTGGCCTTCAGACATGTTTTAGTGCTCTTAAGTGCACGTTAGAGAAAATGAGCCAAACTCATTTGTAATTTATCAGCGGATACTGATTTGTTTCTAATGAGCGAATATAGGACTGGTAGAGTAGCATGCTGTGTCCCAGTTGTCTGAAGTGTATTGGTTTCTGAACATACAGGAACATGATTGCACAAAAAGGATATGAGATTGCAGCTCCCCAGGATAGCTGACGGTGGTGGTGAAGCTGGCAAACTGCACTGAAGTCTTGTTACCGTAAAATAAGTACATTCTCCCTGAGAGACACAGTGTTGTTACACGGTTATCCTGCAGTGCCTAGCCGTCACTTTTAACTTAGGCCGGGCCCACTAGGCAAAATGATCTATCTGATACAGATGAAGTTATAAACCCACACTACACAGCTCTTTAAACCCGGCAGAGCTGGGCGATAAGGAACACAAATCATGTGTGCACATGTATTTTGAGGTTGAAAGGCATGACACAGTATATATAAACAGTATAAATATCTGTATTTTCTAGGAAATGGGCAATATGTTAGTAAGTCAAATCTACATGTGAGATGTCACAAGCAAACAAGACTAGTTTAGGCTGGGTCAATGGTTGGAATGTGTTGGGTTTATTAGCCAAGTTGTTTTCATATTGTTAAATAGTTGTTAAATAGTGTTATAATAATAGGATAGTTTTCTTCGATAGAGCAAAGATCAATGGTGTAGGTTCATCGCTCAGAGACAGACTTCATGGAGCATGAGTGGGTTCCGTGGAGAATGTGAGGGTGGAGAGATGCAAACACCGACATGGCCTTACGAGAGGAACATCAAACTATATTGATTTCAGTCATATGTTCTCATCCTATATCCCGTTTGAAAAACTATTGATATATAAAAGAAGTCGGTATATTGTCCAGCCCTAAATATCAGTGGACTAGGCAACAGAACAACATCCACCATCTGCCAGGCCCCGCCAATCACAACAACCCATGTCAGAGTGTCACTGCATCCTGGCAGGACGCTCCTCTCTCTGTGAAGAACACTCACCCAGATTTTGACGATACTCTGACTTGATGCCAATCTGTAGAAGCTGATTCTCAAACAGAACCCCATTGTTCTTGCACACAAACCTGTTGGATGAAGGCGTTTCAAGGGTTAGTCAACACTAACATTTGCTTTGAAAATTGCACTTCTATCATATCCAAAGCAACCCATTATATCGACCCTAAGAAGGGTTTGTTCTGGTCAGTGTGAGTGGTGTCAGATTGACTTATATAAAGTGACTTGCTGTATTCAGAAGTGCTTCCAACAGCATTATCATTAAATAAAGCTTACACAGGTTAGTAGCTCCAGTCCAAAATTATTATTTTCCTGAAAAACAGTCGGTCAGCAGTTGGTCAGCCGAAACAGCTGACCAACTGCATGTCTAACAGCATAGGGAAAAGGAGTGGATTTTGCAGAGACTCCTTAAAACATCAGAATTGATTATCCCTCAAGTTATAACAGCACTCTGTTGGTAGGATAGCTCTGTCAAGTGGATGTTATAGGTGTAATCCTTGTTAAATGTAAGTGCTTATCTCTCTCTTGCTATGGCAAACCCTACAGAAATCAAGTATGGTTTCAGCTAGGCAAACACATGGCAAAGTACAGAGAGAGAAAGAGCTTACTTGTTAAGAAGTTCGTCTGCCTCAGGCAGAGGAGGAGCAGGATCCTCAGAGGGGGGAGCAGAGCTGAGAGCACAGGACAGCGCAGGGAGGAGGAGAGGCCGGCAGGACAGAGGAGGAGGATACAGACAGGACACACAGCCAGGGAGGAGTCAATGGATAGAGTAGAAATGAGGAGTGAAAAAGCATCCATTCACCACAGGGTGCGGCACACAGTGAGATAAAGATTGGTTCAGAGAAACATGAGAGAGGAAGAAAAAAAAAAAGAGAATAAAATGCAGCGGTGGTTAGTAAAAGCAGTTTGTATAAAATAATATCATTACACATTGAATGGTATCTGCTGTTTTAAAATGTCTGTATGTTGATGCTGTACTCAAGCACCTTGAATCAGAAATGGAACAAATGCCTTTGAGATTGGAGTGCAGACTTTCAGCTGATTTGAGAGTTCATGTATTCAGAACACATTTTGCCGACCCCACTGCACACAGATTTGACGACCTACATAATTGGCCACAGTTCAAAGTGTTTACATGTAGCAATGACTAACCACTTTGAAGAGACTGAATGAAAGTCAACTCTCTCCTCACACACCAGTTCATATGATATGGTATTTTCTTGAGTACAGAGCCCAACAACAGAAATGGATTCCCTGTCTAAATGTGTAAAGCCTATCCTCTAGTTCAGACACTTCACATCTTTAAAAGCATAGACCATGCCATGAACATTGCTGATTGTGTGTACAGAATATTCTAATGCTGTTTTCCATTTTGATGGAGATGATACTGTTATCTATTGTTCATCCTCTTCTATAGTACACACTCTTGAATTCCTGCAATCTGCCTTTGATGTTGTTCAATCCAATTTTACTCAACTCAAGTTTGTATTAATGCAGACAAATCCAAATTCATGATATTCTCAAATGGCAAAAAGTTCCCTTCTATTCTCCTAAGATTTCTACTGTTCAAGGGACTGACATTGAAATGGTCACTACATATAAATATGTAGATATTATTATTGATCAGAACTTATCTTTCAAGTAAAACACTAAAAAGGTTTATTTTACTGAAACAAATCCTGTTTCAACCTTCAGGCGAGATAACACCTCTGCAACGTTTTGACCTGTATTGGATCATGGTGATCTGCTTTACATGAATGCCTCTGACCAGTGCCTAAAGAATGTGGATACTGTGTACCATTGTGCATTACATTATGTAACTGGATGTGGATATCGTGTGCACCACTGTACTTTGTATGCTGCTGCTAATTGGCCATCTTTGTATGCACACAGACTTTCCCATTGGTTGGGTTTTATATATAAAATCTCCCCTTGGGCTGGTTCCCTCTTATCTGTGGACATATATATATAAAACACAAAATCTATATGGCCTGCGCTCCTATGATATTGTAAAATAAGATGTACTTTATTAATCCCAATTTGGGAATTTATTTTGCAGCAGCAGCATAAAACAAAACAAGGCATGATTAATATATATATATATATATATATATATATATATATATATATACACACACACACCGATCAGCCATAACATTATGACCACCTGCCTAATATTGTGTACGTCCCCCTTTTGCGGCCAAAACAGCCCTGACCCGTCGAGGCAGGGACTCCACTAGACCTCTGAAGGTGTGCTGTGGTATCTGGCCCCAGATCCTTTAAGTCCTGCATGTTGTGAGGTGGGGCCTCCATGGATCGGATTTGTTTATCCAGCACATCCCACAGATCCTCGATTGGATTGAGATCTGGGGAATTTGGAGGCCAAGTCAACACCTTGAACTCGTTGTCGTGTTCCTCAAACCATTCCTGATCCATTTCTGCTGTGTGGCAGCATTATCCTGCTGAAAGAGGCCACTGCCATTAGGGGATACCGTCTCCATGAAGAGGTGTACAATGTTTAGGTAGGTGGTGCATGTCCAAGAAACATCCACATGAAAGGCAAGACCCAAGGCTCCCAGCAGAATATTACCCAGAGCATCACACTGCCTTCGCCAGTTGCCTTCTTCCCATAGTGCACCCTGGTGCCATGTCTTTCCCAGGTAAGCCACACACACACCCAGCCCTCCACATGATGGAAAAGAAAACGTGAATTATCAGACCAGGCCTACCCATTGCTCCGTGGTCCAGTTCTGATGCTCACGTGCCCATTGTAGGTGCTTTGGGTGGTGGACAGGGGTCAGCATGGGCCCCCTGACCGGTTTGCAGCTACACAGCCCAATACACAATAAACTGCAATGTGTGTTCTGACACCTTTCTATCAGAGCCAGCATTAACTGTTTCAGCAATTTGAGCTGCAGTAGGTCTTCTGTTGGATCGGAATGCAAGCCTTTGCTCTCATGCACATCAATGAGCCTTGGTCACCCATGACCCTGTAGCCAGTTCACCTTCCTTGGACCACTTTTGGTAGGTACTGACCACTGCAGACCGGGAACACCCCACAAGAGCTGCAGTTTTGGAGATGCTCTGACCCAGTCATATCGTCATCACAATTTGGCCCTTGTCAAAGTCGCTCACATCCTTACGATTGCCCATTTTTCCTGCTTCCAACACATCAACTTTGAGGACAAAGTGTTCACTTGCTGCTAACATATCCCACCCATTGACAGGTGCCATTGTAACGGGATAATCAATGTTCTTCACTTCACCTGTCAGTGGTCATAATGTTATGGCTGAACGGTGTGTGTATATATATATATATATATATATATATATATATATATATATATATATATATAGAAAACTGTCCTATTTAGAATTTAGTTTTAAAGGCTCTACTCCTTAAGAGCCTGGCAAAAAAGCCAAAGACAGTAGATAAAACAAGATGTAAAAAAGCCTTCGCGCCTACAGTGGGACATTTCTGATAATACATTTGGGTAGAAACCTGTCTAGTGACTCAGAAAAATCAGTTTGCATGGTAGTTCTTTCTGTAAGATGGCTCAGCCCTGTTGTGTCTGCAGATAACTTGTAAATGTTTGGTCACTCCTCTGGAGTGCTGTCAGTCTCATCATGTTTTTCAGTGAGAATTAAGAGATAAACACACTAAGATGCACAAATAATTGCAGTGGCCTTTATGTGATTTTTAAATATATTCCTCAGAGAAACAAACTGAACATCTGAATCCATGTTGTGGCTCTCGTCTTCATTCTGTCATTTTTACTGCTCACACAAATTTGTTCACATAACTTACAATGTCAGTTACACTCAGCGGCTCAATTAAAGAAGCATCAGAATGCCTTTTAGAAGATATTATTGATGCAATTGTTAATGTTAGTAGTTCTGAATACTTT
The DNA here is from genome assembly GCA_031216635.1 of Dissostichus eleginoides. Lineage (NCBI taxonomy): Eukaryota > Metazoa > Chordata > Actinopteri > Perciformes > Nototheniidae > Dissostichus > Dissostichus eleginoides. The sequence goes on along the minus strand of CM062277.1, from coordinate 32,393,508 downwards.
GCAACATTAGTTTGACAGAAAGCCAGTCACAGTGGTCTACACTGTACATCTAATGATGATGATGTCTAATTGGCAGCTCCCATTGACTGCTTTCATAACATGTACATTAAGTGTATATGGTAAATGTTCTTGCCAGAAACAACAGGGATCTATTTTCACCTACATTGGGAAAATGTTGGACACTGTTTTCTTCTCCCCGTAGATGAGCTCCTCATGGCTAACTATGGTATATGATTCCTTTGATAAGGTTTTGGTTTAAAACGTTCAAAGGCATAAGCATATATGTACATTTAATCTAGATAAACCTAAATGCCTCATGTGATCAAGCTACACATTCAGTGTAGTGGATTTGATCAAATAATGTTCATTTGAAGATAAAAAGTCTGTCCTAGAAAACCAATGTGTATACTACTATACTTGTATTTCTTTGACACTAGCTAGTTCTGTAGTTTACTACTGGGCCCTTACTCCGAGTCACCAGATCCCTCCACCAATAGGGAGTCACAGGTCTCGGTGGGCTGTTCCAGATCTCTGTCAAAGTCCAATCACGGTAGAGGACAGGAGACAAACACACAGACACACAAACAGACAAACACACACAACCCCACACACACAGACAAACACACACACACACAAAAACAGACAAACACACACACATACACAAACACACACAGAGAGAGAGGGATAAGGAGAGAGGGGAAGGAGAGAAAAAGACGAAAGACAGTCACATACATAGCAAGATAATAAGAAAAGACAAGTATAGCAGACCTGCCAACCCTGAAAGAAAGTCTACTTCCTGCTCTCTGTAACCCCTGTAGACTGCTTAGAGACTGACAGCCTGCGTGTTCCCCCCGCCCGTGATGATTCAGCACACAGATCTGTTAGCTCCTAACTAGGGTTACAACACATTTTTGTCTTTTACACTCTAAGAACGATAAATTGGATTCAAAACTTTTAAGTAAATGCAAATTCAAAGTAGGGGGCGGCTTCTCTTGGTTTTTCGTGGTGAAAATAGAAGAGATATTCGTCTCTAGGCCAAGACACCAGTGACAGTAAATCCTTATTCTTGCTTATATTAAATGTGGGCTACTTATTATACAAAACCTGACTACTTTAAAAAAGCAGAGCATTATCAGTATCTGAGTATGAATGTCTCTAGGTTGACAGGTCTATATTAGACAAAGATAGAGCAAAGAAAGAAAGAGCCATCAGTGCAGCAATCAGCACAGACACATGTAACATTTTAGCCTTACAGTGCAGACTACACCACAAACATTAACGACTATTTCACTTAACAGAAAAACAACAGAAAAGTCAAATTTGTACATCTATCACCATTAGGGTCAGAGACCTATTCAGCCTAGTCCAGTATGAGAGACACTTTCTGAACATTCTGTGTGTCAAACATGCACTTAAGTAACAGCTGGTTTATCAAATATGATGTCAACGAGAAAACTGATAAGTAGCTGGCTAGATATTCATCCTGGACTTTGGCTAATTCTCAATGTGCATATGAAGAAAAAGACCTTTCACCTTAGGAAGCCGTCATCGTTCACAGCAGCAGAAGGTGCAGCAGGCCCTGCCTCAGAGAACACATCCACCAATAGACTGCCAGCACTGGCTGGAGCAGCACCAACAGGGGCAGCCGAACGAATCCCAAGGAGGTCTGCTGATGGTGACGGGGTGGACTGTAAAACAAAGGAAACTTGCAATGTACTGTAGTATTTTTGTTGCAGCTGCTGGTATACATGAAAGGACGCTAAAAGCAACCATGAAATATATAGAGGCTCCACAGAGTCTGCTTACAGCATTGGAGGAAGCCATGGCCGCTGTGTCTGGCCCCCGCTCACCCCCTCCATTCAACTCCCCGCCCTCCCTTTTGCTGTCTTCCAGATCTGTCACGGACACAGTACCGGGCCCCTTCTTCTTCTTCAGCTTAGCCAAGATTGATGACTCCCGCTCTGGGAAGGGAGGCATCTCTTCCAGGACTGTAGCCTGCACAACACAGAGGACACTCATGCTGTGGGTCCAGACTCAGAGAGGAGCATACATCAACAAGAACATGACTGCAGGGATTTGGACTGGATCGTCTTAGAAGACAGTGTAACAAACATTTATTAACAATGTCAACCTGTGGTCCTTGAAACGTGAAATCATAATTATTTAACCTGAACTGTGTTGGGTCCTAAGAACTAACCAGGACATCTGTGCTAGCGATGGAGGAAAGCTTCAGATACTCGACAGCACGCTGCTGCAGCTCAACGTCTGAGTTGCGGATCTGGCTGTCGCAGCGCAGCACCTCCTGGATGGTGGCCTTGGTCTCCGGGAACAGGTTGATGAACTTGATGTAAGCTGACAGCAGCAGGGCGCGGGTCGGCACGGAGCACAGGTGGAACTTGGAGTGGAGAAGGTTGAACTGGACCAGGGGGCTGCATGACAGGACAGCAAGGTTATTACATATGAATTAAACAGTCACTGTCACAGAGCCTTGGCAGCCAAAAACCAACATACCTGGAGCGTGGGTCTCCAGCAATAAGGTTTCCAAACTCTCCCAGAATGTAGCCTCCAACCTTCACCATGTTCTCATGACAGGCAGGGGCCTGCAGGGCCTGAAAGAGATGATAAATCAACTAACTGTCTTCTAACAATAATACAGCAGTGCTAAATGACACATTTCATATATCCTGATGTCTGAGTTTAAAGGTCTCCTATCATGCAAAATGCACATTTGGATGTCTTTAGGCGCTTTCACACCGGAGTACTTTTCCCAGGAATAGTTCCGATAGTTCCTCGGATTTTGCGTTCACACCAAAAAGATCTGGAACTAGAACTTTTTTTCGGGAACCTTTTCCCCACTTTTCAGTCCCTGCTAGAGAGCAGGTACTTTCCTGGGGAGAAAAAGGTTCCCATTTCTGATTGGCTGGGCGAATTGCAAACCACGCCCCTTAAAACTCTGAAAAGTTTTTGTGAAGCCGCCATTTTATTTGCTCGCATTAGCATTATTAGCATTAGCATTAGCCCAGCGCACCAACGCAGAGAGACTAACTTATGGCAACACAAAAGAAAACATGGGAGCGGTGGAGTGATGAGGAAGTGTCGGCGTTCTGGCGATTTACTCGGAAGGCTTCAGTAGAAGCTGCTGGGAGGCCAAGCAGCTTCTACTGAAGCCAGTCCCCAACTCCGGGGACTTCCGGCCGGGGACTTCGGGTGGCAGTATACGCCGTGAAGTTGTTTGCGGCCTGCCAGTAAACCCAAAGCAGAAGAAGAAGAAGTGACGTCAGCGGCTTCATTTGCGTAATCTTCCCTCAGGGACTTATTCCGGTGTGAACGTGATCTACTAGATAGTTCTGGAACTAAAGATTTCCGGGGAACTAAGTTCCGGGAACTATTCCTGGGAAAAGTACTTGGTGTGAAAGTGCCTTTTTAGACAAAAATATGTGTCAGTAGACTCACAAAGTGTCCGAAAATACAACCCTCTCTTTTCCTCCGTACCCACATCTCTAAAAACGAGGGTACAACGGAGCTGATCCAGATTTGCTGCTGATATGACGTAATATCGGAAATGTGGGCTGGCTTTACGCCCACGGCCCTGTCAGAAACGTAGCTGTATCAGAAACAATGTGCAACGTTTTTTGGAAGTAATATGGTCTGTGTTTACATTAGCAAGCATTGCTAACTCTCAGAGCTAACCTGTTCTTGAGAGAGTAATTGTAAAGAAGCTGGATATAAAAAGGTAAGAAAAAGCATTTGAGCTCTATACCGTTTCAGAAATAATGTTTGATGTGGTTTGGAACATAATATGGCGTTTCATCACGGTAGTGTTTAGCTGAGTATCCCTCGTCTAACAGGGCTGAAATAGAGTGGTATGAGGCATGGCTAGAATGGATGATCTGTTTGGTATTTTGAGCAAAACACTTCATAGACATGTTTTTTATATATCTGAGACCTATAATATATGCCTAAAAATAGTATAAGAGAAGACCTTTAATGCCTTCCATGATGAGCAGAAATTCTTCAACAAAGATAAGAGGATTAAACCTTGTTGAATGGCCTGTTAATGAGTTTCTTTATAATGATAAAAAGGTAAAAGAAAATGCTTCTTCTTTGTCAACATACTTCAGAATTCACACAAAAGAAAACAAATGCAGCGTAACTATTGTGGACATGGACACCTTCTGGAACAACTGCAGGTTAAGGTTGAAACCAGGAGATAATCTGCAAGACCCTCTGATCATAAACGTCTATTGTAGAAACACTGAAACACTGGTTGTCTCTCTTAGTTACTGTATCGCTCAGATGTGACGTTGGTGGGTTAAACGTTATGATAAAAAGAAAATAATCCTAAACCATTAAAAAAAGGACTCAATGATGTAAAAAAACAAACAGAAGTTTCCTTTTATAACATAGGTTGATAACAGACTGCAAGTTAGTATTGCTTATTAAAGATAAAAAAATGTTGAAATATAAAAGATGTTACTCTATTAATTTTTTTCAATTAGAAAAGAAAGAAAAAAACATTTCACTACATTAGATTATGTATCTGAACAGACAATCTATGTCACTTTTCAGTACTTGATAATCGTCAGATATATGCAACAGACATTTTAGTCCATCACATTCACTCCGTTTCCCTCTCAGCTAAAGACCTGCATTTCAATCTACTGCTGCGGTCAGAAGTTACATTTTATGATTTTGTGTAGTGTTACCTCAAAGACCGTCTTGGCAGCGTAGCCCTGCACATCGTCTCGATTGATGACGATCTGAATGACGCGATACCACACCTCTTCACTGACGTAGTCTCCGGCTATGCGTATCAGGTTGAGAATGGTGTCCACGTACCAGGAGTAATCCACGGCATATTTCTCTGCAAGTATGGCTACTTTTAGCACCTGAATGAGGAAGGCATAACAAATAACAGCTCAATCACTTTGAAGACTTTAAATATGTTGGGTAAACTGTAAGGCTACTGGAATCTTTTTTTCTATATTGAAGACTGCAAATTTCAAAATGCAACTGGTGGAAACAAACCACCTTCTATGTTAAGAGAGGAATTTAGTCTTCGCATCTGGTGAAAAAACAGAACATAGCGTGGCATAAAAACCTGGAACAGTCTTTCAAACCCACCATCTCCTCTCTGATTGAGTAGTCTGCTGTCTCGAGGTAGCTGAGCATCTCAGCTACGATCTGCTTGGCATTGCTGCGATCGCACATGGCATACAGCAGATCAGCGGCCCTCTGTCGAACACTCACATCCCTCTCAGTCTGCAGAGTTACAAAGAGACAAACAGTGACAAAACAGAAGGGGAAAAGGTGACAGAAGTATAGATAGACCAAAAGACAACTGTATAACTGTGTGCTACTGGACAGTACAACACACTTAGACTGTAGCCTTTGAAAGCTATGCTGATTTGTGAAGGGAAAATGTACATGTGACGACTTGATTAATGGTGGTTGGTAGAATTATGCTGCTTGAGAAAAGTTGATCACACTGGTAAGAGACTATCTTTAGTTCTGACAGTGAGACAGTACCTTGAGAGCGTTGATGACGGTCTCGATGTGTGTCTTGACGGCTTCATGGGAAAACTCAGAGCTGGCCAAGGTGCACATACTCTCTAAAGCCAGGTAGCGCAGGTTGGTCTCCCTGTGCTGCAGGAACTGGCCCAGCTGATTACAGGCTCGCACCAGCAGGTTGGGCTCACTGCAGAACACACAGCCAAACTTACTGCACTGTCAACAGGCTTCAGTTAAGTTCAAATGCGCGTTCCCTCCGGAAGGTTCGCATTGCATTACTCGTGCGAGTTTGACCGCGGCATCATTTGTCTTTACTAGCGTCACACAAACTAGATGCGCTGGCGAGGAGGCGGGGCTTATCTTAATGTTGATACCAACAACAACATTTACTTATGTTGACTGATTTAATTATAAAACTAGAGTCAAATTGATGCTGAAATAATGATATACTAATACCAGTTAGTAAAAACAATGAATGAATGCTTTGGCGAGTGTATCCACTAGCCTCCACACTCACAATAACAACATAGAGACATAAATGAAGCCGCAAATTGCCAGGACGAAGGAACTGGAACTGAGAGCTCTGTGTGCCATCGCCCAGAGCCAACGGCTGGGGTTTTGTTTTGGTTTTCTGATTTAACCACGTCAGTGATGACAAACTGAGATCCTCAGACAATCACTTCGCCTCCAATGTGAACACACCAGAAATTAGATTTCACACTAGTTCATCAGAATTAGAAACAGGTTTATTACCAGGTAGGTTGACACGTACGAGGAATTTGACTTGATTTCATTGGTGCATACATAAAACTAAAACTAAAATTAAAAACACAGATGGAGAACTATTTTAAGAAAACTATAATAACATAAAAAGATAATAAAAAATATAGTAAATGAATCATACCAATACAAAATTATTGTTATACAGTGAAGGGAAGATAGAGTCTTGTTTACATACGTAATACCTCCAGTCATTTCTCACGTTGCAGAGGATACACTAAAGGTGCTACACTGCTAAGTTACTGAATTCAATACTATGACTGTTTGTATGTGTCAGCTAATGAGAGTCGGAACACTCACCTGTCATAGTGTATGATCAGTGAGATAGCCTCAAACAGGATTGCATTCTTGGCATTGGAGTGTTGCACCTTCTTGGACTTGGGTGGCTCCTGTGCCTTATTCAGGATGGTCTCCAGACATTCTACCAGACGACCCTTGACAGCACCATCTTCTGGTGGAGGGTAGCACTGCAGCAGACGCAGCAGCTTGCAGGAGAGCCAGGGTGCCGGGACAAAGTAGTAGGTGTAGTCCTGCAGATCAGTGGAGGCCGAAGACACAATCTGCCGAGCCAACAGAACTGGTTGTAGCAATTACAGCTAATTCAAGCTAAATATGTGCCAGAGACTGCCTCACTGTCTTTACAAAGCACAGCTTACTTTCCCATAACCAAAACATATCTACAGTATCCAGAACCAGAACCATGGAAGTCCAGTTAGTTGCAAATGGAGACTCTCTGTATTTGTCTTAAAACTAATCATTTCAAAATGTGTGTTTATCATACACTAGCATGCACAGATATCACTCGCTGGGTAATGAGCTACACATCCACCGGGGAAGCCGATCTTTGATAATCGACTGATTAACTTATAATTTTGCTTTTAAACAGTATCAGAAGTTCATAGAAAACAATGCCATCATGCTTAGGAAACATTGTAAATGGAGAGGAATGCTTGTTGTTAATGTAGAGCAACACAATCTAAATAAGATGTTTATTTTTACAATTTATTATTCAGGAAGCACACACACCCACCCTGCTAAGTCGGGAAACGGCCAGTGAAACGCAGGTCTTGAACTCATCTGGATTCTTCTGGCTCAGACAGGTGATGAGGGAAATGGCTGCTGTCACCACACCCTGAACACAGAAACATACTCACAATAAGATGATTAATAATCCCATAGATATATCCATTGATATCAGTGGTGAAACTAGTGTCCTCGATTAAAAATGTATTTATAACAAAAAAAATATGTTGTGATGTTGACCAAGGTCAGTTCATAAGAGAAAACTCATAAAAATGTCATATAGATTCATGATCAAACAGGCACAACAACACTGCATTATGTGACCACATTACTGGTGTACAGGGGTCTGAATTGTGCACTCACCATGTGTTGGTCATTGAGCAGGTGCACCACGCGGGAGGTCCACTCCCCCATCAGAACCAGGTCAGGAGAGGTCTTATAGAGGCGCAGCAGACACAGGGCAGCAGACTGCTTCACACTGTCCATGGTATCACTGTGGTGCAGCACATTAACGTTACCAGCAGCTAAGTGAAGTCAGTGTTGTAAATGATAGAAAACTGCCTTGGCTTCATCACTCAGCAAAAGAGAAGAAAATCAGGATGATGTCATTGATTTTACTTCCTTAACACTCACAAAGCAGAAGTCACTAGTTGGATCTTTTACCTTTTGATACACTACCTTGAAAAATATAGAAATTAAATACTATTTCTCAGGGGGATTGGCTAACCTTGGGCCCAAAACAACACAACACAGACAGCTGGAACTCACCCAGCAACCAGGATCCGAGGGATCTCACTGGCAAAAGCCTCAGCCATCTCACGGCTTCCCACGTTAGCAATACAGTGAAGTGCCAGGCACATGAAGGTGGGGTTGCGGCTGGAGAGGTCATTCTTGATGGCGTTGTTGATCAGACGAATCAGCTCACTGTTGCTGTTTACCAGCACTGAAATGAACAGGTAACCCTGGAGTAACAGAGAACAAGACAGCAATGATACCACTGAGATGAAGTGAAGCCATCTCAACAACATAGAACTAAAAGTGTTAATTGGTGTGAAATATGGTTAAGGGACCGTACACATAAGCATGTTTTGCCCTGGATATCTACTCTTGTGCCAACTTTTCAAGGGAAGGCAGGACATGAACTTTTTCAGGGTATTGTTTTAAAAAAAATAAAAAAATGTATTAAAGCACTGCTCACTCCATATAAATACAACAGCAACGCCAGCGCAGACCTGCTTGTCATGTGACTGCAGCTTAACGACCCCTATCACTCAAACTTAAAATTGTCCTTGACCCCATCACACCCAGCCTATACATCAACCATTAACAATATCAATGTTTCTGTAAGTTATTAACTACTGACTCGGATGCTATTATTTCCCTTTTAAATAGAGTGCCCCAGTGACGCATCCTAAAACCCGGAAGTAAGTTAGCATTTGACCACTTCAGGTTCCTTCGACAAAAAAGCAATGCAATCTCTCCATAGGATTTTGGAAAATAGCTGGAAATAAGGTCTGTGGTTGACACACATTTAAGAGACGGATCACGTTTTGTTCTACGACATTAAATACATCAGCAGTGACCAGGGTTCGAGTTATGTGGGAGCCAATGGGAGCTGAGCTCCCATAAGGAGGGGTCTGAGCTCCCACGGACGCAGTGAAATCATACATCTTTGGGGGTCGCTAATACATTACCAACAACCATTATTTTAATCACAAATAAATGCATGTGTCAATGTAATGAGTATTATTTACGTTAACAAGGTAAATAGGCTAAAAGAAAAACATGTTTTCCAAAAGAACTATGCATCTCTTGAATGACAATATTCCTGCACTGCATCTCCAAGGTGCGCAATACATTATTGCGCAATCTATGCCTGTAATGATGTGTGTGTGCGTAGTTGAACCTTTTCATATTTAAGTTTGTAGCAAGTAGAGGGCTGCTGCCAGGCCCGGACTGGCCATCGGGAGGACCGGGAGGTTTCCCGATGGCCTGGCCTGCTGGCCTGGCGATTTTTGTTGTTGTTGTATATATTGTGAACGCAAGGCTGCGCAAATGTGGGTTTGCCTCACACAGGGTGACTGTCTGTCTACATCAGGGACGTGCACAGACATTTTGGGGGGCGGGTGCTCAAGTGAGAAAAAGGGCACTTAGAATAATCATTTATTAAAAAAAAATATAAAAGTTAAATATAGATGCACTGACAAATTTATTTTTAATACACTCACACTCACGCAATTTTTTAGTACTCAACAGAATTCTACAAAATAATCAGCTAACACAGAGACAATGGTCTTCTTTAGTATTCACTACGCACAAGAGCAGACAACAAACTAGTACAATTAATAGTTATTAAATGAGCAGCCAACAATCAAAATGATGAAGTTACTGTTTAAGGACATTACAGGCTAAAAGATCCTTTTTTCATGTACTTTCATGTTTTCTTTCACTCTAATGGAAATAAAACTTCCAAGAAACACATATAAATGGTGTTCCTTTTACTACCATGTCCGAATTCATCTATAGATTTAAAGCTAATCTGCATTTAAACATAACATTTCAGGGGAAAATACTGACTTGACGTTATTAACTATCTGGGGAAGTTGTGAGGTGATATGTTTTTTTGGTTTATCCTTTTCACCTGCAATGCCTTGGTAACTGCATGCAAATTAGCACATTTTAATTAGGCCTAGTTAACGCCCAATTTGCATATCAATGTGGCGATTGTGATGACGTTATTAGATACACATTTTACTGTATTCACTGGTTAGTTTAGTAATTTGTTCATCACCACTCACCTTCAAAATAAACCAAGAAAAGCTGGCATAACATGGGAGAGTAAAGTGGGTGGTGCTGCTACCTGTCTGTCTGAAGGGACTGCCGATGACTCTCCGCACCGCTGTGCAGGAGACGTGGAGGGGGGGAGGGAGGGAGGCTACAGAGAGCATCGGAACTTCACAGTCTAATCTCCCAACCTAATATTTTAATCTTGTATTCAATCTATATATTTTTGGAAAGGGAAACTGTGTGCAAACAGCAGTAGATATATATTCATTTATAAAAAAATTAAAAAAGGGGGAAAAAAAGGGCAGGGGCTCAAGCCCACTTTGATGTCTATGTGTGCACATGCCTGGTCTACATGATGTGGCATCTGTTTCATATCGGTGTTTCCATAGATCTAGTCTCTTTATTTCCCCCTCAAAATGCACCAGATTGATGCATTTAACTCCAACATTTAAAAAAAAAAATCTTACCGGGGGAGCATGCCCCCGGACCCTCCTAGAGGATTTGAGGTCCACCCCCAAAATATGTTATGAATAGGTTCCCTAATACATTTGCAAGTTTTTTTAAAATAGTAACCCCTGTCCATATGTTTATTATTGGTGTGTGTGTGTGTGTGTGTGTGTGTGTGTGTGTGTGTGTGTGTGTGTGTGTGTGTGTGTGTGTGCGTGCACGCATGCGTGCGCACGCGTTAGTTTTAAAGACCCCCATAGAGCTCAGTTTATAACTCGAACCCTGGCAGTGACCCCACTGGTGATTTGAAGAGTTTACGTGTCTGAAAAACGATGGTTGTTAACAAGTGGCTGAATAGGACTACAGAAGTTGTCGAGGCCGTTCTACGTCATTACACCGAACACGTAAACACTCCCGCTAAGTTTGTTTCCCCCCGTGTTCTGCTTGAAAGCAAGTACTTGCCTCCTGCAAACTGTTAAAACAAACGCTTCAACTTGTACAATTTTGAATCTGTAGTTTTGAATATGGATCTTAAATTGGCGTGACGTTGAAGCAGCGACCCTGCTGTAGTTCGTTTATAGCATAACGTTAGCATTTTGCTTCTGGCGACTAGATTTATGATTATAAAATTATAAAAGTAGGGTACACATGTGGATATTATCCGGCTGAACAAAACGTGATCCGTCTCTTAAATGTGTGTCAACCACAGACCTTATTACGAGCTATTTTCCAAAATCCTATGGAGAAATTGCATTGCGTTTTTGTCAAAGGAACCGGAAGGAGTTTACTTCCGGGTTTTAGGACGCGTCACTGTTGCACTCAATAGAGAACCGCAGTGACGCGTCCTAAAACCCGGAAGTAAGTTAGCATTTTTACCACTTCCGGTTCCTTCGTCAAAAAGCAATGCAATTTCTCCATAGGGTTTTGGAAAATAGCTCCAAATAAGGTCTGTGTTTGACACAAAATGAAGAGATAGATCACGTTTTGTTCTACCACATTAAATACATCAGCAGTGACCCCGCTGGTGATTTCTGAAGAGTTTACGTGTCGGAAAAACGATGGTTGTTAACAAGTGGCATTAGTGGACTACAGAAATGGTCGAGGCCGTTGTACGTCATTACGCCGATTACGTAAACACTCCCGCTAAATTTCTTTCCCCCTGTGTTCTGCTTGAAAGAGAGTATATGCCTATCTTAAGTATCTGTAGTATCTTTAGTATCTTTAGTATCTATATCTTTATCTGACCATCATCATTTATAGTCGTTAACAGTCGTTTTTGGCACCGTAGTTTTACACATTATAGAATAGTTAATTTCCAGTGTTTTCCAATTTTACTCGGCAGTTTGTTCGTTAGCTAACGTTAGCTAAAGCTAGCGCTATGGTTTGTTGCTTTGCTCCGGGTTGCAGCCACAGGTCTTCAAGCAAGCGCAAGCGCGCGCGCAAGCGCGCGTCAGTTGAGGCGATCTTAATTTGGCGTGACGTTGAGTAGTGCGACCCTGCCGTTCTAGCTTGTAGTTCCTTTATAGCATAACGTTAGCATTTTGCTTCTGGCGACTAGATTTATGATTCGAAAATTACAAAAGTAGCGTAGATATGTGGAGATTATCTGGCTGAACAAAACGTGATCCCTCTCTTAAATGTGTTTCAACCACAGACCTTATTTTGAGCTATTTTCCAAAACCCTATGGACAAATTGCATTGTTTTTTGACGATGGAACCGGAAGAAGTTTACTTCCGGGTTTTAGGACGCGTCACTGCGGTTCTCTATTGCTCACGTGCAAGAACCACTGTCATTACCCGATCTGCCCCCCTGCCCGATCTGCACTGCGCATGTGCGAGATGGTCCGCCATATTTGACAACTACATACGGCAACTCTAATAGGACACTTGACACAGTGGCGTTTGGCAAAGCAGAAAAAGAACACTCAAAAAACCCGACAATATTAATCTGAACGAGAGAGATGTTATTACAACGTGACTTCACTATTATTTAACAACTCCTTTTATTGGGTCCTTTTATTGGGTTAAGTACATTGTCAGAATAAATGAGAAATGGATTTAACTTCTGTTAGACAGCTATCATACATACTGAAGAAATATTGACTGTGAATGTATGCAATATGTATGGCATTCATAATTTATATCTAATTACATTAACTGTGAATGTCCTTCATTTTATTTCAAATAAAATAAAATAACAAAAGATTTTTGTATAGATATTTGAGACGTTTATGACTCGCGCATGCACGATGCAAATCGGGCAGCCGTCTAGACGTCAAATGTCCTATTAGAGTTGCCGTATGTAGTTGTCAAATATGGCGGACCATCTCGCACATGCGCAGTGCAGATCGGGCAGGGGTGCAGATCGGGTAATGACAACCACAAACCAATGCACATCACTAGTGTGAATTAACCACTAGGTGGGGCTAAAACATTACACATCTTTGAATAGCAGATTCATGAAGAACAAGAATCTGTTTCAGAGATTAAATTAGAGCAGTTCATATGACAGTTGCACTTTTCCTACTTTTTTTTTGTTTTACCCTAATAAATTAAGCAACCACGGGGTGAATCATGAAAAAGCTCTCACCGTAATAAATGTTCTTGGTTTATAGTTATTAATGCCTTCGACTCTGTCCAAACTCTGTCTGAGCAGTAGTTTAGATGTTTTTGAGGGCACACTAATGGAGACCCTGACTCAACATTATTCTGCCTAGTCAACATTTCCTGTTCCTGTGAAAATTGCTCCACTACACTGAATCAGGAAATACGCACAGTGGCTTAGGTTTTTCTTCTGCTTTAACATTTAGAGCATTTAAATATGTATTACTCATTTAAATGCCTTTGAAAAAAAAGGGACACACTCACTTCGTAATCATATTCAAACTGCAAAATTATCCAATTAATGCATTGTTAAGTCAAACTAGTTTTTCACCTGTGGAGCTGGTGTCCCGTCAGATTTGGACAGATTAGAATTCAGAGGGCAATGTGCTGTGAAAAACTAATTGACAGTGGGTTGAAGAGCTCCTGACTTGAGGCCTTGGAGTGTCTCCTCCTTTCTCCTCTCATCTAACAGCTGTGCCACCGGCTCACAAGCAGAGTCTTGTCAAGTTCTTCACTTTCTTAGGAGAAAGGTTCCCCCTGTATTCTAAACTGTGGTTCTAGTGGTGCTTGTAAATAAACCAAAAATAGCTAACTTTATCAGAGGTCATCTGTCCAGATTTTTCTGGATACAGAAACTAATTCTATAAAATGTCATTGTTGCTATCTGTCTGTTCAGAAACAAAGACGCGTTTTCAGTGGACTCATTGTCATCGTCTGTTCTTTTTTTTCTCCATGTTCGTATGTATGCAAAATCTATAAACGTGTTCTGTATGTTATTATTACAAAATAATTAAGATTAAAGGCGAACAAATATGTCTTCTAATCACTAAAAATGATAAACAAAATGCTGGGGAAAAATAGATTATGGCTGAATTTCACAACTGTGTCTGAGAAAGACAGACTATCTGTTAATCAGTTGTGTCGAAGGTCAATACAACAAGAAAATTCTATTTATTATTGGGTTAGTTATTAGTTATAACTAATTAGTTAATTAGTTAATTAGTTAATTAGTTAATTAGTTATAACTAATTTATTATTGGGTTAGTTAGAGTTATTGGGTATGTTAGGAGGTGTACATTCTTAATTCAATTGTCTGTGCCACTTAAGAGCTCTGGTCATCCATACATCAAATTGTCTGGAGTTAAACTTTCTTGTTATCCATCATTTGGGCGGACAGGGGAGTTACATTTCTGTCATTAATCTAATACTACCCACCATTGTAAGTTAAACATGTTTGATTAAACCAACAAGTCTTAAATAGCATTAATGATTCATTTATTTAATAAGCTAAAAAAGTATGCATTTCAAAGTATATTATTTATTATATATATTATTATCCAACGGCTTCTGCGTCAAAAGCCAATAATGTTATATTGTATTGGGTACCCCAGCTGGTCTGTGTGGGAACCAGAGAATGTTAATAGTGAATAGGCTATAGCAGTAATTTACTTTTTTTCTGGATGTGGTTGCTTATCATGATTATTGCTATAAATGTTGTGCTTGCATTTCCATAGAACCGATAAGTTGGACCTGACCAAGAACCAATGTTTCAAGCTGAAACTAGTTGGGGTTCGGCAGGGCAACAAATGATTAACAACAGAGTCTGATACCTGGCATAATACTTTGAAAGTTTGTGAATCTGACAGTATATGGATGATGACACACAGGTCATTTACCTCTACTTCTGTCAACACTGACAGTCAGTACACTCATATCAGGTGCAGTGTTTCACATGTTGTTCTGAGACAGATTTCATAGTGATCACATAGTTTAGCTCTCAGTGAGCTAAACTATGATGAGCTCAAAACTTTTGAGGATCTAAATAACCAAATAATAACGCTTTGTTTTAACATGCAGGTTTTGACGCAGGAATGATAGAACCCATATAAACAGGAACTGACATTAGACATCCCCATGAGAGAAAGATGGCTTGTTTGATTTTATTAAGTTGATTAAAGAAATAGGAAAAGGAGAATATATAAAATATATATAAAATAAGACCATTGGAAATGTATCAATTTATCTGGTTTAAACATTTATAGGTATGCGTTTGAGTAAAATAAACATTTTCGTTTTATTCAGTAAATTCATGACAGCTAAATTGAAATAAAAAATATTGTCATTGAGAGTCAAATAAAATAATAACTGGTGAAAATAACAAAAGATGTGCAGTGTTTTTTAACTTAAAAAAATGCAAAGATAACCCGTTCATATTTATCTTTAAACAACACAATACCAATTGTGTAACTAAGAAAGAGTTTCAAATCAATATTAAGTGGAATAACCCTGATTTACATTTACAGCTTTCCTGTGTGTTGGCATCCTCTTCCCGTGTGTCACATTGCTGTTGGCAGACTGATACCTCTTTTCCACGAGGCCTTTCCACATACTTTCAATGGCAACCCCTTTGCTATCATTCTGATACCAACAAGTACCTACTTATTCAATATTCCATTGTTTTGCACTTTGAGGGATGTTCACTCTGAAACTGAAGCATGGTGAACTACGTCTGGATATCTTTTGATTGCTTGTGGGACACGAGTGCCATCAACGTGCTTTTACAGTTTCCAACCTCCTACCAGAGCTCCCGTTAGAATATTTTTTTGCCGGTCAAAATGTCCGTTAAAGTTTAAATCTTCCGGACAAAATTAGAAAAGTGCCGGTCAAAGGTCTTCTTTGTTATTTATTGAGCTTTAAAACAAATTGACATGATTCGATATTAAACAAACTAATAATAGTAGATTAACTACATTATTCAAAAGTGTACAGTAATTTACAATAACACGGGAATAACGGAGCGCTTCCTTCTCCTGACAGCCCGTCAGTATCATGCAGCTCGCGGATCCAGTAATGAGTGACCCGACAGTAAAACTAAACATATCTATAACTAGTGTAGGTAGTTTGAGAGGTCATTAAAATAGCTACGTGTGATATTCTAACCTGAAGTGTGTGTTTTGCTCAGCTCACCGCTGCAGGTGATCATGCAGAGCTGCGTGTCGACTCGTCAGCAGCAGCTGATCTCTCTCTCCCGTCAGATTAGACTTTACTCGCGTTTAGGTCCATATCGATCAGATCTAGCTAATGATATGACTACCTGCTTATTAAAAGACACCTAAACAATAAGGGTCGCTATGCAACCGGGTGAGGCCACAAAGTATAGCGCAGCATTATGCATTTGTTTACATGCCCAACGGAACCCCGAGGCATTACCAACAGATCAACGCACAATCAACCCATACCCATGATATATATATATATATATATATATATATATATATATACATATGTATATATAACATATATATACATATATATATATATACACACATATATATATGTATATATATATATATATACATATACATATATATACATACACATATATATATATATACACATATATATATATACATATATATATATATACACATATATACACATACACATATATATATATATATATATATACATATATACACATATATATATATATATACATATATACACATATATATGTATATATATATATATATACATATACACACATATATATACATATATATATATATATATATATATACATATATACACATATATATGTATATATATATATATATACATATATACACACATATATATACATATATACACATATATACATATATATACATATATACACATATATACATATATATATATACATATACACACATATACATATACATATACACACATATACATACATATATATATATATATATATATATACACATACACATATATATATATATATATATACACATACACATATATATATATATATATATACATACATACATACATACATATATATACACACACACACACATTATTTTATCCTTTTCTCCTATTTTTTCTCATGGCATTATATTACATGCACCAGGAGTTTATCCATATACTGTAGGTGCACCGAATTGTGCGGACGAGAGAATCAGTTTTGTTTTGATGAAAAAACACAGTTATTATAATGAATATTTATTGAAACTAGAAAATGCATTTCCTGCTGAAAATGCGTGTGAATGCTGTAAACTGTGTACATTTGTTGCTGAATTTAGCTGAAAATGCAGAAAAAGCTGAATATGTTATTAGTTGAATGGTCTCTGTAGCTGCTTTAAGCTACAAAAACCAAGTAGGTGTGTTGCTGAACTTAGCGGAGAAATGCAGAAAAGTGAAATGATTTGAATCAATATTGTTACAGCTCAAATGCATTGCAATGACTTTGTTGAAAACTTGAAAGTGAAATGTTAAACTGGAAGAGTAGGACAAATAGTGAAGAAGCTTAATATTTAAAAGAAAAGGTTTTAAAAGGTATAAACAACAACATGTATAGCCTCAATGTCCTGAAATAGCTGAATAATGTAATTGTTGAATGGTTTCTGTAGCTGAAAGTAGGCTGAAGGAGTTAGATATTAAATGTAAGTAGTAGTGAATGAATGTGTATTAAGAAGAGAAAATAAATTAAAAAGGCTTTGAAAAGCAGCAGAATATTTTAACTGCAAACTTTTGAACTAACTTGATGGCGAGTGATCTGTCGCCATGGCAACGGAATTTGATGAAACCCCATATTACGCTTAGATGTGTTGATGGCTGCATCGTTACCAAACCTGTGAAGTTTTGGGCCGTTTTGAGCATTTTCACTGAAGTTATGAGAAAACCGTGTTTCATGGTGAGCCTTGGCCATTGCAACAGCATTTGAAGAAATCTCAAAACTGTCACGTAGATCTCTTCACGGCTGGACTGTTAGCACACATGTGAAGTTTGAGCACTTTTTGACCATTTTCATAGGAGTTATAGCAATATCGTGTTTTATGGCGAGGGATTTGTTGCCATGGCAACAGCTTTTGAGGAAAACTGACTATTGGCACATAGACATGTTGAGGGCTGGACTATTAACACTAGAACCGCCAGAGGTCGCTGTATACCTAAAACCGCCAACGGGTCAAATTTACCCGCTATTGGTTTACGCTACATTTTCTATGAGGTAAATATTACCCGCTGGCGGATATAGGTATAAATGGCGAGATTTTTTTCAATCTGACTTCATATTGACATTTTTTAACAACAGAGGGTGCTACATAACACACTTTCAGGAAAAGTCACGGACTGGGAGAAATTAATATTTTATTGAAAAAAAGTTACATACAATAAAAAAACAGCTGCGGGTAAAATTGACGGTTCTAGTGTTAACCATTATCTGAAGTCTGGTGCTGTTTTGACCCTTTTCATAGGTGTTACGACAACATCGTGTTTTTTGGCGAGGGATGCGTTTCCATGGAAACGGCATATGGTGAGATGTCAGATTTGACGTAGAGCTGTTGAGGGCATGGACCGGTGATATACAAGTAAAGATTGGGGGACGATCGGACCGTGTCAATTGGAGTTACAGCGGCATCGTGTTTTATGGCGAGGGATGCGTTTCCATGGTAACACCACATTATGTAACATCATATTTGACGTAGAGCTGTTCAGGGCCACAGTGTTAACCATCATGTGATGTTTGGTGGCGTTCTGAGCATGTCAGTTGGAGTTATGACATCATCTCACAGGTGTTTGTGTTTGAGCTAACGACGTTATGAAACACCTGTGCTTGAGCCCAGAGATCCAAGGTTTCCATGGTGATGGGCAGTAATCAGTGAGAGGAGAGCCTTTCCATTGATCTGAATGAGACATAAACCTGTTACATGTGAACGTTTTGTTGAAGAACCGTAGCAGATATCGGTGAAATTTCAACGCGTGAAGCGTCTCAGGACCCTGACGAGCGTCTGCGTCTGCTTTTTATGTACTTGCGGGTCAATAATGTAGCCTTTTTGACAGATTAACTAAAGGTGTGCGGCTGCTGCTGTGAGGAAAGATCAGGCTAAATTTACAATGAGCCTTAATGGAGACATGTTGAACGTTTTTGTCACTTCATGCCCTCAAGAGGCATTTTGTTTAACTTTTTTGCTTAATTTGTTTTCATTTTTCAAGCTAAGAGATGTTTTCCTACAATTCAAGCATACAATTATGTCCCAGGAGTGTAGGGTTTGGGAATGATGGCAGTTTAAAAAAAAAAATGTAAGGCGAATTTCAAGCTGTCCTTCACTCTAGCTGTGACATCATGCACTCTAAGCCTTAACGAGCTGCACAATACACACTAATGTTAAAATCTGAAGAAAGCCTCTTTACCAAGCTCCAAACTAAGTTAAATATCTCAAAAAGTGTAAAAGATATAACCAATCTGAATAACAAGTTTTATAGCTGAAGGTCTTGTGATCATTCAGGGCTCAACGCTAACTTTTAAAAGTGGTTGCCAGGCTGGCAACCAGGCATCGGCTTTTGGTTGCCAAAACTGAAAATACGGTTGCCATTTTTAGTCACCTTATATTTTAAATAATTAAGATACTATACAGTTATACATCAACTTAATAATGAACATGTGACACAAAAGAATGTTCAAATGCTTTACAATAAGTAATTAACACAATTATTTGAAACTTAAGTGGTAGTAAACTTGGCCACCCTCAATTGCTGGTATACAAAATACCAGTAGTGCAGCTGTTGTCATGTTCTTCACAGATCTCTCACAAATGAATTGAGCAAGTCACTAGTTTCTTGGTCATCCGTTGTCTCCCTTTCAAATTTGGGTTTTCTTGACCTTTGTGCTGATCCCCACCATAGATCCATTGGCCCTTCAGCATTGAAGTCTTGGATTGGCCTGACTAATACATTTCTAATGTTAAATAAATGAAAATCATTCACAGTTAAGAATTAGATATTAATTATTAATGCTGTAAATTACCTTTAATATGTCTAACTATATTTCAAATGTGTTACCTTTTTATAGAATATTTTCCTATGGTAAAGTTTCGTTTTGCACTTTTATTTTGGTAGTAATAAGATCGGGACTCTTATTTTGAAGGAACTTTTACCGGAAGTGAATGGACAACGGAGCAGAATGTACATAATATATATTTCGCCTCCCAAGACTTTACCCATTTCCTCTTTGCTTTTCCTTCGGGTTCACCTTGCGCTTTATCAGTTGAATCACTTAGAACATTCGTTTGAGATGTTGACGGGTTGGCCGAACTTTTTACCCCACAGTCAAACAACTTAATTTGCTTCGCCATTTTTTGTAAAACGAACACACGGCGCACCGCGCACGCGAGTAAACGTGCATCGCTTTCTGGCTCCGTAATTACACCAATGCACGTGGAACTTAAGTATCAGGTTCCGACTGGTCACAACAATAATTAAATATCACTCTTAATACAACAAATAATTAACATTTATATTGGGGTACACATTTTGTTGTTTGCTGTCCTTATTTCTTTATGTTAAAAACTGGTTGCCACTGATGGCAACCAAAGGCCAAGAAGTGGTTGACATTTTTTCTGAATGGTTGCCAATGGCAACCTGGCTACTGTCGAGCCCTGTCATTTTAAAGTTGGAATGATGTCTCTAGCTGAAAGTATGTGGAAGGAGTAGCATTTGGCACACGGTGTAGTTAAAAGAGGATTTGAAGGTTCCTCCCATTGAGTTACATGTTAAAACTAGAAAATGCATTTCCTGCTGAAAATGCGTGCGAATGCTGTAAACTGTGAACATTTGTTGCTGAATTTGGCTGAAAATGCAGAAAAAGCTGAATATGTTATTAGTTGAATGGTCTCTGTAGCTGCTTTTAGCTACGAAAACCAAGTAAGAGTGTTGCTGAACTTAGCGGAGAAATGCAGAAAAGTGAAATGATTTTAATCAAAATTGTTACAGCTCAAATGCATTGCAATGACTTTGTTGGAAACTTGAAAGTGAAAAGTTAAACTGGAAGAGTAGGAAAAATAGTGAAGAAGCTTAATATTTAAAAGAAAAGGTTTAAAAAAGGTATAAACAACCAAATGTATAGCCTCAATGTCCTGAAATAGCTGACTAATGTAATAGTTGAATGGTTTCTGTAGCTGAAAGTAGCCTGAAAGAGTTAGATATAAAAAGCATTCGCACTAATGACAATAAAAATGTGATGCAGACGTACTTGGCTAGGGGCAACGGCACACACAGCTAACAGTTCCTCATATTGAAGAAAATAGAAATTGGAGAAAATGTGTATGTTGATAACTGTGTGTGTACAAATCACAGAATGTCTATTGCATGGCAAATACAGTGGTACTTTAATTTATGTCTATATGATGTTGTTGTGAGTGTGGACATAGCAGCTACATATTAGCTTAGCCTGATGGATGTGATCTCCATTCAGAAAGCAGGCATTTTAAACGTTTTTTGCCCCCGTCTTGCGGACACACTGGCCCAATTATTAATTAATGGTTCTTACTAATGGGTATCAGGATGTAGTGACGCCATCATTTTGATATGTGTATTGCAATTAAATTACTGTAAAATATGTTCATTTTGTTGTTGGTATTTACAACCGTATCTACATAGAAATGAGCCCTGCCTCCTCGTTGGCACTTTTAGTTTGAGCCACCCGAGTAAACACAAGTAAACACCGCGGTCAGACTCGCGTGAGTAATGCAATGTGAACATTTGCTTCGTGTCCGGTGTGAATGCACCTCTAGAGCTGTTCACTTGTTCAGGTGTAAAGAGGGTCTTAGAGTGAACTTGGATAATCGTGTACAAAACTCTATCAATCAATGCTGTAAACACATAACACAAGCAGCAGCAGACTTACAATCTGTTTCTCTGTGTACTTATTGGAGCTCAGTAGGTTGACCGCCTCCATGTGTCCAAAGTCAATGTCATGGCCGAGCAGGAAGATGAAGAGCAGCTTGCAGACATATTTCTTCTTGCTGTAGCCATCAAGAGCCTTGTCCCCTTTAAACTTGGAGCGAATGTTGGCCAGCTCTTTATTGATCCGTTTGATCTCAGCTTCCTTGCTCTTACCTGACAGGGGAAAGAAAGTTGTGCAAAATCAGCATTCAAAAGTGGACAAGAAGGACATTCTCATCCCGTCTTCACTAATACAGTATGGATGATGGAGCACCTCAGCTGTATCAACTGCATTAAGTCACCTGTGTTTCTATACCAAGCAACATGCACATACTAATTGCTCATTATAGCAACGAGCAGGCATATTCCTACAGAGCCAATATCATGCTCAACACACCTGTAATTTATATTTTCAATTGCTACAATTAAATAAATAATATGAAAAAACACCATACAGTCTGCATAAGAGTTACGAGTTAGCTTAAATCAGTGCACATGAACAGAACAGATATGGGGAAACGTTGAAATGACTAAAGTCAATAAAGTACGAGAGAAAGAAATATTTAACAACTACATGGCTATCTGATATAAAGCTAAGTAGTGAGCAGACTCCACTTCGTTATAATAAATGTATCGTATAAAAAACACATGTTGAAGTCCTATGTTTTCTAGTTTCCCTTTTTATGACAAGCACAGACTACCGCCGCCAGCTGGTATGGAGAGGTATTTCCTCTCACACTGGATCAGAATGTACGTGCTGATTAGCTATTAGCTTTGGTCTTGGTGGTGCGTTCAAATCTGACTTTAAGGGCAAACGCAGGCAACATGTTGATCTAGCCTTACTGAACTCCTCTTCACTTCCCTGGTGCATTACTCTGCTTTGGCAACTCAAGTTGTATACATACGCCATACTCACTTAAAACCCTTTGTGGAATGCCTGCAGCAAGTGAAAGCAAATCAACTGCTTGACAAACACTATATAATGTGCAACATTATTGGACCTTGTATCACTTTTGCAAGTTTTAGTGGTACAGATACATTTGGGAAAATGGGGGGCAATAGTAACACCTCAATTTGCACCAATCAGAAATACATTTTGGGAAATAAGAAGCATGTGGCCTGTGTTAAACCTCTGAAAAAAAGCAAGATTCAATATTTCTAAGCACAAGCAGATAATACAAATGAAAACGGTATGTCTAATGACCTCTGGAGTGAAAAGCCAGCTTCCATGTAGATAAAGTTAAAAAGCAGGACTTTCAGGGCAATTCATTATTTGGGAATATACAAGTCAAAATGATTTTTGTATTAATGTTGTAACAAAAACAGATAATATCAACTTCAATACAATTCTTTCAAACTAGTGAAACTCAATAACATTGAATGAGAAATAAATAACTAATTGCTTAGCAATTGAAAATTGTCATGGACATTTCTCAGGCCTGAGGGATCACTTTAAAGGTCCCATGTCATGCTTTTTCGGTTATTACCTGTCCCCTTGTGTGTTATGTAGCTTTGTCTGCATGTAACGGTCTGCAGAGTCACAAACCCTCAAAGTACACCCTGTAGGGAGTAAAACTCTAACACAGAAAAGACCTGTCTATGCTGCCCCAGAACGCCTCGTTGGAGATTTCTCTTTTTCCATTGTTTTCTTCTTGGGTATAGTGACGTATTTGGGTATAGTGACGTTACGTTACTTCCACGGAGCCGTTACGTCGGGACCAATCCGCGGACTTCCTCACACACACACACACACACACACACTCGGCAGGACATTGTGAGGCTCGCTGCTGCGAGGAGCGGACAGTGTGAGCTGGCTCACTGGTGTGGGGTCGGCGAGACAGCGAGACACCGCGGAACTCAGCCTGG
The DNA here is from genome assembly GCA_031216635.1 of Dissostichus eleginoides. Taxonomy (NCBI): domain Eukaryota; kingdom Metazoa; phylum Chordata; class Actinopteri; order Perciformes; family Nototheniidae; genus Dissostichus; species Dissostichus eleginoides. The sequence goes on along the minus strand of CM062277.1, from coordinate 32,369,757 downwards.
GCACACACACAAACTTCCAGCCAGGCTGCCGGTGTGTGTGTGTTTCGGGCTGGGTTTCGCTGTGTCTCGCTGTCTAGCAGACGGCCACTGGGCTCACAGGGAGGGAGGGGGCAGGAGCTCCAACAAGCCGTTTAGGACAGAGAGTGAATACACATACTATACAGAGATGCTGTATGAGAAACCAATGTGAGATGGGAAAATTGCACAATATAAATCTATTCTAGTAGACCTCAACAATGGAATTATGATCAGTAGAAATGGCCATGACATGGGACCTTTAAAACATCAAACATTATTCAAATCTCCATTAGAGCCATTCCCAGTCCATCTAGTAACCAAAGAAAAACATACCTTGTGAACTGGCATCAAAACACAATTGTTTATATAATACTGTGAAAGCCAAAAAGCTACAAGGCTTGGAAGGGAAAGTACGGGTTTGTATTTCTTAGCTAAGCCAATTGTCTAATGCTGCATCAAATAATTACTGGGTGCATTGTTGGATTATGGAAGGCAGTTACAGTAAAAACTGTATAGAGTAGTAGAGCAATGGCAGATGTAGGGATGAGTTCCAATGAATGGTTCCATTTTGGATCTGTTTCCAGGTTAGCAGAAAACTGCATTTATTAAACCAGTCTAATGATCAAAACTTTTGATTTTTTCCTCACTGATTTGCATAGTCTTTTGTGACATAATGTTATATACTGAGGCTGAATATATGTCACCTGTCAACAGATTGTTCCCATACAACATATAATATAACACTCTTACCAAATTACTTTGATTTGTGAGGTATTTAATTCAATGGATGAGCTTTACATAGACATTCCTTTCTGTCTCTGTTAGCTCCCAGACAATTTTGTATACATGCGAATGAATATATACTAATTACACATACCACGATGAAATATTTTATCATACAAAATGTTAGTATATCAATATTAGAAGTCGGAAACTGTTATCAGTAATTTCATTTATTATCTTTTTTGCGCTTAGCCTATAGCTCATTTTGACTAATGTCGTTTATCGTCAATATCACAATTTTAAAAAGCGAAAATCTATACAATAAAGTTGCAAATGTATGCAAACATTTAAAAAAACATAATCGACGTTTTGAAAATAGTATGTTTATTTCATGGTGCCCTGTTGATTGTGCCAGTTATAGATGATGGCAGGGTCTTCAGGTTAAGATTCAGCTGTCCTTCCTATCTATTATAAGCCTCAAACTGAAAGCCATTGTTACTGTATGAACTGTCATGCTGTCAGTTTAAAAAAATGAAATATACACTGCAGTGTGACCAAAGCAGCTACTAACACAGACGAGGATTCGTGTTCTGCATGTATCGGAGCCTTGATTCCGTTGCAGCAGGTGCGTTAAACAGACATGTCAGCGTCACATCGAGGAGGATGTGTTGTGTACATTTAGTTAGCGGCTCTTTGCTGTGGTGCCCACCACGTTAATACACATGTAAAAAAGGGAATGGGTTAACTGATGAACGACACACATCAGTTACAGGAACGATAGAAAATGTCACTTACAGTTTCGTATGTCCGAAATGAAAACTGCTAATCCGCGCATTCCATCTCCTTTTGACACAGCCGGCATGTTTGCAGATTTGTCCTCACTCCGGCCTTAACGGTATCTGACGTCGCTCAGCCTTTACACCGGACTGGAGTCGAATATGGCCAACTTGACGTTTAGTAGTAGCTAGCTTTTCAGCAATTCCAGTTGCTCGCTACACCTATATCATTCAGTGTTGCTGACGAAGCTCGCGGTGTGCCAGTGGCAGGCTATGTTAGCTTAGATAGCATACACTAGATTAGCTGGATGGTGCTGGAAGATAAATTAGCGTTATCCCTGTTAACTGGCTCGTTTCCGCTGGCTATGGCAAGCTAACGTTATTTCATTCAATCCTTACCTACATAGAGGCGACGCATATACCATCTACTGTAACGATTCACAAAAGGTAAAACCCCACACTACTTGGGTGTCTCGCAGATACATGCAGTCAGATGTGTTAGTAGAACAAACGTCACAGAATATAACGTTGAGTTACTTCGAAGTCAAGCGCCGTATAGCTAGCCTAACAGCTAGCTAGCTGTCTACCAATATCATTCAAATACTGAGATACATCACCGGTTGTCCGGGATAACTACGTAGACGCTCTCAAGTGCCAACTTGCAATACGAATTTAAAGCCCGGCTCTCTAAACCACACACTCAATTTGGTAACTGAAATGTGGTGTATAATTGATGTCCGTTCTAATTCTCCAGCCTCCACTCCGTTGCTTGGATAAGGCTCGTGACAGCAGATCTGATCGCGTGACCGCGCCATGCAGTCTGTGCACGCGTACGCCCCTTTCGTTCTACAGTGTGACAGTTCGTGCAGCCTGGGGCTGATTGGTCCAGTTTGGTGGCAATGGGACTAAATCTGCCCAAATTCACTGCCCAAAACTGGCTGCCCGGCTCCAGGTACCTGTCATTATAAAGACGTATTAGCACCGGGTACAGTGGCTGCAAATAAGGAAACTGTTTGTAGAATGACAGCGGGGTGGGTGAAGGTCATGTGAAGGTAAAATGACAACAAAGATCCACGTATAATAAAAGAGAAGGTTCATAGTCTATATCTAATGCAACCACACTTTTTTTTTGTTGTAGATAATAATATACATATATAATGATAAAATAATTATAATATGATATATATCTATTATAATATATATAATAGAAATCCACAACTAAATGTGTGTAAGGTAGCATAATTCTAAACATATCGGTTGTTGTTACATATTTATACTACAAACTGTGGAACCTGCGTTTACACACTGCTTGTCACTGCATTTGTGTGTGGGATTTTGAAACTCCCCTTATATCTCTTGAGTCACATGAATACAGATGACATTTAAATAACACCAGACGCAGAGCTATATTAAGGGGAATGTCTTATTTAATTAACAATAAATTATCAATGAAAGTATATCTAATCTAAATGTATAATTTGACTACTCACAATGTAGTAAACTAGAACATGCATTTCCTGCTAAGAGCTAAACATTTTTGCAAAGCTAAGCTAAAAAAGCAGGAATGTGAAATGACTTGCCTGGAAAGTGTTGAAGCTTAAATGATACATTCTGAAAAGCTGACACTGCACTGTATAGCTGGCTTGAATGTATAAGAAGAGGGTAAATCTGTAGGAGTAGGTGAGTGAATGGGTTCAATTAGCATTAATGCTATTTAAAATTTGAATATCCATAATGTTTGAAATGTGTATAAAACGGCTAATGAATTTAAGATGTGAAAATGTAAAGGATTACATTGAGTATGAATCAGAAGATAAACGTTGAACATGCATGAGAAGTGGAAGCAGTATGTGTTGAAGGGATGAAGCATACAGAAAAAGAGTAAGCATCAAAAGAAGTTCTAATTGGATTTTTTACACAAATGAGTTGAAGTGCACTGAGAAGAGTTGAGGTTCCCAATAATTATCTTTGTTGGAATTTTGGAAGGAAAAACACAAGCTGAGGTCTATAAACTCTGACAAGAGTTGAACTAAGAGCTTTTATTTAAAATAGGTGCATTCTATGTTTCTTGTTATCATACAGTGAGTGTAGCGGTGATGGCAGATATTACTCCATAGGGGTTTTATTTTAAAAAGGGGTTTGGGTGGGGGTTATGAAGGGGTAGATTCTTAATAATAGAAAAGCCTGAATCATCCAGTGTGTTGGTATATTTGTTTGTCTGTGTGTCTCAAATGACACTAATTAGCTAATGTCAATCACATGAGCACTTGTGGCACTTATACTCTCTAAGCTGAAAAATTTGAATTCGTACTTTGAAATTATGTTAACATACTATTTAGAATGTAACAGCTATAACAGGATTAAAAGTGCTTATCATCTCTGTGATATTATCCATATTTAACTCCACACACATTTTGTGTATGCGAGTCCAATCATCCCCTCACTGACCTCCTCACCCCTACTAACGCCAACGGTCTCAGATCCACCTCAGCCGGTCTCCTATCAATCCCGAAAGCCAATTCAGGGCACCTTCAGGGACAGAGCCTTGCAGGGGCAGCTCCAAGGCCCTGGAATTCCCTCCCCCAAGATCTCTGCGACTCTGTGTCCCTCACACTCTTTCAGTCCCTCCTCAAAACCGATCTCTTCTCCTCTGCCTACCCATAGCCCCCCCACCCAATCCATGCCCATTGATCGTCTTTGTTTGTCCTTGTTTTCTTTTTCTTTGTACTCCCCCCATCCTAACCCTCCCCTTATTGTTATGAAAAGCGCTATAGAAATCCAATTTTGTATTATTATTATTATTAACATATTGTTATCATTAGCAAGATTGATTTAGATTTCATGTTGGTGGTGTCAATAACTTGAGCTACTGATAAGGATAGGAAACAGAAACATTCTTCACTCAAGATATGCTGTTTTCCAACACTCAGTTTAACACTGACTTTTTTGCAGAGGTTTGTTAAAGTTTTTGTCACATTTTGTCCCTTTATGGCAGGCGTCAATCCGATTGCATAATTGTTACTATAGTTATTTTCTGAAATGTTATATGAGGAATGAAAACGTTGGGATTGGCAGAATATTTAAGTCGAATAATGAAAATATTTCTGTGTCTGAAATTACGCAGAAACAGTAATACTTTTAAAGATGAAACTTCGAATTGAAGATTTTCTTAAGTGAAATAGGAAGTTGATAATTAGATATTTTGCATGTATTAGTAAAGTAGTTCAGTTATAGTTTCGGCACACACCTGCCGATACTTCTTGAAAGTCAGAACCCCATTAAATGCTCCAGGTCTGATGGAAGATCCAGAAGGAAGTCAAAGTTCAGACGCTCTTACTAGGTTCTATTCCAATTCAGCCCCTACACCCTATCCCACTTCCACTCAGTTGGGTGGCTGGTGCCATATTAAGGGGCTAAATTAACCAATCAGAATCGAGGGTTCAATTTAGCCGTGTAAATAAAGTTAAATAAACATTCCACTGCATGTAGTCGTAGCTTTTGTATTGATAAAAAAAAAAAAAAAAAACACATGTTCATTTGAATAGAACATGAAATAGTTGGTATCCTACAGGGCAGCAGTAGTTGAGTCTGTAGGAATTTGGCTTGGTAGCTGGAGGTTTCAGGTCCGAGAAAAGATTAGGGGACAAGTACTTTAACGGGCCAGCTCACTTTCTGGGCACTGCCGAGGTGCCCTTGAGCCTCCCACTGCTCCCAGATGCTGTTTAGTTGCGGATACTAGGGTTACATTTAGAGACTGAATTTTACTGTGAGTGTGCTGTGCTGCACATGTGTGTGACGATTGGAAAATTCATTTGAATCCTCCATTTCCATAAATGTTCAGACCAATGGCATTTGAGATGGTACTCAGGCTAAAGATTAAAGTTGGAGAAGTGGCTGTAGAGAAACGGGATTATGGCTAGGTTCTTATCGATGAACCACACTCAGCAGAAGAGGGCGGTAATGGTTAAAACCATAGGTTAATTGAAACCCAAAGAGAAGAAGAATGAGAGCTGGCTGTGGGCGGGGCCTGGGTGTATAAAGAGAGGGCGGGGCGTGGAGCGTCCTTCAGTCTCCCGCAGCCAGGCAGACTATCGAAATGGCGGCGCCAGCAGAGAGGATGGAGGTAAGGTGTCCAATAGGAAATTAAATAAACACCTAATTAATTTGTGTACACGCATATCAGTATGATCAGTATTCCAAATGATATATTAGTTGTTGGACTTAACGTTTAGCTTTTGTCCTTGCATTCGCTCCAGCTCATGATGCATCCATTTTAGTTGAAGCTAACTTGCTATCGTTAACGTTACTATGTGATGCACCCGCTCATTCATTTGGGGTCGCTCATCGGATACAGCTACATTTTGACGTATACACTTTTGTGTGTGTTCACTTTTACGTATGTATATCGACTTTGAAATCGATGGCCATCGCTGTACGTTTAAGCGACTTCTGGTGGCAGAAACGTAGTTTTACTTGGTGCGACAGCAAGCCGGCCTGTGGGACCGCATGGGAGCCAGCGTGTTAGCTCCGTTAGCTTTCTGTCTAGCTCAGTGTGAGTGCTGCCTCATCCATTACATTACTCCTCTGTTGGTTCAAACACATTCCACGATCAAGTAAACATCTTCCAACAGCGTCGTGTTTTGTTAGCGGCATCACTATCTTATTTTATGACTTGTTGTTTTATTTTATAGTTGTTCGACTTTAGTGACGTAGTAAGTTTAAGCAAACAGCTAATAACGCCGAGAGTGAATTGTCTCTGACAATGTGGCCTGACTGTGAGCTGATGTACCGAGGCTTTTGATGAATGTTTATTTGACAATATCCTTTTAGAGGAAGGCCACGATCACTTCAGCACCATGGACCATGTGCTCCATCTTTGTGCGGGCTGGCCTCATTCATTGCCTGCTCGGGCAGTCGCAGCATAGTACATTTATTTTGGCTTAAACCAAAATCAATATGAATTTATCTATTATTATTTTTAATTAAGCATCATTCAAAAATCTGTCAACACGTGTGTACATCTATAAAATATAAAGGTGGTAGTACAGTGTTTTAGCTGCACATAATTGCAGCTTGTGTCTCAAAAAAACGTTTGCTCATGCAGTGGCTAGTACTCTGTTCAAAGAATATCCAATTGTTTTATCTATATTGAGTTTTACCTTTACCAATACGGCTGTTTGCTTTGTTAATATTCTGCCTGTGTCCTCCATCAAGTAAAACTATCGGTTTTATGTTGGGAGCTTCAGTAGGTCTAATTTCTGCAAACAAATACAATTGTATTTTTTCACCAAACCTGACACAATGGCTGAACTTACTTGGGTTGTAATTGTGGGTGTCTTTTGTTGAGATTTCTCAGGGGGAGAGCTCAGCCAAGCCTGCAGCGGAGGATATGACATCAAAGGACTACTACTTTGACTCTTACGCCCACTTTGGCATCCATGAGGTAATTCCCTTTCAACTCGACATACTGCTGTGCTTAGGTTTCAAATTATCAACCCATATAAAGCGTATCCGTTTTGTGTAACAAGATTTAACCCTCACTTTGTTCCTTCAAATGTAGGAAATGCTGAAAGATGAGGTTCGCACTCTGACCTATCGCAATTCCATGTTCCACAACAAGCATCTGTTTAAGGACAAGGTGGTGCTGGATGTGGGCAGTGGGACAGGCATTCTCTGCATGTTTGCTGCCAAAGCTGGAGCCAAGAAGGTTATCGGGGTATGTGCTGGTACTAATCCAGTTGGAAGGGTTGACCCATGTTAACTGTTACTCTTTAGTGGCATAAGAAGGCAGTGTGAATTAAAATGTTGCTCTTTGTCTTATTAGATTGAGTGTAGCAGCATCTCAGACTACGCTGTGAAAATTGTGAAGGCCAACAAGATGGATGACGGTGAGTTAGTGGAATTATTCATGGTCCCATCATTGCATGGTTGCTCAATATAGGAATGTCTTTGGGTCTCACAGGAATCAGGGGCTTAAAGGTTGTAGCTGATGACCCTTTCTGTGTTTACAGTTGTCACTATCATCAAGGGAAAGGTGGAGGAGGTGGAACTGCCTACAGATGGCGTCGACATCATCATATCAGAGTGGATGGGCTACTGCCTCTTCTATGAGTCCATGCTCAACACAGTTATTTATGCCAGGGACAAATGGCTGGTGTGTATATTTGTTTGTCTGTCTCACCACATTAAAATACATGAGTTCCTCTGCACTGTAGTGATGAGCTTTCCCACGAGTCCAAACTGACACAACAGTACTTTTGTGGTGTGCTGTCATAACAAATACATTTTTATTTGACCAATCACTTAAAATAAAAACCTTTTTATGCTTTATTTCTATTTTCCCCTGGTAATTCCTATGGCAAGTTTTATTGTATTCATGGACTTCAATTCTAGCTAATATGAGAATTTAAGGTAATGTTTGATTAAATAATATTCTATAGTTTATAGAATTGGCATAAAACTGCTAACTGCTATTAGTCATGAGTCATGAGTTGGACATGTGACAAAATGCACCATGTTGCTCGTTTCTCACACGAGTCTGACTTCTGTTTCCCCTCTACAGAGACCAGATGGACTCATTTTCCCAGACAGGGCAACCCTTTATGTCACTGCCATCGAAGACCGACAGTACAAGGACTACAAAATCCACTGTGAGTAGTTTAACATTCATAAATCCATGTAAACATGACCATTATTCAGTGAAAACGAGACGCTGCGTGCGCACCTCCTAAACCGGAAGCTCCGGTCGGCTAACCATTATAATCCGTTTATTATTTATAATTGTAATGATGGATTATCAGTAGGGCTGTCAGTCGATTAAAATGTTTAATCGCATGATTGTCCATAGTTAATCGCACATTTTTTATCTGTTCTAAATGTACCTTAGAGGGATATTTTTCAAGTTTTTAGTACTCTTATCAACATATGAGTGGACGTGTGTGTGTGTGTGTGTTTGGACACTGTGATGGATCGTTGGAGCTATGTGCAACTCAAATGTCAGATGTATTATTGCTAAACAAACATTATATTGCAGTTTTAGTGTCGCCAACTCCGTTTCTAATACGCAAAAAGACTGCAAAATGCGTCTATGATTATCTTTAGTATTTTCGATCTTTCCAATCCAGACATGAGATCTCTCTCTCTCCCGTCTGTGGGCGAGGGGGCGGGGCAGTTTACACACACGCAGCTGCTATATGCAGCAACACACACACACAATTGGCGGAGAGAACGCACTCCGAGGTGTGGTAAAACTTAACCCGTCTCGATGTGGACAATGCTCGTTGCCAAAAGTGCAATAACAGTTTAGCACGTCAGGGCGGTAACACGAGCAATTTGTCTAAACATTTAGCAAAAGTGCACCACATCCAGACGGAGAAATGCACCGGGTTCGACTGTCTTTCTAGTAGCTCTGTAGCCCCATCCACGAGTAACGTTTCCACGTCAGGTATTATGTATGCTAGCAGCAACACACGGAGTTAACTCAATGATACAAACATGGGCTAATGATTAGAGGTAACTGAGTTATTTATTTTGTTAAAGTTTCAGTTATTCTGTTTACAATTCTGTCATCACATTATTTAATACGATTTGTTAAAACATTGTTGTTTCTTTTGATGTGAAATATTATGTATTTAATTTAAATAAAAAGGCAATGTTAGTTTTGTTCACAATTGTTTAGTTTTACCTTCTTTTTTTTTCTCAAAGAACCGATAAAAGTAGTAGTACCGTTAAAACCTTAACGATACCCATCCCTAATCATGGCTACGTGAAGTTGTTTTCTTGCTCTTTCCTGGCTGCTAGTTCAGTGAGTTTGTCGTACAGTGATGAGACTTATACCAATGGAATCAGCTTTCATGTGATATGTTGTTTGTGCAGATATGGTTAATATCGTCTGTTAGCTGAGTTTCTTCCTGTTAAGTGGGTATGCATCATTAATAGGTTGTTAAATGTTAAGAAGCCTTGAGACGCTGTTTCTAGCAAGATATTGCGTCTGCCCCTGTGGTCTGCCCCCGGGAGTCTCACAATAATAAGAGCACTGTTAGGAGAGATGACGAGTGGCATTCACAGTGGCCAATCAGAGTGGTAATAAAACCGGATACGTAGCACAGGATGAGGGTTCCCAACCAACCAGAATTGTTTAAACTAAGGAAGTAGTGTAATTCATATACCGATAGCAGCACCGTTTGTCCAGCGTCAGGTACTGGTACTGACTTAGTACCGGTTCTCGATACCCATCCCTAGCCGCGGTACTCCACGGAGTTTCGCCGGCACACACACACCTCACTCAGCCTTATCTTTTCTCAGCCGCGGCTCCGTGGATCTCCACTCACAGTTCGCCACACTGCTCAGGTTGAGTTCCGCGGTGTCTCGCAGACCCCACACAGCAACCAGGAAACAACACCAGTAATCCAGCTCACACTGTCCGCTCCACGAGCGGAGCAGCGAGCCCCGCAAAGTCCCGCCAACACGGCACCCATTCTCATTTGTTTGTAATTACTGGTGTCCTTTTCTGGTTGTTAACAAACACCATTGTAACACATACACACATCAGAGCACAGTGGGCTCATAGGGAGGGGGGGGCAGGAGCTCCAACAAGGTGTGTAGGACAGAGTGAATACACATACTATACAGAGATGCTGTATGAGAAAACCAATGTGATTTTGGAACATTGAACAATGTAAATCTATTCTAGTAGACCTCAACAGTGGAATTATGATCAGTGGAAATGGCCATGACATGGGACCTGTAACTCTTGCAACAGTTTCATATAAAAACACATTTTATTTTGTTTTCACTGCAGTCCTTAACCATGATCCCAAAACCAAAGTACACATCGCACCATGAAATGTGTTGCCGCCCAGGCATTTGACTAATTAGTTCAACCCTTGGCACACGACTGGTGAGCCGCACATCTAATTTCTGCTCTTGTTCTGTATTAGGGTGGGAGAACGTATATGGTTTCGATATGTCCTGCATCAAGGAGGTGGCAATTAAGGAACCCCTGGTTGACGTGGTGGATCCTAAGCAGCTGGTCAGCAGCGCCTGTCTCATCAAGGTGGGTGGACCAATGCTTGCGTTGAGATTGTTATGATTTTCAAATGGTGTTGGCGCACAGTGTCATTCGCAGTGAAGCGTTTTCTATAATAAAGTCTGACTCCTCCCTTTGTTTTTCAGGAGGTGGACATCTACACAGTGAAGGCAGATGATCTGACCTTCACCTCACCGTTCTGCCTGCAGGTGAAAAGGAATGACTACATCCATGCCTTGGTCACCTACTTCAACATAGAGTTCACCCGCTGTCACAAGAGGACCGGCTTCTCCACCAGTCAGTATAATTACTAATGATACCACTGGACAGCGTTCTATCGCTGTATATATGTCCTAGTGTCAATAATAACCATATTCCACTCTGTAAGACACTAAAATGTTGAGTCTTCGATATGTTTTTTTGCATACCATGGATTAGAATTGGCAATTAATTAGCACTGGTAATTCAACATCTGTGAACTCTGGTCAAATGGTAACAGTAACACCGAGCATTTTTTACCCAAATGGTTCTTAACGAGATGTAACAAGTGATACTGTTGTACAAAGTAGATGCCTGACTTTTGAAAACAGTACAGATGTTTCTACAGTACCATAAGTACAAGGCTGTGTAAATGTATTGGCTATCCAAATGGACCAATCCGTGGAGCCGTTACGTTAAGTCCGTGAATTGGTCCAAATTGACCAATCCACGGACTTCCTCACACAATCTTTTCTCAGCTGCAGCTCCGCCGATTTCTCCTCCTTGAGACGGTGGGGCGAGGCTGTGAGTCGGTGTGTGTTCGGGCTGGGTCTCGCAGACGGCCACTGGGCTCATAGGGAGGGGGGGGCAGGAGCTCCAACAAGCCGTTTAGGACAGAGTGAATACACATACTATACAGAGATGCTGTATGAGAAACCAATGTGATTTTGGAAAATTTCACAATATAAATCTATTCTAGTAGACCTCAACAATGGAATTATGATCAGTAGAAATGGCCATGACATGGGACCTTTAACAATCAGGGCATTTCACTGGTACCGGTATCTACTACTTTCTGTAATTATGACATCTTAGTTGTTACTGAGATTTACTGCATTAGTCGACATGAAGCTTTGTCATATGGAAGGGAACCATGATTTCATCAGTAGGTCGGAGAAACAACTGATGAGTTTTAGGCTGAAACTGCCTAAACAGAATGAAGTTTCTTGATATTTGGCTGCATTTATGGGTTAAACCCATCCTGCTCTGAACCACTATGATGGGTTCATGCTCTGGACATTGACTTGGATCAAATTAACATCTTCAGAACTCCAAAGTATTGAGTTTTAACAGCAGACTGCTTTTCACTTCCCTCCTCAGGCCCAGAGTCTCCATACACCCACTGGAAGCAGACGGTCTTCTACCTGGACGATTACCTGACTGTGAAGACCGGGGAGGAGATCTTTGGCACAATCAGCATGAAGCCAAACAGCAAGAACAATGTAAGCAAAAAGTTTGGAAGTTCTTATCTACTCTTGTGCTTTGTTCGTTTTGTCTGACACGTTGTTGTGTTTTCAGAGGGATCTGGACTTCACCGTCGACCTGGACTTCAAGGGTCAGCTGTGTGAGGTGTCGAAGACGTCGGAGTACAGGATGCGTTAGAAGTCTCTGTCCCTCCTGGTGTTAGTTTGTCTTGAGTAGAGGACAGGTAATACTGTTTGACTGAGTCTGTACACTAGTTTGATGCTCCCCATGCAGCAACATTTTAGAAACTTCTTTTTTTTGTGGTCATTTTCTTGTTCAGACGTTAACAGTATTTAAAAGGTCTTCACATCCTCGGTCAATGTGAGTTGTCATGGTGACATAGTCGCTAAACATAACTTGTGTTTGACATGTGCCCGGTGTTTGAGTCCAACATGTTCTGGGTTTTCCCCTGAGGTTCTTGTCTTTGCATGAGTGACACCATGGCCGCCCACATGTATGCACAGTAATCAGTCACTTTGGGATCTCCTTATGTTTGATTCTGATGAAGTCTTGTGTCATAGACAAGACACCTGTGCACCAAACACCAAATGCCCTGTTCAAACCAAAAATAGCCATGTTTAAGAAAAAACAAATGTATATCATATTGCAATTTTTGGAAAGATAACTTCAGATCCAAATGTTTACTTGAGACTAAATACCTTTCCTTTTTCACATATTTTTTATAAATGAGCTGTCATACAAAACTTTTTTTTTTTTTTTTTTTAAAGCTGTGGGCAACTTCTCCTTTTAGGAGAATGATTAACAAACGGCACACGTAAAAATTAATTGACTTTAGTCTGAATACTGTGACTTAATTAAACCCTATTGTTCTCGCGTAACTGAACTATAGACTTAAAGCCTGCTTAGAATCGGTATGTTTTATATTTGGACAGCATTAAAGATGCTATTCTTGCAGGCAGCACAGTGAGCTGAGATACCAGAGGCTGATTCAAAGATGCTCCTGTTGGGGCCTCTGCTGAGCGATGGCTGGGTTGCAGCATTTGAGATGCTCAAGATGTCATCTTATGGCTTTAATCCGCTCACACCCTTGAGCATCAGTATGTCCATTAGTGCTTCACATAAGGAGAAGATGGCCATGTGTCCACTGGCCCATATCTGTCAGTTTGTCTTGATCCAGTGGTAACTATGTTGGCACTGCTGGGAGCCCTGACCCCTTGTTTTTCTCTTTTGTATTTTTGTCACCTGCTTGTTTTTTTTTTAAGAAAATAAAACTAATAAACTTTTATTGCATTGGCTACAGAAGTCTTCTTCTTCTATGAAAGCATCTCTCTGTAAAGATGCTTAGCATTACTCCATTGTGTATCCTCTCGAGTAAGTGGTCTGTGATCTGCATATAATAAACTTTGACTAAGCCAGGAGTGGTAGCGGCACCTGCGTTCAAAAGTATCTTATCAAATTCCACATTGAATAACTGTAGAGAGGTAACTGTTTTCAGGAAAGATCTTTCAAAAAATGAGTGCAAAACTCATTTTGGTCATCGATGGTTGTGCTGAAAAAATCTCAAAATAAATGTCCAATTTAAGCCTCCAGTATGAGCAGTGGGAGAAGCATACTTGGGAGGAAAGGGGTTTGTACATAGGCATTAGAGTGAAAATGTAAAGAAGTGATGTGCAAAAATTCAACTAATCTTTTAGTGTATATCTACCTGGTGATGTATGTATACATTAACGCTCAGATCGTGAGTTGTGTTGCTTTAGATTGAATCTGCGTTTCTGCAGAGGGTTAGTCCAGCTCTTGTCTGCACTTCCTGGTCGGTAATTTACTTGGAAGGACAAGCAGCTAGCTTTCGACAGTTGGCCTGAGTTCTGTTAAACTTGTTTGGATTACTTTGCTATACTGACCCACTTATCTCAACTGGAACCTTTAGAGAAAGATGTGCTTCTACATGGATCTCTGAAATCGATTTCCGTATGTGACACTCAGGGCCGGTTCTAGCCAATTTGCCCCCCCCCCCAGTACAGTAGAAAATATAAAGATCAATAGAGTATCCAAGGAATACACAATAGAATATATAACGAATAAATGAAAAATCTCTACAAGACAAATACACCACAAAAACATGGGTAATATACATCGAAAAGGCTTCAAATGTGTTCAGTATTGTATGAACATTGTTTGAATTGCGGGTTGGACATCACATCCTAGGTGGGGTGTCCGTGGGTATGCCCCCCCGGCAGGGGTGGATCTAGACAAATATTCATGGGGTGGCAGGAGATTTTGAGGGGTGGCATCCCCTGGCAGAAGCATATGCTGATTTAATCGCAGTCATATCAATCAATGTTAACTTGGAAAGCCACAATATTAATATTTTAACTCAATAACATTAGGTGACATTATTGTGGCACATCAGTAAAGCCTTACATATAAATATATAAGGTGGCAGACATCATTTAATGAATTTTAACTGAACAATAACTGAATGAGTTTGTTTCACTCTTAGACCAGCAGGGGTACCAAATCTATGAAGACTGCTCACTGCTGCAATAAGTACATTAATTAAGTGTCTCATCGATGTTTGTCTGAATGAATATGATACTATTAACAATCATATTATTCCTATCAGCTGTCAATCACTGTTATGATTCACATATTCATTTATTATTGAATAAACTATATTTTTTGGAGGAGTTAATGATGAATGTTCCTCAAGATGCTTGCTCACCCTCCTTCAAATTTGGAAGACAAGTAATTATATCATATCAAAATTCAAAAGATTCAAAGGAACAGTTCAGCGCCCCACGACTTTACTGCAAACAGTTACAACCTTGACTTTACATCAGAAAGAACAAACATTAAAGAAGTGACTAACTGCATCAGTTAGGGTTAAAAAACGTGTATTCAGCTAAAACGTAAATTATCCAGTGGAAAGTCCTTACCTACTGGCCTAGTTCAATCAAAGTGGTTACTTTCTGTTGGCTTGGCAGTGTAGTTTTACGTCTTATTTGACTTTCTCAGGACTTCAAACTGTTTTTTGGGGGCAGAACCCCACAAAGAAAAAAAAATATATACACACATACAAGGTCATCATCTTAACAGTTTGTTATGCTCATCGAGTCATCCGTGAGCAGAGCATCAAGTTGGCATGTCTATTACAGCTGAATGCGGCGATTACCATGTTGTTCAGCCAAACGCCTCACAAACTGATTAAGATCAACAGCTTTAGTGCGTTTTGATTCAATGCCGAGTACAGCCAAACCTGACAGTCTCTTCTCTGTCATTGTAGACCGCAAATACCTCATTCCTTCCGTCTGCTTGGGTCCGAATGCTTCTCGTTATGCGCTGTCCCGTTCACATGAAAAGAAATCGCCGCCAATCATATTATTTCCAAGCTCGCGCCAGGGCCGGGGGAGGGGTTGCAAGGCTTGCGTCTTGTGCTGCATTCACTTGCACTCGGACATTAAAGATTTTCTCTCATAAATGTCCGATGAGCCACAACTTTTCTTTCAAAACAAAGATGCCAACTGGGGTGGCAGCTGGGGTGGCAAGGCTATTTTTTAGGGTGGCAGCTGCCACCCCATGCCACCCCGGTAGATCCACCCTGCCCCCCGGGAAGAAATGTTTGGACATTTTAAAGTAAAATGCTTCAATCTGGTGCACTTTGAGCACACACTTATTAGAGACTTGATCTAGGGTCAGGTTCCCAACCTGGGGGGCACTATTGCAGGGGGTGCACGTGGAGCTTGGGAAGAAGTTGTAAACAAACATTGTTTGCTCGTAAAATCAATAACATTGACACATTTTTAACACAACCGGCAGTTAAAAGAAAAGTTGACGAGCCCACGACAAGCCTTTCAGCTATAATGCCCAAATTAACAAAGTATGATGAGGCATACATCTCCATTGACAACTAACGTGTTCGGTGCGGAGATATATATATATCTCTCTCTCTCTCGTCTGTGTGCGAGGGGCGGGGCATCTCGCTCACAGACTCGCTGCAGCACCGTGAACACAGAGATCCAACATAGCGTTCAAAAGTGACAATGTAATCTACAGAGCTCGATGTGGTCAATGCTCGTTTGCCATAAGTATTTTCGCGGAAACACGAGCAATCTGTCCATCAGCTGGCCAAAAGGCATCATATGAAAGAGAAATGCACCGTTTCCAACTTCCTTAACTCAGAGTTCTGTTGCCCCAATTACGTGTAAAGTGGGAGAAGTACTCAGATCAAGTACTTAAAGGGAGGCAATGCTCATGACACGCATTTTTAAATAATTATCCTACGATAAAACAGACCAGTCTCTGCCAGTCTTTATTTATTTTTTTTAATCTGATGACGTTATCAGTGATTTTAAGCTGATTAATTACCGAAATAACATCAACCCTGTGGGCGGCGCCATTTTGACGAGTCACATGACTTATTTTACCGGACGTGAGCAGACCGGACGTCTCCATAGAGAACCGCAGTGACGCGTCCTAAAACCCGGAAGTAAGTTAGCATTTTTACCACTTCCGGTTCCTTCGTCAAAAAGCAATGCAATTTCTCCATAGGGTTTTGGAAAATAGCTCCAAATAAGGTCTGTGTTTGACACAAAATGAAGAGATAGATCACGTTTTGTTCTACCACATTAAATACATCAGCAGTGACCCCGCTGGTGATTTCTGAAGAGTTTACGTGTCGGAAAAACGATGGTTGTTAACATGTGGCATTAGTGGACTACAGAAATGGTCGAGGCCGTTGTACGTCATTACGCCGATTACGTAAACACTCCCGCTAAATTTCTTTCCCCCTGTGTTCTGCTTGAAAGAGAGTATATGCCTATCTTAAGTATCTGTAGTATCTTTAGTATCTATATCTTTATCTGACCATCATCATTTATAGTCGTTTTTGTTTGGCGATCTTAAGTTGGCGTGACGTTGAGTAGTGCGACCCTGCCGTTCTAGCTTGTAGTTCCTTTATAGCATAACGTTAGCATTTTGCTTCCGACTAGATTTATGATTCGAAAATTATAAAAGTAGCGTAGATATGCGGAGATTATCTGGCTGAACAAAACGTGATCCCTCTCTTAAATGTGTTTCAACCACAGACCTTATTTTGAGCTATTTTCCAAAACCCTGTGGAGAAATTGCATTGTTTTTTGACGATGGAACCGGAAGAAGTTTACTTCCGGGTTTTAGGACGCGTCACTGCGGTTCTCTATTGTTCTCACAATTCCATTGAAATATGCCTCATTGTATTTTGTTGCAAATAGGATATATTTTTTATCGTAATGAACAGGTGTTCCTATCACAAATTATATTTCAAGATAAGCTAAGTTTCATTTTGACTTTTTAACAGCCAGTCTCAGTTCTGTCAAAATACTCACAGCTATCTGAGTGCTTCTAGGGCATTTTGATTGTTTTCACCTGTTCATTGAGAAAAATGTCCACTTCATGTATATATTTATTCAGATTTTTTTGGCTGTATATATCTCTTTAGTGATTTATGTTGCCTGATACACGTCCTCGTGTTTTGGTTAATACATTTAATTTCATAGTCAATGTCAACATCATGCCACCATAATAATTAATCTGTGGTAGCAATATATGTATATTATTTACACTGTGAAATATCGGTATATCTAAGGAAATATGTATGAAATTATTACTTTTTAATGATGAATTAAACAAATAAGATGTTTGGCCTGAAATGAACGCTTTTCTTATTTAATATTCACGATTGATTTATCATCATCATCATCATCATCATCATCATCAGGCCTTTTCTTTTGGCATTGTATTTTTTACATGCTTGACAATCGGCACTACAATTTAAAAATATTGTGCATATGTTAATTTTAATTGTAAAGTATATAATGCTAAGAAGAAAGGGCTGTACCCGTTAAATGTACCCACCTTTCATTTATTGGTTCAACCTAAGAGGTGCGTTTCACATCCTTCATGGCAACCAGTGCTGTTCTCAATACAGCTTCTTCTAACACCACAGTGCCGAATTCCCTGTGTAAACATATGCAATCCAAGTCGTCGGTGACCAGTTTATCTTCAAGCTCTTCAAGCTCATGACAACATATGTTCATCAGAGGATTGTCCATGGCTACACACCGACTGCAAGTACACCATTCATGTACAGGTCTCCCTACTCGCCCCCCAATCAATTGCACGAGTAAAGGGATCGTCTCCAGCAAGATCACCGTGCTGTTCATCCTCATCGTCACTGGATTCCTGACGGTTCTGTCCACTTGGCTCGAACCTATATGGCTGAATTCCCCCATCCAATCTCTCCACATTGCTCAAAACTTCTTCCTCGGCTGACGAGTCCGAACTCAAATACTCCGCCATGTTTTCGTCGAACGAGCTGTTCGTGTGTTTACAAAGTGAACGCATAGATGACGTCACGACCTAGTTTTTTGGATCATGTGACTACTGAAAATGGCCAAAATGGCAGCTGCCTGACGGAATATACAGGTTTTGATAAAAAAGAGCTATAAAATCATTATTTACCGGGGAATATCGCTGATTTCTTCAGGGTATGGTTTAAACATAATGTTTCACTAAATACTGAAGTTTTTATTAATTATCTAATGAGTGGACCCTTCCTTTAAGTAAAAGTAGTATACTGCAGGGTAGCTTGTGAATTTACTCCAGGTGTAACTAAAGTCTGATTTAAGAGTTGATTATATTCCACATCATTAATCCAGATCTGTAAAGTAACTAAAGGGATTAAATACATTGGAGTAAAAGTACACCATTTACCTCTGAATTGTAGAGGAGCAGAATTACAAAGAAGCAAAAGTGGAAATACTTAAGTACCTCAATATAAGTACAGTACTTGAGTAAATCTACTTACTACCACCACTGCAGGTATTGTATGTGTGCTAGCAGCCCATAATCCACACTATACATCAAATGAATCAATGTGAATTCTGTTTCTAATTTGTTTGGTTTTTCCCATAAAAAATAACCTATAAAAATACTGTTAAAGAACCGGATCGATAAGCAGTATTTGTAATTGTTTCAATTAGGCCTCATTATTTCACAGTGGCACTGGATCATCTGCCAATACAAGCACTTTGGTTCATGTTCAATCCATAATACAATATAAAATTATAGTTGGATCTTTTTGTCTTGTTATTATTAGCAGAGAAAATGCAATGTTTGTACTATATACAATGAATTATACCAATCTCGGTGGGAACCGGATTAGGGGGGGCTCGAAAATATTTCCAATTACACAAGGGGGGCCTGACTGAAAAAGGTTGGGGGGTACAACTCTAAATACCCATATGAAAAAGATCGGTTTACATTTTAATAATCAAATAAGTATGTGAACATAACCAATAACCTACCATAGGTGATAACAATTTTTTTTAACTAGTTTTATTTTTGTTGTTCATTCATATCTTATTTGACCTAGTTAACATTTATTTATTTATTCATATTTTTTTATCTCCAGTTTTAAACTATATTTTTGGTTTACTGTCCTATAGTATAGTGGTTCTCAAATGGGGGTACGCGTACCCCTATGGGTACGTTGGAGTACTGCAGGGGGTACGTGAGATTTATTTTATGTTAATGAAAAAAACAACATAATTAATGCATTTAAACAAACTACTAATAGTAGATTAATACTTTATTCAAAGGTTTACAGTAATTCTGGATAATAAAATGGGAAAAATAAACGGGGTGCTCTCTTTTCCTCTCTCTCTCCTGACAGCCCGTCAGTATCAGTCTGGTGCAGCTCGCTGAACCTGTAATAAGTGACCCGACAGTAAAGAATACATATATTTATAACTAGTTTAGCTAGTTCCAGAGTAGATAAACTAGCTAAGTGTGTTAGGTCTAACTCTTAGTGTATTTCATTTTGCTCCACTCAACGGTCCGTCACAGCGGCGGAGCTGTGATCATGCAAAGCTGCGTGTTCTCCGTCAGCAGCAGCTGATCTGATCTCTGATCTCTCTCTCGCGTCCGGTTAGACTTCACTCGCGTTTATGTCCAAATCCATCAGATCTAGCTAGTTCTAGCTAATTATTTGACTGCCTGCTTATCAAAGGACACCTAAACAATAAGCGTTGCTTGGCAACGGCGTGTGGCCGCAAAGTATAGCGTAGCATTATGCATATGTTTATATGAGGGGTCAAAATCCCATGCCCATAAAATGCTCATATATTTTTTTCTCTTCATTCCCCACGCCCCAAAATAAATAAATAAATATACCAATTTTAGGAAAAGTAACGAAGTTTGAGCAGTGTGGGTTTTATATTAGTTACACATTTCAAAACGCGAAGTGTAATAACTGCAGTTTGCCTCCCTGTCACCGAGAATGACAAAGATCCTCAGTGAAGCACAAGCCCATGTTTGTCACTAAATTGTAAGTACAAATTATTAAAAAGATCAGTTCAATGCAATCAATATCGTCTTAGTGTTATTGCATGATGTTAAATTGGTTTGCCATGAATTTAGTGATGGATTGTAAACATTTGAAATGTAGCATTTAAGTGTTTCTCAGGTACAATGTTGTTGTTTTAATAAATCAGACACTGATGGTCAGGGACGTGCACAGACATTTTGGGGGGCAGGGGCTCAAGTGAGAAAAAGGGCACATCCCATAATCATTTATTAAAAACAATGTAAAACTAAAAGTTAAATATAGTTGCACATCTCTGGCTTACCGACCAATTAATTACCCTCACACTCACGCAATTGTTTAATACTCAACATAATTCTACAAAATAATCAGTTAACACAGAGACAATGGTCTTCTTTAGTATTCACTACGCACAAGAGCAGACAACAACAAAGGAAACTATGCCACAATGTGCATGTTTTCTGTGCTACTAGTTAGAATTGCTATAATAATTAGTTTATTTTTGCACAACATTAAGTCCTTTGAATTATTTTTGTGGTATTAAAATAAATAACTTCAAAATCAACAAAAATCTTCACACAAAACTGAAAAAGGCTGTTCTCTACATAAATACGCAAACCAACACTCCAAACTACAAGTAGGCCTACGTTTAGTTACAACAATTACACTTAGTGCATTCTGCTCTCCTCTCCTACTCATTTACTTAATTGAATGGACAAAACACATCCAAAATGCTGAAAAAACGGTGCAAAAATATTTATTAAGAACATGCAAAAATACTGCAACTTTACTGAAATTATTTAAAAATTTCTTGAAATCTGAAATGAAATATTTTGTTAATAACTTCTTTTGTTACTAACTTTCTTTGTATCTTGTATCTTTCTTTGCACTTGGAAGTTGTGAAATATGTTTTCGTGTCTTCACTTGTTGTCTCTCCTCAACCTTCTGGGGGCCATGTCCCTGTAGATGTTTATTACTTCACTGTGGATAACAGGAATGTCCTTCTCAATAGCGAGGAGGAAGAGATCAGAAAGCCTCTCTTCTGTACTTTGGCTTCTGAGTGTGTCTTTCACACATTTGCAGCTTAGTGATTTGTTCATCACCAGTCACCTTCAAAATAAGCCAAGAAAAGCCGGCATAATGTGGGACTGTAAAGTGGGAGGTGCTGCTACCTGTCTGTCTGAAGGGACTGCCGATGACTCTCCGCACCGCTGTGCGCGAGACGTGGAGGGAGGGGAGAGAGAGCTGCGGAACTTCACAGTCTAATCTCCCGACCTGATATTTTTATTTTGTATTCAATCAATATATTGAAAGTGTGCGCAAACATACATATTAATTTATTTAAAAATAAATAAATTAAAAAGCACCCCATAAAAAGGGCACTTTCTCTGGAGGAAGAAAAAGGGCAGGGTCTCAAGCCCACTTTGAGGTCTATGTGTGCACATGCCTGGTGTTATGTATAGGAAAAGCATTTCCTTGTGTGTGTGGTTTAGGGAGGGCGGCGCCCAATCGCCCCCTATGGGCCAGCCGCCACTGCGATAGGAGCTGATTTTTGGACAATTCGACTGCAACCACGCTCTCCTTTTATCTGCTTTGCTTCATCCATACTCTCCCGAGCAGCTGATCCCAGTTCCATCCCAGTGGCTCTGATTCTGTTACATTTCTGGCCAATTAGGAAAGTAATATAAAACAATAATAAAATGATTGTATGATTTGATGATACACAGATCTAGTTTGAGAATTGTAGCCTACCTTACGTTTAATCAACACACAACGGAGACTTTCTGTGTGTCTTTGATGTGTATCTATCTAGATAGATACACATCAAAGACACACTGGACCAGTAGATGGCGGTAGAAGAGTTTTGTTCTTGGTTCCTAGTCATAGACCAGCCTGTTTTTCATGCTGATATGATACCCAACATTTAAGCTGCGTCTCACTTCTCTTAACTTCCATCCCTGCGTCCCTCACTTGCGTCTTTTCCTTGCGTCTTAGTCCCGCCCACAGGAGATGCGAGCGGAGGAGTCGAGGAGGGGAACCGAGGAGAGAGGAGTGGAAGCAGCAGGTGTTTAGAGAAATGAGAACTCCTCTCCTCTGAGCGGTCATTTTAAAGAGACGTCCGTTAATGATGACAGGAGGCACAGCAGCCCTCTGTCTGATGGACAGATGTGTTCATGATGACTTATATATTTACTTTTAATTCATTGACAGTGCGGTATAATGAGACAATAACAGGCTACAGATGCGGACATACACACACACACACACACATATTTATATATATATTTATATAAATATAAATATATACAATTTCAGAATCAAACAAGAATTAGAGCACTTAATAACGTAACACTATCAGAGACTGGATATATCCCCCCCCCCTCTCTGGTCGCTACAATGGGGAATTGAAATTACGGGCCAAAAGTTTTATTTACAATTATTAAAAGTAAGCAGAGGACACCAAACCAACTGAGACCTGTCTGTCCGCCGCATCTACACACACACACACGCACGCACGCACGCACGCACGCACGCACGCACGCACGCACACACGCACACACACACCTACACTGTACAACACGCACCTAATGCATATCAGGCTACAGCCGTTGTGTATTTTATTATGTGAAACACTAAATGGTTTTAGAAAAATATCGACTCTTTGTTTGTAGATATCTACTAAACTAAAGCAAATACAGAGAGTAGGCCTGTTATACTGAGTGATATATATTATAAACACTGCTCTGCTTTCTGCACGGACCTCACAGCTGTTCTCACTGTCGCGTCGTGATTAAAGCAGTTAATAAATATCCAGCAGTTTGCAGAGCTGTCAGAGCTGTCATTGGCTGAGATCAGTCCGGCCGTGCGTCACGACTCTTTGAAACTTCTCTGTTGCCGGAAATACATCCGTGGAGGAACCATCAGTGTATCCTCGGTTATAGCTCCTCCAGAGAGCCTCCTCGATGCTCGATCCTCGGTCCTCGATGTGCATTTAGAGAAATTAGATGTCCTTCAACATGGCGCGCTGAAATCCATTTCCGGGTCACTACCGGAGGACCGAGGAGTCGAGGAGTCGAGGAGTCGAGGAGGGGAAATTAGAGAAATTAGAAACCTTCCCAATCGCTTAAATGCACACGGAGGAGTAGAGGAGAGAGGAGGCTTCCAGAGGAGACGGGAGGGAGGATACATGAGTGTAGACTACGCGTACATAACCATGACTGCGCTGAAGAAAGCTGATAATGAGACGGTTACTGAATACATTATCCGAGCTGAGCAGATCATTACGGCACTCAGGAGCGCGGGAGAAGCACCGAGTGAGGAACTAATGATGGCGATGGTTATGCGGGGATTACCCGAAAAATACAAGCCGTTCACACTAATGGTGACACACGGTGACACTGAAGTGACGTTGGGACAGTTCAAGGCGAAGTTGAGGAACTTCGAGGCCTCAGAAGATTCAGCCCCAGCCTCAGACGAGACGAGCGAGAGGGTGCTGAGGGTCCAAGCAGTGACAAAGAGAAAGCCCACCAAACGATTCATCCCCGATGGCGTCGAGAACGCGTTGGCGCGTGTTGGTGATGCGGAGAGAAGGGTCATCGAAAGGATGACTGCAGAAAGAAAGTCTGGTGTAGCTTTTGTAAAAGCAAAGGGCACACAGACAAAGCGTGCACAAAAAAGGACCGCGGTGATGCCGCTCGGTGCGCGAGCATGCCAGATGGTGCTGGAGAAGCTGCGGGAGGAGATGACTACACCCTCAAAGTGCAAGCTGAAGAGACCAGCCTACAGAGACAACAACTACAGACCCAGAAAAGGATTGATCGTGGACACGGGAGCGTCGTCCCACATCATCAACGATAAGAACAAATTCAAGATTTTTGACAGCACCTTCAAGCCGGAGAGACACAGCATGGAATTGGCAGACGGGAGGCGTACCTTCGGGGTGGCGCACGGCAGAGGAGAAGCAGAGATGTGTCTGATAGACAGCGAGGGACGACGGTGTAAAGTGACCTGAAGAACGCACTATACATCCCATCGTACCCCCAAGAACTCTTTTCCGTGAAGTCTGCTACAGCTAACGGCGCCAAGGTGTCTTCGACGGGTAAAGATGTTCTGATGTTACCGGATGGTACCAGGTTTGACATTTATGTATGTAAGAAATGTACTATTTGCAAACAGAGTGTGATGTTGAAGATAAGTGTCATGTCAGCCATGATATCCAAACGTGGCATGAGATTATGGGTCACTGTAATTATGAGGATGTTTTAAAGCTGCAGGATGTAACTGTAGGTATGCATATTAAGGGTACAAAGCGTAAGCCTGATAAAGATTGTACAGTATGCATAGAGGGAAAGTTTACCCAAACGAGAAACAGAGATCCGACCGATAAAGCAAAGACACCACTTGAGTTGGTGAACACTGATCTAGCTGGTCCAGTTAACAACGAGTCCATAAATGGCTTCAGGTATATGCAGTCATTTACAGATGTGTGTACAGGGGCAGTGTTTGTTTATTTCCTGAAAGCGAAGAGTGACGCAGTTCAAGCCACTGAGAAGTATCTGGCAGATGTAGCTCCCTATGGGACTGTGAAATGCATTAGATCAGATAACGGGACTGAGTTCACTAGTAAGGGTTTCAGACACAATTGAGAAAGAACAAGATCAGACATGAGACGTCTTGTCCGTATTCCCCACATCAAAACGGGACAGCTGAAAGAGAAGGGCGCACTCTTTTTGAAATGGCCAGATGTATGCTTATCGACAGTGATCTACCTAAAAACCTTTGGCACGATGCCATTCAGGAAGCAGCACATACCAGAAACGGGTGTTTTAATAAGCACACGGGTACTACGCCATATTCAGCACTGACAGGGAAAAAGTGTAACTTAGCTAGGATGCATAAGTTTGGAGCAGTGTGCTATGCGTATCAGCAGGACAGGGGAAAATTAGATACTAGGTGTGAGAAAGGACGTTTTGTAGGGCATGACAAGGGAAGCCCCGCACATCTAGTTTACTACCCCGACAAAGAGAAGGTGCAGAAGCACAGACTAGTAAAGTTTATCACCAGCACAACTTGTGATAGCGAGACTCAGACACAGAGGCTAGAACAGGATTCGGAGGAAGACTGTGAAGTGGGAGGCTGTGGCGCAGTTGGTTAGTGCGTTGGTGTTCGAATCAGGGGAGCACAGGCTCAAACCCCACTGCAGTCAGCATGTCGTTGTGTCCCTGGGCAAGACACTTCACCCCAAATTGCTCCTGTGGGGATTGTCCACAGTATTGAGTATGTAAGTCGCTTTGGATAAAAGCGTCTAACAAGTAACATGTAATGTAATGAAGAGGGAGTAAAGGCCCCACAGCCTAGTGTACTGAGCACAGATGTACAGACTGACGGTCCACAGTCAGCACCAGAGGATGATGGCGAGCAGCACCCTGGGGTGGCGTCACATGCCTCAGACAGTGGGAGATATCCCAGTAGGGAGTGCAAACCCCCAGAGTACTTGAGAGATTATACTCAGGAAGATAGTGATGAGGATGATAAAACACACACTAGTGTAGATTATTGCTACAGAGCAGTTTGCGGTGTACCTCTGACCTTTAAAGAGGCCATGACATCGACTGAGTCAGAAAACTGGGGAAAAGCGATGGATGAGGAAATTAAGTCTCTAGAAGAAAATCAGACTTTTACCCTGACAAAATTGCCAGAGGGCAGGAAAACAGTGGGAGGTAAATGGGTCTATTTAGTTAAGGGAGACGTTGACGGACACGACAAGTACAAGGCTAGATTCGTAGCGAAAGGATACAGTCAGAGGGCGGGGATGGATTATGGGGAGACGTTCTCACCAACAGCCAACCTGACAAGTGTACGTGTATTAATGCAGAAGGCAGCCCAAGAGGATTTGGTTTTACACCAGATGGATGTAAAGACGGCCTACCTGCATGCACCCATCGATCACGACATTTACATGGAACAACCTGAGGGTTATGTAAAGGAGGGAGGAAAGCTAGTGAGTAAGCTAGAGAAGTCAATTTACGGCCTGAAGCAGTCAGGGCGAAATTGGAATACGATGTTGCATGAATGCTTAACAGATGACAATTTCACACAGAACCCGGCAGACCACTGCGTGTACTCCAAGGAGTCTAAAGAGGGAAAGTAATAATTGCTATCTGGGTCGACAAGCTTATCATCGCAGCCAGCAACACCAAGATTCTAGAGAAAGTGAAGAACATGCTTTCAACTAAATTTAAAATGAAGGATTTGGGGAGATTAAATCATTTTCTGGCATGGATTTCAGTCAGTCTGACGGCTGTGTGAAAGTGTCACAAAAGAGGTATGATGAAAAGATACTGGAACGTTTTGACATGCAGGAGTGTAGGGTAAGAGAAACACCATGTGACCAAAAGTTAGACTACACTGGAGATGCAGTGTATGAACGAAATAAAGGCCTTGCTTGTGGATGATGGGAATGTGGAACATGTGAATGAATCTTTGGAAATGTTTAAACAAAATATAAGTGACTTGTGCAGTGTTCATGAATCCGTACAACAGCTTTTATCAGAGGAGGAGAGAGAGGAGGATCATGTGGACTGGTTTGAGCCAAGAATTACACATTTAGAATATTCTATGAAAGATGTGGATGTGTGTAAAAGAGAACAAATTGCACAATCAAAGATTCATCCCCATGACAGCATCTCTAATGTTTCACACAAGTCAAAGAGCTCAAAAACCTCTTCAGTCTCCTCAGCATGTATAAGAGCATCCGTGCAAAACAACCTGGTATCACGGCAAGACGTGAACATGTGTACCACGCTGGGAGAAGTGAAGATGTTACGATTTCGTCCCTTCAAACGTGACAGTTACAAAGTATTGTTAACATGGCCCACCAGTGCAGAAATACCTGGTGTGAAAACAGTATTTCCCGTGTTATGGAGGTTATTCCCTACCTTTATTCAAGAGCGTGCTCTTTCAATTTGAGAGCATAATTTATTGATTTCACGTTCAGATTTTGTATTTCTTTCCCCTGTCCTCGCACTCAAATAGCACCTGCTTGCGCTTAGATGTGCTCCGCTTCTGCTCAAACTGTACGCTTGCACTCAGATATATTGCTGCTTGCACAGATTTCCTGTTTTCCAGTTTAAAACCTTCTCCTCGCACTCAGGCTGCTTCTGTGCGCTGACTGCGCTCGACAAATGTCTGCTCTCAGATTTCTGCTCTGCGCTTGGATTTTTTCTGTGGAACAACTGTTGAGGTATAACATACATGTATATGTATATTGTATGACTCCATGTAATACTGTGTACCATATTGTTTATATAAGTAGCTGCGACTACTACTGTGTTCATTGGGTAGCGCTGTAGCACATGATTGTGATGTCACTATCTGGGGTATATGACAGTTGGAGTCACCCCCCTTCTTTGTCAGTTCTCATGTCTCTTGACCTGTGTGCATCGAATAAATAACGCCGAGATGAATGGCTAAACTTGAACTGTGAGAATAGTCACCTTTCTGCTGCAGATAAACAAAAGGTATAAGTCTAAATCTGCTAACGACAACCATTTCAAAATCCCTCAACCAATAGGAGGCCAGGTGAAGTGTCTTCTACTTGCTGGCGCGTTCGCTTGACTTATTAGAGCGTCCCGTAAGGGCGGTTACTCTTTAACCAGGTTTATAAACTCCCGCCCTCCACGGCTTTATTAAATGTAGCCTACTTCACTTGCTTTATTTTTTTTTTTAATTAGGCTACATTTAATAAATGATACCGGGTTGGCTGAAAATGCTGCCCTGCTAGCCAGAGCAGCTGTATTAAAGGACAAACATGCACTGCTATTACAACAAGCAACACTAAAATCTAAACTGGAACAAATGGAACTGGACACAGAAATTGCAGCATCTGCTGCTAAAATAAAGGTCCTGCAAAGCATTGGCGTGGAGGAAAAAATGGATGATCAAACTCAAGATGAAATGAATGTTTATCTGCAGGAAAGCAAAGAAAAAAGCACAGACACTTTGGATCCTGAAATCTCACCCATGGAGTTCATGCAATTGGGTGCAGTGCCCAAAACACCACTTCAGAGGACTGTCATTAATCTTCGCAGCCCTCAGCGACCCACAACACAGTTAAGACCTTTTAAAATGCCCACAATGCATAGCTCCACCCAACGCATTAAAACCTTTATATATACACCCATGATAACCTCGACACTGTTATACAGAGACAGAGAGATATTGCTGACCTCATCATTATGCAGCAAAAACTTACCTTGTTACCAATAATGGAGATAAAAGTGTTTGATGGTGATCCACTTGAATATCAGTCCTTTATGCGAGCTTTCAAACTCCTTATCGAGGATAAAACAGCTAGCAGTCATGACAGGCTCTACTTTCTCAACCAGTACACTTCCGGCCAGCCCAAAGATCTCGTTCGCTGCTGCCAGCATATGGATACCCAAAGAGGTTACACAGAAGCCAGACAGCTATTAAAGGAGCACTTTGGGGACGAGATCAAAGTAACCAGCTCCTATTTGGAAAAGGCAATGAACTGGACATCAATTAGACCGGATGATGGCAAAGCGCTTCAGGCATATGCAATGTATTTAAGAGGATGCTGCAATGCTATGCAAGATTTACAGTACATGGATGAACTAGATATTCCTTCCACTCTAAGATCAGTAATATCTAAACTCCCTTACAAACTGCGAGAAAAATGGCAGACAGTGGCTTATGATATATTACAGAGAACAAAGAGGAGAGCTAGATTTTGTGACCTTGTGGAGCTTATGGAAAAACAAGCTAAAATACTCCTGGACCCATTGTTTGGGGATATACAGGATCGCCACATCTCTAGCCCAAGGATGGCCACTAGGAGCCAACCCATCAGCCACAGAACACCTAAAAGTAGAGGCAGCAGCTTCACCACCATCATCGCAGCAGCATGTGATCAGGAGAGCAGCGCCGCACCATCAAACACAGAGCAGCGTTGCACCTTCAAACAGCCACAAGGGGGCAGTCCTGCCTCTTTTTGCTACTTTTGTAAAGGCAAGCACGCTGACTGATTGCCATCAGTTCAAAAATCATCCACACAAGAAAAAGGTTGACTTTTTGAAGATGAATGGTTATTGTTTAGGATGTTTGATGAGGGGTCATCTGAGCAGGAACTGTAGGAAAAGGCTGACATGTCAAAAGTGTCAAAAGAGTCACCCAACAATACTTCACATTGACAGTCCACTTCTACAAAAGCCTTCCCCTACTGAAACAAAAGGAGCTTGGGTCAACAGTGCACTTGTCTCGGCTGGTGAAGCCACTGGGGTCGATAGGGATTGTGCCCTAGCCATAGTGCCTGTTCAAGTCAAGGTTGACAAAGGAGATAAGTTTATCTCAACCTATGCTTTTCTTGATCCCGGCAGTTCAGCGTCATTCTGCAGAGAATCTAATGAGACAGCTGAATCCCAAAGCACGAAAAACGACAGTCGTTCTACGAACAATGGGTCAGGAAAGACTTGTAAAGAGTTATGAACTCAAAGGATTGGAGATAGGAAATTTAGATGGCAGTACTTACCTTGACCTACCTCAGGTGTACATAGTAAGATTCCTGTCTCAAAAGAAAATGTACCTACCCAAAAAGATCTGGAAAGATGGCCTTATCGAAGTGATATACAGCTGAAAGAAATTGATGCTGACAATAGGAGCTAATGTTCCTAAGGCAATGGAACCTTGGGACATACACTCTTATAAATGCAGGGTTAAAAACAACCAATCAGGGTAGTTTCCCAACCCAGCGCTGGTTAAATATTGGACAGAACACACGCTGGGTTAATTTAACCCAACAAATTGGGTTGGTTCACTTAACCCAACAATAGGTTGTTTATATAACCCAATTGGGTTGTTTATATAACCCAATTAAGGGTTAACATTGACTACACTGCTGGGTTCTTTAAACCCAGCAAGTTGGGTTGGTTCACTGAACCCAACAATAGGTTGTTTATATAACCCAATGAAGGGTTCACATTGACTACACTGCTGGGTTTAGTTGTTAATGTATAATTATCAATTATTACTAATTATAATGGGTTGTTCCCTTTTATAATTTCATTGGCACAACTGATAGTCATCAATTTAACAAAATTATCACATTATCACAATTGTGTGATACATCTTGTTGGCATTTACTCACCTCTGATCCTTCGGTTGTTTTCTTGATCAAATATATTCTCACACCAATGTAACAATAATGATTTATTAAAATTCAAATCACAGAATAACACATCAAAATATAAAATTCTCTAAAACCAGGAAACTATTCACCTCCAGGTAAAAGAGGATACATTGTTCACAGAAATAACAATGAATCAAGTGGAACCACGTTTCTTATTTCCATGTAGGCAGCGTAGGGACAGTTCCTCACACAAGGGTTATTGATACTATTAGGAGAGATGTGGAACAAGAGGGAGAGGAGAGAGAAAGGAAGAGATGGGTGGGGGGGATGCAGGCCAGTCTAGTTGCAAGCATGTATTTGAGTTTTCAGGAACTTCACTGCTGGGGAAACAGTTCATAAACCACATCCTGGAAAAATTGCCAAGTAGGCAAACACTGAGTTGTATATTGTATGTCAAAGACATAAAAACTCTTAAAACAGGTATCCACAGCTGCGAGAGCCGTCTCAGTCTCAATAGCCTTGCCTGAGATCACAACAAAGGCTTGAGAGCACAGCATCCCATCCTCAAGCAGTAGCACGAACGGGCACGACCTGGACGATTTGGCTTGCTCCAAATACTCCACCATGTTAGTTCCGACCTATGATGAGAAAGAAAAGAAAAAAGATAAGTATTTCTACCGGTGCAGAGAAATTGTCATCAGCTCTCTACTGAAGCTCTTTCAACCCCCTCCCACCCCATCAGCTGATTTAAGAAAGAAGCGTGACAGCACTAAATTCAATGGCGTGGTCTTAAACAATTTATTCTGGGTGCGTGGCCAGTCTACTTATGTGTGGTCTGTGGTTTATACATCCCACGTCGATATGGAGTAACAACTTACACCGAGTTACAACTTTTAAGAATAGTGCTTCATGAAATGAGTATTCTGACAAACATTAAGCTGTGTCACTCATTCCACGAATACAATCTTTACAAGTTGCACCTCTTTGTAAAGAGGAATCAGGCTTTCCAACAGTGTAAAAGAATAATTGGAGTCATTTCACTATGAATTTATATTTGAATTTCTGTTCAAAGGTAAGTTACTTACAGGCTTAACATCAATGAAGAATCTCTTTGATTCTTCCACACTGGCGCGGACCAATTTTCTGCCCTGTTTATAAACAGGCGGAGGGAGCATGACAGGCAGCAGCATCAGGGCTACTTCTCCCCTGGCATCTGTAGGAGGACAATTACGGGTGTCAATATAGACTCGAATAGCCGTATAATACAATAAAATAAAGTTACACATCAATCAAATCACCAAAACATTTTTCCACCTCAGTAAAATTGCACGCCTCTGCCCCACCCTGTCCTGCTCAGCCGCCGAAACAAAAAACAAACTCCTTATTATTATTAGTAAGGTATTCTTTACATTTGCTAAGTTTGTTATAAAATAACTATCTTACCCAGATTGATCTGTTCCTCTGGCAATGCGAGTTTCCCTTCGCGTTTCGCCAGACGAATGATCTTGTCAGCGTAAAGAGGAACCCACGTTTCGAAGAGTTTAGGTGCAGGCTCTGCGAAGAGGATCGAAAAATCTTGTGCAATCTAAAAGATGGGAGACAAATTGAGAAACATGGTCATTTAGAAAATACGACAATACACTCACATATTCCTAGTGCATAATAAAAAAGTACATTTTCCTGACCATAAAGTGATGAAGTTTTAAATACAGGACAAATAAAGATATTGACATAATTCGGGCAAGTTGACAAGACCTATGATGGCTGAGCTCCAATACTTAAAGAAGCAAGGTTAATAAAAGCATGACCAAGATTTAGCCTGTAGGAATCCAAACTCACGAGTAGTGACAATGCATAACAATTATATGCACCAACTCTACTACTTCTGAAAAGAAGTGGGCTTTATACAGCATGTCCTGTGTATACTATTGGATTAACCCATTTAGACCTGAGGCCGATTCTAAAAACACCTTCTGAATCCTGACCTAAGTTTTCTGAAAAACTTCAAATATTTATTCAAAAATTACCAAAAATGTATGTTGCTATATACTGTACATAGCAACAGGAACGCCAAAAGGGGTTCCCGTCCTGAAAGGTATAGTTACAAAAAGGGGTTCCCGGCCAAAATGGGTTAAAGGAGAATTTCTGCCCAAAACGACTTTCTTACCTTTATTCCTCAGGTCCCCAAAAACATGAGTAGCAGTTTCCATTCTCACAAAATGGCTAAACGCGTCTCCTCCTGGAGGAGAGCCTGGCTTCTATTTACCAAACTGCTCTAGCAAACAGGCGCCAGGCTACTATACATACATTTGAGTTTTGACATACCATGCCTGGAGTAGTAAGACGAGGGAACATGGCCAGGACTTCGGGAATGGACTTCGAGTGGTCGGCCCGTATCCATCCTGCCCTGTACTGGCAGCTGTCGCGCATATATGCCTCCACCTGGGCGAGGGGCTGTGAGTTATTCTTCAACCATTCTGCAAACTGCACAGCTCGCTCTTCGGATATGGTGGCTGCTGTAAAATACAAAAGATCACACTGTTGTCAAATATAAATATTACATCAGGCCATGCGACCCCGGTGATCTCTCAATGTGCTATACACTATTTTCTTATGTCACTGATATGACAGGGTTCCATAGGTTTTGAAGTGATGCATACGTGTGCCAATATAAATGGTATGGTATATAAAAGTAGCGAAATCCTCTGAGACAACATTGATGCAGCAATTGAGGCAGTTTCACAGAAAAACACAATTAATGGAATAACAGCTCTAAAGCCAGAGCAGAATTCTGCACTGAGATTTAAGATGCAGCATTACAGGCTGCGTAACAAATGTGACGCCATAGAGAATACTTTGTTGCAGAGCTGTCTGTCAGATTACAAATACCACTCTAAACCAGAGGCAAATCTGGGACAGACATTGCATTACCTGGTATGACTATCCTGCTGGGCACAGTCTCTTGTTCCCTCTGTGGCCTGGGCCTGCGCGAGCTCCTCCTCAACTGCTTCCTGATATTACGGAGTCTTTCTTCTAGGAACCCGGTTGCTGGGTGGTGGGATCGCCCCTTGGCATACCATGTTCCCTGACAAGATATTAAAATAATCCCCATATAAGCCCATGAGCCTAAAATGTCTACTTGACTCTGTGCATATACATTCAATTTAAAAAAAAAAAATCAATCTTTTTTTAGATAGTATTTAGTTTTACTTCACAAAAAGTACTCACAAAACCACTGCCACTGTCTAACTAGTCCCATTAATTTCCTATGCACAGAGCATATAGCAGGCACATAATGATGACAGGGGCTGAACCATAACACAGTACCCATAAAATGAAGGCATGGAGATGACTTATAAATTAGCTTACCTCTGAACCTTTCTATCAGCCCTGGAAGCTGCCACTCAATCAACTTTGAGGTCACAAAATCGTCCATCGATTGTTCGTATCAACCTGAAACATCAACACAAACAGAGTCCATTAAGAAAAAACATACAATAACATGAAATAAGATTCAGTAGTCCAAACGTCTTTTCACTGTTTTAACATAACGGTTAGGTCTAACGTTAACGTTACCAAAGTTTTAGTCGGCGGTTAAACTGTATGCGACTTAAGGTAGCTTTCCACCGCACCAATTTTGAGCGGGAACGTCAAATTCGCCACGCAGCTAGCTCAAACTAGTCAGTATACAGTAGGGATGCCAGCGATTATTCGATTTTTCGAATATTCGTTACAGTCTCCATAATCGAAAATTATTTTGAAAATTCGATTTTATTTATATATATTTTTATTATTATTTATGTTTTTCTTTTTTTTCCTGGCTTAGTTTCAACCAAAATATAGACTAATGCTAATAATAGTAATAGCATTAATAATTGTAAATGGCAATTGGTCACACCACCAGTTTGTTTTACTGTAAACTTGGAGGAAGCCAGCAGCGCAGGCTGCGCAGACTGCTGCTGCCTGCTACACACCGCACCAACCCCCCCCTCTCCGTCACACGTGCGATTGATTTATTGGCGATATACAGAACAGTGAGAACAACACAACTAAAGATGAACAAAGCGGCAAAGAAGTTCCTCGTGGAACTACTTCGAACTATCAAGTGCAAATGAATTAAAAAAAAAAAGCCTGTGGAAAGCCTGGTGAGCTAGCTAGCTGAGGCCTGCTAGCATGCAGAGGCTAGCTAATTAACCACCGCGCTTTCCCCTCCATAACACTCACTTGTGTGATATTGCATTAAAAGCCAAATTGACGAGATAACTAACGTTGTCCTCCTAGCTACAATACATGACGCATTTCTCGAGTCATTTCGAGTAACAACAACATAGTGTGTTTGCTACATAGCTAGCCAGCTAACGTGTTAGCTTGCTACTTTGATGCAATGTACACAACAGTGCTCCACGAACTTACATCTTAACAACAATATGACGCTTTATATAATAATATCAAGTCAACTACATGGTAAAACAATGTATATGTAATGTATGTAACAAACCTTGCTTTGTGCTGAATCGAGTCTCCTCTCTTCACCTTCCGACCATCACTGTCGTGTTGGAGCGGGAGAGTAGTGGGAGGTGCTTGGTTTCGCGGGTTGTGCAATGCGCATGCGCACGCCCGAACGTCAACCCAATGTGTTGGGTATTCCAAAACAAACCAACACAACTTCATAGAAATTGCAACCCAACAGCTAATAACTCCATTCCCAACAGAAATAACCTAGCGAATTGGGTTCTCAGAATACCCATTTCCATAAAAATAACCCAATTAAATTAACCAACAGGCTCAACCTAGTGGTTGGGTTGAAAAAACAACCCACCATTTTTAAGTGTGTAAGAAGAAGTCAAGGAAATGGACCATATGCAGTCAGGACAGTGTTTGGATGGGTGGTAAATGGACCACTAAACCAGGGGTGGGGAACCTTCTTCCTCTCAAGGGCCATTTCAATTTTTTCAACATCCTCCGAGGGCCGTACAAATGATTGACCTCTGCTTAAAAATACTAAAATCACAGCCCATTCATTTGGCCTTTCTTTCATGCTGTGCAAAGAAAAAGCAACCTCTTAATCCAGATATCTCACCATGACTCGCGCATGCATGCATGTGCACGGTGTGGCATGACCACCAAAACAGAAAGATATGAACACAAGATGTGTGCAAATGCATTTAGTTTCCTATCCATGTGGACATGATTTAAGTGGGGGGGGGGACCTAACCTCCTCTAGGGGGGTCCGGGGGGCATGCTGAAGATTTTTTTTTAAATGTTGAAGTTAAAAGCATCAATCTGGTGCACTTTGAGAGCAACATTAGAAGATCTATGGATACCTCTCTCAGCACCGATATGAAACAGAACTGTAAACAGATTTATTTTTCTTCATGGATATTTTACAAATCACTCCCCTTTCAAACTGTATTCTTGTTTATTAATAACAACTTTTTTTTTAACTTTCATATAGTATTTTATACATGTTTACTTTATTCTCTTATTTTTTTATAACTATAATGATCATATAAAGATGTGCCTTTACCTCACTGGTTGTAGAAAAAGCTTCTTATATTCGTTAGCATAGCTAGCTAACCAGATGCTAATAACAACAAAGTTATTGACTGTATGATCAGTATGACAGATGAACAGATCGCCACTGGGCTTTCAGCTAAAGACACAGCCACGCAAAAACTGCGGCATGTGTACGGCTCCTTATGGGTACTGCAATTTTTGGAAGTGGCGGAGCGGCGTTCTGGTGCTCTCCGTCAGAACAGCACCCCTGTCAGACGAGACATATACCACGTGATGAAACGTTAGGCTCGTGTTGTGTTCAAGGACCCTGACACTGTGATGACAATGGTCAACAGAATATCATTAGCCAACCTGAATAATCTCCTCATCACACAATACAATCAGGACTTCTCGGAAAAAGATTATGAAGAGAAGAAGGAAATGTCAGGTGAAGACAAAAGGTTCATGGAGATAGCATCAAGCTCAGTAGAACTCAAGGATGGACACTATCACCTACCCTTGCCTTTTCGAAAAAAGGACATAGTTATGCCCAGGAACGTGCACTGACATTTGGAGGGGCTATTGCTCTAAACTGGAAAAAGGGCTTCCCCCCGGAAAAAAAACATAAGACCTTATGAAAATTGTAACTTGTTTTTAATGTAAAAGAAACCAAACAATTATTACATCAACTAAATTGAACAGTAATTCACATCTCATAACAAAATAAGCTAAGGCGACTACATTCGGTGACTTGATTTTAAAAATGAAAACCAGGGACATTTTTTGTTTTGCGGTCCATATCTCATTAAAATATCTAATGCTACTGACTATTAAAGACAAAATGGGGACAATTCTGTTCTAATGTAGTTTGCCCATTGTAACTGCTGTGCAGTCCAGACATACTGATAAAATAGGGCCTCTAACTAATTAGCTTAAATAAACTCACTAATTAATGAAACCAGTTCAATACGCATTATTCTTATTCCTATCATTCTTTATGAGCGCAGTAACGGTAAGGTATCTAATTACTTATTACTTAGTATTCCATAACTTAATAACAGAGATGGTCAAACTAAAGTGGAGACATGGCAGAAATCCTACAATGAAGCGGGACAGTGAACTGTTCACCCGTGAGAGGGCGATCAAGAAAAGAGAGCGAGCGGCCCCGTTGAGGGAGTTTACAAAGACACAGAAATACAGACGCACAATAACAAGTAGGCTGTATTTTTTTTTTTTGTTGTAAATAACCGACGGTATCAAGAGGAAGTAAAGTCCCCTGGTTTGTCCCTTATACCCTAACTGCCATGAGACAACTCAAAATCAAGTTTCCAAAATCCGACACTGAGGTTAGGGTATAAGGGACATACTTGATTTTGAGTTGTCTCATGGCAGTTAGGGTATAAGGGACAAACCAGGGTCTGTGTCTTTGTAAACTCCCTCAACGTATGGAATGCCATTTAAGCCAAAATTAAATAATACATAAATAATTAAATAAATACATATATATATAAATATGCCTATGAAATAAATTCTGAAATAAATAAATGAGGCAATAAATATGTATACATGTACATTTAAATACACATTTATTTATTTCATAATGACACATTTATTTATTTCAAGAGACTTTTATTTCATAATGACACATTTATTTATTTCAAGAGACTTGTATTTCATAATGACACATTTATTTATTTCAAGAGACTTGTATTTCATAATGACACATTTATTTATTTCAGGGGACTTGTATTTCATAATGACACATTTCCATTCCTTATATGCAAATGAACGGGGCGTGGTTAGCTCACATATCCAGACCAAAGCAACAGCACCACAACACTGACTCAATAGCTCTTGTTTCACACTCCAGTACTCTTAAGTGGTTTGCAAACTTCCAATAAACCATACGGGTTCCGGTTCAAGAACCGTTCTTGTGCTTTTCTGGTGCTTAACTGGTTCTTCTCTGGTTCTGCCCCTTTTCCACCAAACCGGTTCCAGAGCCAGTTCCGGGCTAGCCTGATTTAGCTCTGGTTCTTCCTGTTTCGGCCGCAGCGGAGCCGGCTCTAAACACCGAAAACCGGTTCTTAGCTGACCCACTTGGCTGCCCGGCAAGAACCAAGAACCAAGAACCACTCTCACGTCGGAAAGGGGCGAGATTAACCTGAGCCATAATAACAGTTTATGGCGAGTACGGAAAATGAAAGTTGTAACAAGCAGTAGCGCAGAGCAAAGTGACTAGAACGCAACCACACGCTTATACAAAAATAACACACTTTATAAAGTCAGGCAACACTAACCAGGCTTCGTGTGATTCTGTTTATTTGTACCTTACTTTGACCATCCGTTCACTGTCATTGATCATTGTGGAGAGCAGGCAGAAGTTTTGTTTTGTATTATAGCAGCTATCAGATGGAATCAATACATGGGCTGCACAGGTTGTCATGTCCGACTATCACAGGTAGAATCATAATGAAAAGGTAAAATGTGCCTGTAGAAAACGGCTTATGCCACAATAGGATAGCAACAAGTAGTCAAGATAGTCAGTTTAGCTTCGGTTGCTGTTGCATAACTGCGGTCAACTCAGCCGTCTCTCGCGTTCGCTTGGTCAAATCAGCAGCTATTCATTTTTGAGTGCGCAATTAATAGGCTAGCGCCTTTACGGTAATCGCTGTACAAGAGTAAAATAATGCATGTTTTGTTCTGCTTTATTTGCAATACAAGTCATTTGTACCATAAGTTCTTAATAAAACTGACACTGTTTGACTCAGTCCTAGTTTGACTGCTACAATAAAATGAAGTAGTGTGGTGACACGTTATGGGACATAATTCACCATTGTGATTGTTGTGTTGCAACCCGGACTCGTTAGTGAGGGTACCGGGTTTTGAGGTTAGAGATGCTAGCTTATCATACAATGCAGCACATGTACTTACCTGAGAGAGATTAATGGATAATAAAGTGTGGAAGTCCATTCTGAATACCCCGCCTCCGACTCCCTTTCATCGGCACTACACTGGTGACCCTGACGTTTTCGCGAAAGTTTCCGAAGACTCATTGAACATGGCTGATAGCAATGTTTTTGTAAAGTTGCCGGAGTTTTGGGAGCACGCCGCGGCAGCATGGTTCGCCCACGTGGAAGCGCATTTCGCCTGCAGACAAGTCCGTGATGGGGACTTGAAGTACTACCATGTAGTGGCAGCGCTGGGAAGCTCCACTTCTTCCAGGTTGGTGGGATTTATCGCTGCTCCCCCGCACCATGGCAAATATGAGGCGATTAAGGCTCTCCTCCTTAAGACATTTAGCTTATCTGCTAAGGAGAGAGCCCGCCAGATTCTAGACATTCAAGGCCTGGGGGACAGCAGACCGTCTCATCTCATGGAGAAAATGCTAAATCTGCTAGGGGGGGAAGATCCCCAGATTTTGTTCATGGAGATTTTCCTACGCCACTTGCCTTCCCGGGTCCAGACGGCGCTGGCCAACACAACCGTCACGGAGCCCCGTGCCTTGGCTGAGGAAGCGGACCGTTTTTTCCTGGCTACACAACAGCCCGGTGCAGAGGCGTTAGCTGTGACGCTCAGCGGCCCATCTACGGTCAAGACGGCATGGCGGAGGCCGGACGCGGCAATGTCAAGCCGGCGTGGAGACACCGGAGAGTGTTTTTACCACGCACGTTTCGGGACAATGGCGAAGAAGTGCGTCGCTCCATGCAGCTACAAACCTCCGGGAAACGGAGGTGCCGGCGCTCAGTAGTGGCCCTGAGCGTCGGCGGCACGTGCAGGCTTCTCTTTGTCAGCGACAGCATTTCGGGGAGCCTGTTTCTGTGTGACACGGGCGCTCAACGGAGTGTGGTTCCCGCGTCGAGGGAAGACGTCGCTCGGGGAGGGCACGGACCGCGGTTGACGACGGCTAACGGCGGTCCCATTCGCACGTACGGCGTGAGGCCTATGTGTTTGTGCATCGGAGGACAGCGTTTCAGCTGGGATTTTGTGACAGCGGACATTTCTTTTCCCCTCCTCGGGGCAGATTTTTTGTGTGCTCATGGACTCTTAGTGGACGTTAAGAATAAACGCTTGGTTGATGCCTTGACGTTTTCCTCTCTTGTGTGCACACTCGGCAGCGCAGCGTACGACGGGCTGTCGGGCTCGCTGTCGGGGTCGGACATTTTTCTCAGACTGTTGGCCGAGTTTCCAGACCTGTCGCTGCCCACCTTCTCTGCGCTCACCACCAAGCATGGCGTGGAGCACCACGTCACTACCGAAGGTCCCCCTGTCTACGCCAGGGCCCGGCGGTTGAACCCTTCTAAGCTAGCTGTAGCGAGGGCGGAGTTTGCAACCATGGAGCGCCTGGGCATCGTCCGCCGCTCCGACAGTCCTTGGGCCTCTCCTCTGCACGTCGTTCCCAAGCCGAACGGCGGTTTCCGCCCGTGCGGGGATTACCGCCGACTCAACGACGCCACTACGCCTGACCGTTATCCGGTGCCGCACATTCAGGACTTTTCGGCGCATCTGGCCGGTGCGAGGGTGTTTTCTAAAGTGGACCTGGTGCGTGGATACCACCAGGTGCCCATGCACCCCCTGGACATTCCCAAGACAGCAGTGATAACGCCTTTTGGACTTTTTGAGTTCCTGCGGATGCCTTTTGGACTCAAGAATGCCGCTCAGACGTTCCAGCGCCTGATGGATTCGGTGCTGCGGGACCTGCCGTTTGTGTTCGTTTACCTGGACGACATACTCGTCGCCAGCGCTTCAGTGGAGGAGCACCTGTCCCACCTCCGATCCCTTTTCACGCGGCTCGACGAACATGGATTAATTATCAATCCTGCAAAGTGCCAGTTCGGGGTGTCTGACATTGACTTCCTCGGGCACCGCGTCACCAAGGGCGGAGCGGCACCTCTGCCGGCGAAGGTGGAGGCTGTTGCGGCTTTTCCTCGCCCGCTCACAGCCCGGTCGCTCCGGGAGTTCCTGGGGATGGTGACGTTCTACCACCGTTTCATCGCCCGAGCCGCCCACATCATGCGGCCGCTGTATGAGGCTTTGAAAGGCAAGACCCCCGTCCAGGCGATCGACTGGACAGCAGAAGCGGAGGTCGCTTTTACTGAGGTCAAGACCGCGTTGGCTCAAGCGGCTTTGCTGGCACACCCATCGCCCACGGCTCCCATCTCCATTACCACAGACGCATCGGACTACGCCGTTGGTGCGGTGCACGAGCAGTGGGTGGATGGCGCTTGGCAGCCGCTCGCCTTTTTCAGCCGTCAGCTGACGCCCAGGGAACGCAGGTACAGCGCTTTTGACCGAGAGCTCCTTGGACTTTGGCTTGCCGTGCGGCACTTCCGTTTTTTGCTGGAAGGCCGTGAATTCACGGCGTTTGTCGACCACAAGCCGCTCACGTTCGCCATGGCAAAAGTGGCTGAGCCTTGGTCTGCACGCCAGCAGCGGCAGCTGTCTTACATCTCGGAGTTCACCACAGACATTAAGCACGTGGCTGGCAAATCGAACCTGGTCGCAGATTGCCTCTCCAGGGTCGTCATCGGGGCCGTGCAGTTGGGCCTGGACTATACCCGCATGGCGGCGGACCAGGTCACGGACCCCGGCGTACAGGCCCTAAAGGAGGACAGCTTGGGGCTGCGTTTGGAGGACGTGGTTTTCGGTGACGCAGGCGTTACTCTCCTCTGCGACGTCTCCACAGGCCTGCCGCGGCCGGTCGTTCCCGCCGGTTGGAGGCGCTCCGTTTTCGAGGCGGTGCACGACCTGTCCCACCCCGGCGGTAAGCCTTCGGTGCGCTTGGTGGCCGCGAAGTTCGTTTGGCGGGGACTGAAAAAGGACGTGAGGACTTGGGCTGGTGAGTGCGTGGCTTGTCAGCGCGCTAAGGTGCATCGCCACACAAAAGCTCCTTTGGAACGTTTCATGGTGCCGGAGAGGAGGTTTGACCACGTCAACGTCGACCTAGTGGGTCCATTGCCTTCCTCTCAGGGTTTTTCCTACCTCCTCACCATGGTGGACAGGACGACCCGTTGGCCGGAGGCGGTTCCTCTCGTGTCGACGTCGGCGGCTGACATAGCCCGGGCTTTCATTGCGACGTGGGTGTGTCGTTTTGGCACCCCGTCGGACATTTCCTCTGACCGGGGTGCGCAGTTCACGTCTGAGCTCTGGAACGCCGTGGCGTGTGGTCTGGGGGTTAAGCTTCACAGGACAACCGCTTATCACCCTCAGGCTAACGGCCTCTGTGAACGTTTCCATCGCTCCATGAAGGCAGCGCTCAGAGCCGGCCTGAAGGAC
This sequence comes from Dissostichus eleginoides, assembly GCA_031216635.1. NCBI lineage: Eukaryota > Metazoa > Chordata > Actinopteri > Perciformes > Nototheniidae > Dissostichus > Dissostichus eleginoides. The sequence goes on along the minus strand of CM062277.1, from coordinate 32,327,470 downwards.
GGAAATTGGGTCGACAAGCTGCCTTGGGTGATGCTGGGCCTGCGGACCGCGCCCAAGGAAGATCTGCAGTGTTCCACGGCTGAGATGGTCTACGGCCAGCCGCTGAGAGTTCCAGGGGATTTCCTCCCTAACGCATCGGTTTCCTGGTCGGCGTCGGCACAGCGGGTTTGCCTGCAGGACACCGCCGAGACTTTTGCTCCGATTCCTACTGCCCAACATGGTACTCAGGTGTTCCGGGTTCCCGCGGATCTCCGCTCGGCGGAGCACGTTTTCATACGGCACGATGCGCACAGGGGTCCTCTACGGCCTCCTTACGACGGACCTTTCCGTGTTTTGGAGCACGGGGACAAGAACTTCGTGGTCGACCTGGGTGGTAAGGCCGAGCGCGTTTCTGTAGACCGGTTGAAGGCGGCCCATTTGGATTTGGGCCAGCCGGTGGTGCTGGCACGACCTCCGCGACGGGGGCGTCCCCCGGCCTTGGTCCCTGTCACTGACTTGAGGCCCGTTGTTCCGGTCTCGCCTCTCCCGGAGGCCGCATATGCGGAGGTCGTTTTCCCGACTCCCGTGCTCAGGAGTCGTGGGGGTCGACCTGTCGTTCCGCCCCGCCACACGGATTTTGTTTATGGGTGAATTCTGGGGGGGCTTGTGTGGTGACACGTTATGGGACATAATTCACCATTGTGATTGTTGTGTTGCAACCCGGACTCGTTAGTGAGGGTACCGGGTTTGAGGTTATGATGCTAGCTTATCATACAATGCAGCACATGTACTTACCTGAGAGAGATTAATGGATAATAAAGTGTGGAAGTCCATTCTGAATACCCCGCCTCCGACTCCCTTTCATCGGCACTACAGTAGGCTACTTTCACTGTGTACTTTTTGGGTAATACTCTCTCAAAGTCCCCTCCTGAGAACAAAATCATGCCACTTCTGTTATATTTGATGAGATAAAATGATTTTTATCCATAAGTTTTAATAAAATTGGTACTGTTGGACTCAGTACTTGTTAGACTACTACCACAAATACAATGAAGTACTTTTACTGTGTACTTTTTGAGTAATACTCTGTCAAACTCCCTTCCAGAGTACAATAATGCATGTTTTTAGCTATCTTTGATGAGAGATAAAATGATATTTTGCCATAAGTTCTTAATAGAATTGGGACTGTTGGGCTCAGTACTACTTGGAATACTCCCACAAGTACAATAAAGTATTTTTACTGTGTACTTCTTGAGTAATCCTTTGTCAAACTCCCCTCCTGAGTACAATCATTCATGTATTCTGCTATATTTGATGAGGGATAAAATGATTTTTTGCAACAAGTTCTACATGAAATTGATACTGTTGGACTCAGTACTACTTGGACTACTCCCACAAGTACAATCAAGTGTTTGAGTAATCCCCTGTCAAACTCCCCTCCTGAGTAGAATAATGCATGTTTTCTGCTATATTTAATAAGCGTTAAAAGCGTTCACAATACTGGGAGGCTGTGGCTCAGTGGATAGTGTGCTGGACTTCGAATCATGGGAGGACACTTCACCCCAAATTGCTCCTGTGGGGATTGTCCACAGTACTGAATGTATGTAAGTCGCTTTGGATAAAAGTGTCTAACAAATGACATGTAATGTAATGTAATGTAATGTACAGATAATGTTAGACAGAGTATTTTAAGAGGATATGGTAGACAGATGACATCAACACTAGATCCACTAGATCAGTACTCCAGCAGCAGCATTGTTACCCCTTGGAAAGTCTTTAGAGACTATCCTGGATAGCTGTTCACAACTTTCCTTCAGGACAGTGACACACCCGTCACTCTTGTTGGCCTCTTATGATGCTGCTAAAGTCCTTCTACTGCACATTTTTAAGACTCCAATACAGGCATTTGTACTGTATGTGTTTGGAGAAATGACACAATAAATGGCCCAGATTTGTACACATCGAAATCTTGTAGTGCAGGAAGAAATACACACTGGCTAAGCCTGCAGGTGATATAGGCTTTGTTTTGCAATATTTATTCAAAGGTCACTTCTTATTTAAATAAATATCTGAAATATAGATTTTATCTCTTATCAAAGATAGCAGAATACATGAAAGAATGTACTCAGGACAGGAGTTTGACCTAGTATTACTCGAAAAGTACACAGTAAAAGTACTTGATTGTACTTGTGGTAGTAGTCCAAGTAGTACTGAGTCCAACAGTATCAATTTAACTAAGAACTTTTGGCAAAATATCATTTGATCTCTCATCAAAGATAGCTAAAAACATGCATTATTGTACTCGGGAAGGGAGTTTGACAGAGTATTACTCAAAAGGTACACAATAAAAGTACTTCATTGTATTTGTGGTAGTAGTCTAACAAGTACTGAGTCCAACAGTACCAATTTTATTAAGAACTTATTGCTAAAAATCATTTTATCTCTCATCAAATATAGCAGAAGTGGCATGATTTTCTTCTCAGGAGGGGACTTTGAGAGAGTATTACCCAAAAAGTACACAGTGAAAGTAGCCTACTTCATTTTATTGTAGCAGTCAAACTAGGACTGAGTCAAACAGTGTCCGTTTTATTAAGAACTTATGGTACAAATGACTTGTATTGCAAATAAAGCAGAACAAAACATGCATTATTTTACTCTTGTACAGCGATTACCGTAAAGGCGCTAGCCTATTAATTGCGCACTCAAAAATGAAGAGCTTCTGATTTGACCAAGCGAACGCGAGAGACGGCTGAGTTGACCGCAGTTATGCAACAGCAACCGAAGCTAAACTGACTATCTTGACTACTTGTTGCTATCCTATTGTGGCATAAGCCGTTTTCTACAGGCACATTTTACCTTTTCATTATGATTCTACCTGTGATAGTCGGACATGACAACCTGTGCAGCCCATGTATTGATTCCATCTGATAGCTGCTATAATACAAAACAAAACTTCTGCCTGCTCTCCACAATGATCAATGACAGTGAACGGATGGTCAAAGTAAGGTACAAATAAACAGAATCACACGAAGCCTGGTTAGTGTTGCCTGACTTTATAAAGTGTGTTATTTTTGTATAAGCGTGTGGTTGCGTTCTAGTCACTTTGCTCAGCGCTACAGCTTGTTACAACTTTCATTTTCCGTACTCGCCATAAACTGTTATTATGGCTCAGGTTAATCTCGCCCCTTTCCGACGTGAGAGTGGTTCTTGGTTTCTTGCCGGGCGGCCAAGTGGGTCAGCTAAGAACTGGTTTTCGTTGTTTAGAGCCGGCTCCGCTGCGGCTGAAACAGGAAGAACCAGAGCTAAATCAGGCTAGCCCGGAACTGGCTCTGGAACCGGTTTGGTGGAAAAGGGGCAGAACCAGAGAAGAACCAGTTAAGCACCAGAAAAGCACAAGAACGGTTCTTGAACCGGAACCGGTTTGGTTTATTGGAAGTTTGCAAACCACTTAAGAGTACTGGAGTGTGAAACAAGAGCTATTGAGTCAGTGTTGTGGTGCTGTTGCTTTGGTCTGGATCTGTGAGCTAACCACGCCCCATTCATTTGCATATAAGGAATGGAAATGTGTCATTATGAAATACAAGTCCCCTGAAATAAATAAATGTGTCATTATGAAATACAAGTCCCCTGAAATAAATAAATGTGTCATTATGAAATACAAGTCCCCTGAAATAAATAAATGTGTCATTATGAAATACAAGTCCCCTGAAATAAATAAATGTGTATTTAAATGTACATGTATACATATTTATTGCCTCATTTATTTATTTCAGAATTTATTTCATAGGCATATTTATATATATATGTATTTATTTAATTATTTATGTATTTATTTAATTTTGGCTTAAATGGCATTCCATAATTGTGGGCTTATCATGTTGATTCGGCCACAACAGAAAAAAGAAAAACAAACTCTCGCTCTCTCCAGAGGGGCAGGTCAGCCAAAAAGGCCAAACGGGCCGTTGCCCGGGAAATATTAGCCCGTACCTGTGCACGTCCCTGGTTATGCCTGACAACAACTACGAAATGGTAAAACAACGTACTCTAAATCTCCTCAAGAGGTTTAAGAGGGATGCAGAATATGCCATGGAATACAACACATTCATGGATGATGTGTTAAAAACAGTGTTGGGCAAGTTACTTCCAAAATGTAATACAGTACATATTATTTATTACTGTCTTTTTTAAGTAATAAGTTACATTACAATATTACTGTCTCTCAAATGTAATGAGTTACTTTTACTACTTTTATATTATATTTTATATTTTGAGTTACTTTCACCAAAATAACCGCAAAAAAATGGCTAGGTATTTTAAATGCTAAAATGTAGTTTAGTGCAGCTCATTATACATCCAGTGAAGGGCGATGTGGTATAGCATAACAACTGTGTAGGCCCTTAAGGCTACTAACAACTTATAAACTTATATAAAGCAGACAAAGGATCAAAGTCCGGTCAATTATAGTAGAGATACTCTAAATATTTATAAGTCTAGGCCTATATATTAAATACAATAGAGCTAGGGCTCACTATAATGAAACCTATAACATTATGAAATGACAAGGTGTGCAATATATATTTATTTTTGTTTCTCTTCTTTTATTTAATTCAAGTTCCAAGTACAAGAAGTTAGAATGTATTGAGTGGACAAAGAAGAAGCTTTATCAAAAATACGAAAAGGATTAGGCCTCAAGGAATAGCCTACGGCTCAGTCATTTTCAGTCCAACACAATTAACATGTTTAGTTTAGTTTAGTTTATTTATTTATAGTGTCGTGGACAGTCCCCATCGATGAACTGTCACAACAACAGTAAATGGAGCAGCTTTAGCCGACATGGCTAATTTCCAGCTGTTGTCCCCGGCCAGATGCTAATAGACACCCTTAAAATCACAATATATCAACAGCATTAGTTATAAAAAAATATAAAATAAAATAAAAAGGATGAAAGACAAGTAGATACAGGCGAAAGGATAAAAGAGGATAAAAGAGAACAATAGACAACACACGTTACTACATACAGTACATGTCACATATAGCACATCACAATCACATAACAGAAACGAGGGGCAACATCCATGATCACAACATGTAACACTCACGCCATACTCAACACAGACTAGTGTGTGCAGGTGTAGTTCTCAGTGAACCATGTTTTTAAGTGAGCTGTGAAGGTGGTATGTGTATGTATGTCTTTGACTTGAGTGGGTAGAGAGTTCCAGTTTTTTATTGCTGTGACCGAGAATGATGACTGACCAAAAGTACTCTTCCTGAATGGGACTGATAGGTCGCCACGTGTGGAGCTTCTAGTGGTCAGTCTGGTGTTGTTACGTTGAGTAACCAATGAGTTAAGAGGTGGAGGGGCTGTATTGTGCAGGATTTTGTACACCAGAACGATGTTCCTATACTTTATTAAATCTTCCCGACTCAGGATGTTGTGCTTGTTGAGGATGGTACAGTGATGGGAGCTGTTAGGTTTCTGGTCCAGTACTTTGAGGGTTTGTTTGTACAGGGTTGCTAGTGGCTTCAGTGTGGAGCTGTTAGTTTGCCCACAGCTTGTGAGACAGTATGTTAGATGTGACATGATCATGGCATTCATGTAGAATTTGGTAGAATTAAATGTCATTGTGTTTCTTATGTATTTAAAATTTGCTAGGCTAAACTTTACTCATTGGGTCACTTTTTTGACTTGTGTTTTGAATGTTAAATTAGAGTCAATAATGATTCCAAGGTACTTAACCTGAGGCACAATATGAATATGTTCACCTGAGATGCTTATATTTGACACAATGTTGCATTTTCTTGTCTGGTCATTAGGGGCAGGTGGGGCACAGCCCCACCTAGTGTCAGCAGAAAGTATTAAAAATAATGATTACAAAAAAATGCAAAGAAATGCAAAAAATAAATAAAAAAATATATAAAATATATTTTAAGATCATGTTTAATCATCTGATTCGTCTGTACATTGCTGTTTTAGTCTGTGTTATTCTAATTAGTGTTTACAGTGTATGCCTATTGAGCCGTTTTGAGCCATGTGGGACAAAACCCGATCATGCCCCTCCCTCTCACTGTCTAAGTGAATGGTGACTGTAAAAACTACACTGCACATGCTCAGAGTATTTTTCTATTCAATGTGTGCGGCAAAAAAATAATCCCCATCGGGGCACTGAGCTGCCATCCCCACCATACGTCATCTCACATAATTCAGAGCTGATTGGCTGTAAGTACGTGTGCCGCGAAAAGTGTGGTGTGTGAAGAGGAGACGAGAGAGGTGCAGTGACGCGTCCTAAAACCCGGAAGTAAGCTGCGCATGGGTTCCCTCGACAAAAAAGCAATGAGATTTCTCCATAGGGTTTTAGAAAATAGCTCGAAATAAGATCTGTGGGAAACGTACCTGTTAGATAAATGCACGTTTTGTTCAGCCGGATAATATCCACATGTCTACCCTACTTTTATCATTTTCGAATCATAAATCTATCGATTAGATTTATGATTCGACTTTTGAAACTACAAGAAGATAAGGAGGACTTTATAAAAAAGTAATAGAGATTTTTGTCCAGAAGGATAGCATGGACTTCATCTTCAAGTCAAGGTAAGACCACCATTTTTTTGAAAATGGGATCTTACTAAGAGAGAACAATTCAATATTTAAATGATAAAATTACATTTTTTGGGTATCTTTTTGTTGAACTGTCTGTTTAAAATTATTCGAAGCATCAGACTAAAAAAGCTTTTGAAAATAATATTATATTTTGATTTAGGTCAAAATATAATATTTGTAAACCTGAAGAGTCAGTGCCAGAGCCTCACCAGCCATGAACCTCACTGCACGTCACTGCAGAAGCTTATATATAGACATCTAAGTTTTTTATGCCCCACCACTTTTGTACATATAAAAACGCCACTGGGTGTAGCCAGCTAGTGATCAGCACTAAAGCTGAGGTCAGTTTATCAGCAGCCTTTTGCTTTGTATTGGCATGCTAAATCACGGTGTCATCGGCATATAGCTGTGTTTCCACATCAGGACAGACAGATGTGTTAGACAGGACAGACAGATGGCAGGTCATTAATATATAGGGTAAAAAGAAGTGGACCAAGTATTGAACCTTGTGGTACTCCGGTGCTTAAGTCTAGAGCTGGAGAGAGTCGATTGACGGTAACATGCTTATGCCTACCAGTGAGGTATGATTCAATCCAACTGAGTGTTAATGGAGAGCAGTTAAAAGCCGACAGTTTGGACAGAAGGACCTTATGATTGACTGTATCAAAAGCGTTGCGTAGATCCAGGAATACTGCACCAACAACACCTCCTTTGTCAACCATTGCTTTGACCTTTTCTATAAAAAAGCAGTTGGCTGTTTCGGTTGAATAATTTGCCCTGAAGCCAAACTGCATGGGATGAAGTTGAAATGGACTGTTGTTTAAGAAGGAGACAAGCTGTTCTGACACCCACTTCTCAGCCACCTAGGATACTACAGGTAAGATGCTAATTGGACGGTAGTTGTTGATGTTCAGATGGTCACCTGACTTGAAAATGGGGGTTACAATTGCAGTCTTCCATGCACTTGGGAATGTCCCATGTAATACAGATGAATTGATGATTTGGGTAAGAGGGCAGACTAGGTAATCTTGCAGTGATTTAAGCATTGCAGAATCCATAGCGTATGTGTCCTTAGCTGTCGAAGTTTTAAGAGAATTAATAATTGCTTTGGTTTTTAATTCCGATATGGGTTGAATGCAAAAGGACATCTTACTTTCGTCGACTTTGATAATATGTTCTGCTCTCAAGGGAAAGTTCTGTGCGCTCTCATCTACAGAGTTGATAAAATATTTATTAAAAGCTATGGCAAGTTGTTCTGGGCCTTGCACTAGGTTACCATTCTTTTTTAGTTCTAGCTGCTTTTTTGGCCTGTGCTTGATTCCCAGTGAGGTTTTAATCTGTTCCCAAATGATTTTAGTTTTACCTTTTGCCTCATTAATTATTGTTATGAAGAAGTTGGCTTTGGCCTTTCTGATTGTTTGAGTTACTTTGTTACGTAATGAAGTAAACCTATGCCTGTCAGTAGTTAATTTAGTTTTCAGTGCTCTTTTCAGTGCAAAGTCTCTTTCCTTCATCAAGTTCAATATGTCCGTATTGAACCAAGGAAGTGCATTGTTTTTGTTTTTTCCACTTTTCATTTTCCTGGAGAACATCTCCACTAAATCATGTAGCTTGGTCGCAAACATTTGGCTGTCTGTTTCTACACTGCTCCCAGTTAGCATACTTTCCCAGTCAGTCTGTTGCACAGCTTGCTCAAAGTTTGCAAATTCATTTTTCGGTATTCTTAGTTGTTCCAGAGGTTTGTAAGAGTGGTGGAACCGTTTCTTTGTGAGTTTTCTGGATATTAATATTAAGTTGTGGTCAGATAGTCCAGCGATGAAATTAATGTTTTATCCACTCTCTCAGGTTTATTACTTAATATTAAGTCTATTTGTGTCTGTGAGGATGAGGTTATTCTGGTTGGTCCTTCTGTCATTTGTGTTAAGTCTAAACTATCTGTGATTTGCTTAAGGGCTTTCCTACTTGTCTTGTCTAACCAGTTACAATTCAGGTCACCAAGCAGTATTACTTATGTTTTGAAATCACATGCTTTAAGAAGTTTTTTGAATGTGGTGTAGAAGTCATTATTTGAAGAGGGTGGACGATAAACAACAATGAGCACAAATGACATTTCAGGGGACAGCATTATTTTTAATCCAAGACATTCCAAGTCATGGTTAAAAGGAAGCATATTTGATGACAGTTGAGATGGTCTTTGACATAAATCATAACCCAACCCCCTCTTCCGTAAGATCGATCTTGTCTAAAGCTTTGATAGCCTGGCACATGCAATGCAGCGGATGGAGAGTTGGTATGAAGCCATGTTTCTGATAGGCAGAAAAAATCTAAATTGGATTCATGAAGAAGATGGCCCGGACACACCAATCTGACACCAAAGAACTGACACAGACGGACCCCGACTGTTGCGTCGCCTCGCGTCTCTGCGTTTTGGCCATGTGTCGCACTGGAACACACCGCAAAGACTTCAGCCGACGGCCAAGAAGCACGTATGAACTGCGCATGCGTGAGTGGCAATAACTCTCCTTACCAGCAGGCGGCGGTAGTGTGTATTCGTCATTCAAAAGAGGCAACAACCGGAAGACAGACTGCGTGATAACCGAGAGAAGAAGAACAGACTGCGTGATATAAACAAACAACAAATAGCGTGTGCGTTCCATTTTCACTCTACAGCGAGAAGCTCATGGGGCTTTCCCGAACCTGTGCCGAGAGCTGGAGTTAAATGAAATCTCAGATTTGACTTCTTAATAGTTTGTTTGGGTCCCTCACTTCCGTTTCGCTTCTCATGCACTGATTCGCTAGCTGAACAGCCAATCAGAGTGATTTCTTTTGCCGACTGCCTTTCGGCCGAAAAGGCGTCGGCCCGGCTGAAAAGACCCGACGGTGCGGGATACACCAATCTGAGTAGGGCGTCTCGACGCTCATCGTCGGCCTGATGTGTCCGTGCCTTTAGGTGTGAGGCTACGGATGTTCAAATGTCCTCCAAAGATGCCCTTCGGTTTGTGTTGTTGATCCCAGATCACTAAAGAGTGATTAACAGTTTTAAATAAATTGAACTTGCAGTGTTTTTTGAAAACAGGATTTATGGTCCTGTTGCTTTTGTAAGCATGTTGTTGTTTGTCGAACTGACTGACGCGCTGAGTTTGCACCTGAACGCAACAACCAACTTCCGGGTTTGCTGGACAGCGCAAGCCGGTCAAGTTAGAAATGCCATGCGGGTCAAAGGACACTTTCTCCATGGCCATCGGGGTATCCTCGACGCTGTGCCCGAACGCAGCAAGCCGGTCCCGGTCCCGGTTCCGGTCCCGGACCCGGTCCCGGTCCCTGACGCTCCCCTCGCCCACAGCCACAGCCACGGCCCTCGGCGTCCCAGATCTCCGCTCCTCCGCACCGGCAGTTCCACTTCCCAGTCGACACAGCTTAGCCAGTCCGTCTCCGCCACTCGGACAGCAAACGCAAGGCATCACATTAGGTTGGTGTATGTATTCAATCACTGTGCTTTCTCTGTGAGTGTCACGTACCTGAGAGACAGGGTTGTTGCTCTTCGTGACTTCACGGTTGATGTTTCGAGTTGTTGGGCCTGGGCACTGATGTACGTCTCCAGATAGCAACAGGTAGAGCGTGAGGATGATACGGCAGTTACTTTGACGTTTGTCTCGGACTTCACTATTTCGCTTAAGGTTATGTTGTTGTTGTTGTTGGCCCGCGGTGAGAACAAATGTTTGCATCTGAGCGTGTTTACCGTACCCGAAGTGCTTCAATTTGTCTGTGTGCACTGCTAAGATGCAGGGCCCATTATTCGGATTTAAGAATGGACCCGTGTTTAAAAAGTTTAAAATGAAGGCATATGTTAAAAATGCAAGGAGAGCTCCTGTTACACCTGAACTGCCTGCCACCGCCATCTTTTCGGCCAAACATTGCTTAAGATTGCTACTAAATGCAACGTAGGCCAAAAAGAGGAGCCCTGCTATTTGCCAAACAACACCTAGAACCAGGGACGTGCACAGACATTTGGAGGGGTTATTGCTCTAAACTGGAAAAAGGCACCCCCCCCTTTCATCTCTACCCCTGAAGGCCAAGCCTTGTCTTGCAAGATATAATGTGATCTCTATTAACCGGAAGATGATATCTGTTTTTCTGCCTCTCCCTTTCTTTTGCTGCTTTCATCTGCAAATCTGCTACTGCAAAAGCCATGTTCAATGGATTTATCTTATATTTATTCCACCTGGTCATGCCAATCATGTGCCATTCACTGCAGCAGTGCTCCGTCATTCTTACTTTTGCCTGCCTCCACATGTTTACACTTCCAGACTTCCATGTAGACCTACACTTGTACTTATCGTCATTCATTAAAATGCGACAGCTGAAGCAGTACATAGCATCATACTGTGGAGAATACTCCAACCAGGGGTTTTCATCATACCAGTGGCCCTGAAAAGACCGCCCATCTTGATTTTTTGGGAACTGGACCAGAGGACGACAGGGTCCAATTGAGTTTGAACATTTGACGAAGGCCTCATTGTACTTGATATTGTTCTTCTGAACATGGGATGGATCGGTGGGGTTTGGTAGCTGTAGCAAAAAAACAAATTCTGAAGGTGCTTTCTCTCTTGTGGACTCTGATGTTACTGCCTCATTCTCCACCTCTTCCCTCTCAATCTCCATATCCTCCCCTTCCATCTCTTTGTCCTCAGTTCCTGTCTCTTCATTCTCAATTCCTGTCTCTTCATTCTCAATTCCTGTCTCTTCATTCTCAATTCTTGTCTCTTCATTCTCAATTCCTGTCTCTTCATTCTCAATTCCTGTCTCCTTGTCCTCACTTTCTGTCTCTTTGTCCTCACTTCCTATCTCTTCATTCTCAATTCCTGTCTCTTTCTCCTCATTTTCAGATTCTGTCTCTATCCTTTCTTCATTCTCTGAATCTGAACTGTTCTGGGCATCATTGTGTTTTGTCTCAGGCTCACCATCTATCAAATACAATTAAGAGAATGTTTTAGAGCTCTTTATAAGGCATTGTTGCCAAGTGTTCAAATAATGAAAGCATTATTACTGTTGTGATCTCCTTTTCACACTATAAAGGAGTTCAAAGATGGAGCTGTCTCCAAAAGAAACATTTTACATATATTCGTATTCTTAAACAGAATTATTAGAATCAGAATTAAGTAACATATACACTTCATTCTTTACTGCTATAAAAACATACAAAGACAACTGAACACTAGTGCAGTCAGTTACATTTTAGATTGGAGAAGGTTACATCTAGTCATTCATGTGAAAATAAATATGTTGCCTACTTGTATAGAATATTTACAACCTGTTGTAAAGCCTTTGTGAACCAGTTATCTGGCCATCTTATCCATATTATACTACAGCTATTAGTAGTATTTTACTAGATCAGCAAGCTCTCAAATGCGCTCTGAACTGGAGGCTTGGAGTTAGCCCCCAACAGAGAAATATTAACTTCACTCAGCACAGATAGAGGCTTTGCATTTATCACTGATTTAAATATTTGTTTTAATGAGTTATTAGTGTACTCCAACTTATGTAGTTGCTTGACATAATCACAGTGCTTCACCTGCAGCTGCCCTGCTGGCACCTTTTATCCAGTCCTCTTAGCTGCCTCCTTCAGATCTCTCTCTCTCTGCTTCAGTCTCCTCTGTCTTGAAGGCATTCTTAAGCACAGAAATGTAACATTAGGCTATGCATAAAATAACCAAACGATTATTACATTAACTAATTTGAACAGTAATTCACATCATCATCTCATAACAAAATAAGCTAAGGCGACTACTTGCATTCAGTGACTTGATTTTTAAAATGAAAACAAGGGACATTTTTAGTTTTTTATCTCATTAAAATATGTAATGTTATAACTATTAAAGAAAAAATGGGGACAATTCTGTTTCAATTTAGTTTGACCATTGTAACTGCTGTGCAGACATACTGATAATAATATAGCCCCTCCAAATGTCTGTGCACGTCCCTGGGTCTTTAACGCACCGGCACCAATACAATATGTAAAACATGTAATCACACACATAGCGATATAGAACATAAATAATAAAAATGTACCTGGTTTAAAACACTTTTGTGGTCATACTGTGGAATGAGTTCACACTGAAATTAGATATTCATTCAAAATGTTGCGGGCAATTACATATAAGAAGAAGGAGTAGAAGAAGAAGGAGTAAAATAAGTAGTAGAAGAAGAATGAGGCTGCTAACGCTAAATGCTAACGCTAAGGTTACAATAATTGTATTGCTGCGAACAAGCACCACGCCATTGAAACATCAACTTTGTTACAATTTTATTTCACCTTGCTATGTGTTTATAAAGCATATTTAAAAAACGGGGACATTTCCGGGGACAGATTGAGCCGGGGATTGGCCACCAAAGCCAGGCAGGCATTTGGTATGATCACCTGACCATATGAGGCCGGCCGCAGGAGAGCTTTCCTTTGCTTCCAGCTGTCAGATTGTAAACAAAGTCACGTGACTGGTGGCAGATGACAGCGCTGAGCGCTGACAAGGTGTGTTTTTATTGCAGCGAGATGCTACAATACTAATTGTGGGCTTATCATGTTGATTCGGCCAGAAAAAAAAGACTTTCGCTCTCTCCAGAGGGGCAGGTCAGCCAAAGAGGGAAAACGGGCCGATGCCCGGGCAACATTAGCCCGTACCTGTGCACGTCCCTGCCTAGAACATAGGCTACCAAACAAAGTCTAGTCAAATAAAAAAAATTAAAAAATCTGAAGTGCTTGGGCCTAAAAGGCCTCAGGAAATACTTCACAAAAAAAATGAAGCTCCACTATATTTAACACACACATTGGAATATTGAAAATAAAAAAATAAACAGGAAACCCGTTACTGCCAAATATACAACAGAGGTAGAATGCAGCCAATTAAGGCTCGTAAAATACATTTAAGTATGAAAGCCCTTAAAGCCTTGACCTATAGCCTACTTATTGTTCTATGGTGGGGGGCTGGCCTATTCCACTACCGCCTTGACTGAAATGTCTGTTGAAGCGCATCAGGAGAAGGCGTTGAAAGCGTCCATCACCGAGACGGTTGCGTTTTGGGGTGAGCACAAGATTTCCAAGACTGAAAAGTTTTTCTACTGGTGCACTGGATGGCATTGGGGCATTAGAGCGGAGTGCAATTTTTTTAATTCTTGGAAACTGGTGCAGGCTTTCCATCGTAAGGGCAGAATTGAAATAAGATATTACCTCTGTTTCCACAGACATGGGCGCATCAGCTGTTGTAACAGGCTGTAAGTCAAAGGCAAAAAAATCCTCCTCGCTGGAGGCAACAGCAGCAGGTTGAGGGACATCGGGCATGAGGGCTGCAGGCTCTTGTGTTGTTAGGGAACGACACTCTCACATGAGGACAGTGGCGGCGCCAGGGTATGGCTGGGGTAGGCTACAGCCATACCAAGAAATGGCTTAGCCCCACCTTAGCCCCACCAAGAAAACGTATGTTAAAGTAAGCAAATTAAATTAAATAATAAGCAAAATGCTAAATGTTGAGAACACAGCTTGCGAAAATATACGGGTCGTGTCTGTCCACAACACACAAACTGATCCTGCTGTAACAACAAGTGCACGTTACTGATGCAATCTGGTTGAAAGACCATTCGGGCTTATTAATCTGAGTAGTGGGGGAGTTTTATACGCTAAAGGTGTGGAAATTCTCTGGCGTTATAATATCAGCGCGGCCGCGGTCAGATCAAAATGCCTCCGAATGCAATTTGAATAGACCTGACCTACAGCCAATCAGAGCAACGAAACGTTGGGTCTGCGTCATGCATTACTGATTGAGATCAATCGGAACCGCCATTCAGTATCCCCATTGGATCTTCAACGTGTACTATCATACGTCACGTTCACAGTGATCCCTTTTTATTTACTACAAGACAAATGTGCCGTTTTATTTCATACTGTTCCATTTTGATTGAGACAGGGAAATAATCTAAACCTCACGCGTGGCGTTTCACTGTCAAGGGGGGAGATATAGCATGTATGTAATTACATTGCAAATACTGACTTGAGCCCCACCACTGTATGGGTTAGCCCTACCTTAGATTACCCAACAAAAATACTCTGGCGCCGCCACTGCATGAGGAGTACCTTGATATGGTCTCTTCTGGCTTCTTCTTTTACCCAACGCAGCTTAAACTTGGGCAGTGAGACAGCGGCAAGCAGCGCTTCCTTGGAGTCAATTATTGCGGCTAATCAAGTTTTGATTGTTCCCACAATAACTTCAGGCAGCCCAGTGGTCATTGCTGATAGGCCATTTTTCATTGCTAAGATTTTTCCCATGAGAACTTCTAGTGTTGGTTGAAGCGTTCCATAAAAACAAGTGTCCTCACCCTGTAAGATGTCCAGTGCAACTGTGAAAGGCTACATAATGGAACAGTATTCCTTGAGAAACTGGTATTCCCTGTCGTTCATACATTTCAGTTGAAGCTGTGTGCAGATATTATTGATATCAGTGAGGGGCATTTCTGTGATCCGAGAATAGGCGTTCGTCCGCAACGCTGAACATTTGGCTGTAGCACCACGATACACAGCCCTAGATTCTACATTAGATTAAATATTTGATATCATTGAAACATTGCAGATTAAACAGATAGATTTAAAAAAGGGAACGTTATGGACATGTTAATACATTTTTATAAAAATGTGATTATTTCAAAACAGTTTTCATAAAACAGTAACAAGTTTGTTTAAAAGCACAACACATTAACATACATGGAGACACATGGTTATTCCAACTGCATCTGGCTCGTGGGCAACGTATCACTTCATGCTGTGCATCACAAGCCTGTTGCACTTAGACCTCTGCTGTTCCCTGTATATACAAACGAAACACTAAATTGAGTACAAATCAGGACACACCATGTGTTTTCCTCAACAACAAAAATCAAATCCGTCTTGAAATCATAACGAGTACAGCCAGTTTACATTAGCTGTTAACAGACGGTAACAGAGGTGCTATTCACATGCATTACAAGGGGTTTAAGCCATCAAAAAAAAGACAGGTTTGCAAGAAAATGAACCACATAGTCATGATATTGATATAGTTCATAAAATGTCCAACTACTTATTTTTAACCCCACCTCATGCTCAGAGATTTATATAAAGTGGCACATGGGTCCTAGAATAAATAAGAACAGACGATTATTTCAACTTTTATCTTGATAAGTGAGAGCGCAGGCCAGTCTACATGAATGCAGGGCAAGGCACGTTTCTGTCCAAAGGTTCCATGATGGAGTCGATAATGTTTTAAAATATCACTTTGAGTGGTGACACTAGTGCTCCATAGTTACATCTCCATCCCATCTGTGATTCAAAAAATAGAAATGGGTATGTTTACCTGATGCTCATTATATCAGTATGTAAACATAACACGTCTTGAATTAACCTCTGAAACAACAACTTTAGTCTGACACACTCAAGGGCTTACCTGATGTGAACCTGAAGTCGATAGCAGGAGGCAAAATGTCTTCGAGAGGAGGTGTGACTGTTTTCTGGGGAGGCAAATAAAAGAACACAATAGTTACATGATGACAATGTAACAATCATTTCAGTAGAATTCATTAAAACATCTTTAATTCAATTAATGGAATCAAACATAATTAAAACACAAGTATCATTTAAAACGGTATTGTATTTATATACATTTATAAGGATGGCATTTATTAAGGATGATATTGGTAGATACCAGTACAATTCCATGATTCTCTACACAGCGGATCCTAATTACTTCAATATACACTCCTTTATCTCATTTGCATACCATCTAATATCTACTTTATATTGTAGTAAAACATCTCCTTAATACAACAGTATTTATTGATATTTCTCGCATTTTACTGTACTACATTGAACACATCTTGCCGACGTTATATCTCACACAGGCTCCGCCCTCTACTGGACTTTATGGGTACTACTCTCAACCCTGCTATGCGAGCATTCACATACTGAGTTGCATAAACGTAGCCGGCCAATCGGGGCGAGCCTACCTGAATGTATATAAGGCGGCTACGCCTCCTGACTGTCATCCTTTTTCTCTTCAGCGAGCAGGACAAACAACTGACAAAAGCTAAACGTGAGAAGGGGAAAGAGAAAGAAAGAAAAAGTTACCTTCGTCATGGATTCACCACTCCTTGAGCCCCGGCCCTGTCCTACATGTCCTGGCTTAATTGCGGGCGCCATGGGCGTCGCCTGGGGTAGGCATCCAGGGCTTTAGCCCCGGATGTTTTTTCTTTAGCCCCGGACAAATTCTCCCTCAATAATATAATACATTAACCGTACTTTACCTAGAGGACGGCAGAATTTGTAATTTCCCGTGTTCAGTGAATGCAACAGAGGCAAGACACCACCAGAACAATCAGAGAGTTGCATGGAAATAAACGTGTTTTATTGGCTGACAGTAACGTACCTCTCCTCTGTGACAGTGTTTAAACTTTAAACTGTCAGCGGAGTTTCTGAAGATGCAGAAAGAAACAATTGACTTGGTGCAGGCAGTAAATTACAAAACAGCAGTTGAGAACACACTGAAAAGTTACCGAAGTGACGAGAAAGCACATGTAGTCTATGATATTGATATTCCCGAAACTGTGACACAGAAGAAGAAGCGGAGAAACATGGAAGACTTTGTAGTCGAGGCATCATGTGGAGCACGCTCTCACATTAGCTTATTAGCTCAGATTAGCTATTGATGATCACGTTGATAAATCATATAAAACCAATAGCCAAACACACAAAAAACATGTTGCTGTGAGCATTAAACGATTAACATTAAACTAAACAAACACAACAGAACGTTATTGTCCTTATAAAAATAAAAACATACATTTTGTCCACCGACATAATACAGGCACCTTAACCTCGAGAGATCCTCACATGTTATGAGAATTTCCCACAATCCATTGCCGTAACCCGTAACAAAGCTAATGCAGGTACACGTTTGTTTGTGACACCAGATGGCGTAATTCTTCTTCTTCTTCTTCTTCTTCTTCTTCTTCTTCTTCTTCTTCTTCTTCTTCTTCTTCTTCTTCAATGGCGAATCGCTTCCACTTGGAGCATATATCGCCACCTCTGGCGTAATTCTCCGATTTAACAAGGATTTTATACCAACCTTTATAACTCTGTGTTACACACACACGACACACCTATATGCCGTGAGCTGATATCGAGCCTTCATTGTAACAGATCTGGTAGGCCACCACGTTATTCTTTACTTTCTACATCTTTATATGTAGAAGATATTACTTTTTTCGCCGTCATGGTGTTTCCATAGCAACAACAACTTCCTGTCAACAGCCTAAACTCGCCTTCAAAATAAAAGCACAGGAAGTTAACCTAAATTACATTTAAGACATACAACTGCAACGAAAGTAACAAAAAACAATGTAATATCCTTTTCAGTTTCACAGAACACAAATTGGATTATTTACATCATTTTACAGTACTGTCTATTGTTATTTTGTATTATTCTTTGCGGAATTTGGCCGTGTAAAATGTCCTCTTGGGTTGCTGCAGCCAATGCGTGACGTCATTGGTAAGCGTAACGAACCCCGAACAGATTCTGGTACCTACACCGCCACTGTGGGCTAAGCCCCGAATGTTTCCAGGTCCAGACGATGCCCCTGGCGGGCGCCGATCCCCACCGCTTTTGCTTCGAGTGTTTGGGGCCTGACCACGCTGTGGATGGCGTAAAACATTCCCCGTCCTGCAATGCCTGCCGATTGCTCCCACGGCTCAGACGCCAGCACAGTCTGGAGCACTTCCAGGCACACTATGTCTCGCCGGATGAGGCGGAGGACCAGGGGGAACTCGATGTGGTGGAGATGGAGGAACAGGATGTGGCCGGGGAGGTGCCGTTCACATTCGCCATTCCGGTGAGCCGGGCGGCCCCGTTTGTCAAGGAGGAAGAAGACGAGGACTTTTCGGTGACGGGCGCTTCCGGGTCCGGCGTCCATGAGGGTCCACCGCACAGGTCTGCCCGTCAGGATTTCCCTTTGGTGATGGCCATGTGTAATCCTACACAGTGTGCCAGATATCTGGCAATGTGTGGAGGCGACGTGGCGGCAGCCACTGAAGACGAGGGCTCCAGTGGCTGGTATGGCGGGAATCATCAGGGTGCAGGGCCGCACGGACACAGCGTGTCCCGGCGTGCCCCGCCTTGATGAGAGCCTGGCGGCCCATCTGCTCCCACAGGCAGCAGGTTGGGCGGAGGGGAAAAAGCCTCTGCCCCCGCTGCCTTGTGACCGGGAAACGCTGGAATATCTGGACAGGATATTCCGGCTCGGAGCACAGATGGCGGCAGCGGCCAATAATCTGGGTGTGTTGGGTGTCTCGCTGATCACTCCTCAGCAGGACGCCCACGCCTCCCCGTCTCAGGACCGGAGTGATTATTTGGACCGCTGCATTGGACAGATGAACAATCTGATCCATGGTGTAGCCGCCGCAGCTGGCCGTGTGATGTCCCTAGCCACAGTGGGATCACGTCACGTGTGGTTGGGAATCACAGCACTTTCAAAGAAAGACCGTGATGGTCTCCTTGGGGCCCCCATATCCACGGAAGGGCTCTTTGGATCGATCACCTCGGTCACACAGCGCTTCAGCCGTTTGGAGGAAGAAAGGGCGCAGCTCAGCCGGATGCTGCCTCTGGTTCTTCCTCAAAGGGGCGAGCGCGGCACCACGGTGAGAAGGAGAGAGAGGCGCAGGTACAGAGCACCCACGAGAGCTCCCGAAATTGCTCCAAAGCACAGAAAGTATTTGCGTTTTGCCTTCCATGGGATAGCCTAGTACAACAGACTACCGTTCGGCTACTCCCTATCCCCACGCACGTTCAGCAAATGTGTGGCCACAGCGCTTCAGCCGCTTCGCGACCATGGCATGAGGGTTTTCTTTCATCTGGACGACCTCATAGTCATGGCCAGGTCCAGGGAATGGGCAATGTTTCACACAGCCCAATTGATCTTACACCTAACCAAGTTGGGTTTTGCAGTCAATTGGAAGAAGAGCAGCCCCATACCTCACCAGCAGGTGGAGTATCTGGGGGTTTTGCTTGATGCAGGCAGACTACGTGCCACCTTGACAGAAAGCAGACAGGCATCCCTGCTTCGGGCAGTTTGCAGACTGCGACAGGGGGCAACGGTGACAGCTGTGACCATCATGCAGACTCTGGGTCTCATGGCGGCTGCTCACTTCGTGGTACCACTGGGATTACTGCATATGCGTCGCCTGCAGAGGTGGTTTGCCGGCCTTCGTTTCGATCCCAAGAGGCACAAACAACGTCTGGTGATCATCCCCCCCTCAGTGGAGGGCAACCTCCGATACTGGGGGTCTCCAGAGCATATGCGGAGGGGGACTCCACTGGGGCGAGTGACCTCCTACATCACAATGTTCACAGACGCATCCGTGACAGGATGGGGGGGGGACCTGCCTAGCGAGGGCTATAGGTGGTGGCTGGCCTCTGACAGAGACTCGGCACAGCAACCTTCTAGAGCTGCGGGCAGTAGTGTTGGTCCTACAGCACTTCAAACCCTTACTTTAGTCTAAGTCAGGGGTTTTCAAAGTGTCGGAAGGTTAGCCTGTCCTCAGAGAACATAAGAACAGCCGCGCCCCCCCTCCCAATTATTATTGCTATTATTATTATTATTATTATTATTGTTGTTGTTACTATAATGCAGGGGTATTCAATTGCATTTCAAAGAGGTCCAGTAAGAGAAATTGTCATTAAATGCTCTGTTTTCGCTGTCTACCTTTCTCTTTTTTGAGCACGCCATTTGAAATTACTCTCATTATTCTTGTCTCGTCTCTGTGTATGTTTGAATCTATCGTGCTCACTCACTGACTGCACCGATTTGATTGGCTGAGTAGCGTCACCTCCTTAAAACTTAAAACATTTTACTTTTTAAAACCTTTTTATCTTTTAATTTTTTTTAACATTTTCAACATCGTGGATAAATCCTTATATGCTCCCGGCAAAACACTGAACGTCAACTTTGCCTCCTTATTACACTCCCCCCTACTTTAGTGGGAACAATGAGACTGCGTCTTTGATGCGCACAGGCGGATGATGCGGGGATGCAATGTAGACAGGAATAAACGCAGGTCATCCTCTGGCTGCAGCTTTGACCGGTAGGGGAGAGTGGGGTAAGTTGAGCCAGTGGGTAAGTTGAACCACCCCCTGTAACCAGGCAATGCCTTATAGTTGTAATCACGTGACCAGAAATTATGCAAGCTCCACCCATTTCTCATTGCCTGTGAAAGAGAGATGCTCATTGTGGTCTGGTAAGTAAACATTTTTTACAAAAAAACGTTTTTTGCTTGTGAAAGTAAATGTTCTAGATGTCAGCTATATCGGCTGTCATGTCAAAAAAAAATGTATCCAGGTTTAAAACACATATATTGTATATGTTGATGTGTTGGCAGCCTATTAAACCATGTGAATCATTAAGCTAAAGATGACTGCATTTTAATGCTAGGCTATGTTTTCTAAAATGGTGGCTATGGGGTAAAGTGAACCATGGGCCTTGGGGTAAGTTGAGCCGGTTTTTCAATGGAGAAATGAATGAAAGTAGGCCAAGTTGATAATAAGAGCTCATTGTAGGCTACATTTAAAGTTGAATTTACCCTGTGTTTGATTGGTAAGATGTATGAAATTGTATCACCATTTGTATGATTAGTTTTCCTTTTAACATGTTAAAAAAAAATCAATCAATTCAATTGAAATTTATATAAAAGATATTTGAAAAACTAAACTTGTATTTGGTTTGTTATTTATTGTTTAAAGTTACCTTTAAGATTTGCTGTAGGTATGCCCAGGTTTGAACAGGTATGCCCAGGTTTGAACAGGTATGAACAGGTATGCCCAGGTTTGAACAGGTATGCCCAGGTTTGAACAGGTATGCCCAGGTTTGAACAGGTATGCCCAGGTATGCCCAGGTTTGAACAGGTAGGCCCAGGTTTGAACAGGTATGCCCCGGTTTGAACAGGTATGCCCAGGTTTGAACAGGTTTGAACAGGTATGCCCAGGTTTGAACAGGTATGAACAGGTATGCCCAGGTTTGAACAGGTATGAACAGGTATGCCCAGGTTTGAACAGGTATGAACAGGTATGCCCAGGTTTGAACAGGTATGCCCAGGTTTGAACAGGTTTGAACAGGTATGCCCAGGTTTGAACAGGTAGGCCCAGGTTTGAACAGGTATGCCCAGGTTTGAACAGGTATGCCCAGGTTTGAACAGGTATGCCCAGGTTTGAACAGGTATGCCCAGGTATGAACAGGTATGCCCAGGTTTGAGCAGGTATGCCCAGGTTTGAACAGGTATGCCCAGGTTTGAACAGATATGAACAGGTATGCCCAGGTTTGAGCAGGTATGCCCAGGTTTGAACAGGTATGCCCAGGTTTGAGCAGGTATGCCCAGGTTTGAACAGGTATGCCCAGGTTTGAACAGGTATGCCCAGGTTTGAACAGTGGTTCAATTTACCCCCTGACCTGGATCAACTTACCCCTAACCCGGGGCAAGTTGAGCCACAAGACCACTTTTTTTTTAGAAGTAATATTTTCAATGCCCTTGATCAAATATGAATTCTTATCATTGCCATTGATAGGAGACATCCTGAATTATAGGTGTGGGTTTTCATTTTACTATGTTTCATTTCTCCTTGCTTAGAGGACAGCATAACTAAAAAATGGCTCAACTTACCCCACTCTCCCCTACTTGCTTTTGATCAAAGTCAATACGGAAAACCCGCACTCACACAGGTAGGTGGAGGCTCGTGAACTGTCAACTGGGGGGGGGGGGGGGGGGGGGGAGCCTCGCTGCGTGGAAACGGCCCGCTGAACGGACCTCTGTCGCCTGTCAGCGCAACTTAAATGATGCTGTTTAAGGACATAACAAATAAAGGGCCCTGCCAGCCATCAGCGAACCGAGCCGGCCGTCAACGGCCCGCTGACGACCGGCCGTTCTGTGATTCTCCAGAACACATAGATGGCCAGTCCGCCCTTGGGTGGAGGTGAAGGGAATGAGCACTTTTACAGCCTTTTTGGCGAGGTGGGGGAACTCGGTCTCCACAGACAGCCAAAAGTGTGCAAGTGACACTTTACTCATCTTTTTCTCGTTATTTTTGGGGCGCGCCTCACACTTTGAAAACCGCTGGTCTAAGTTATCTCAGTGGGTCTCAAACGTTTTGATCACAATTTATGTAAACAAATATTGAGGCTGATGATTTTTGACTTTTTGGGGACAGGAACGATGGTGGAGTGTTTAAAAATGTGGGGACTACAGACTGCAGCAGTGACCTGTTGAAGATGTCCCTGAACACCTCTGCCAGCTGAACTGCACACACCCTGAGAACACGGCCAGGGATGCCATCAGGTCCAGGAGCCTTGTGTGGGTTAACCCTTTTAAAGGATCTGCACACATCTGCCCTGTTTAAAACAAAAGGGCAGGGATCCTGCAGAGTCTTCTGCACCTCCACAGCCTGGCTGCACTCAAAACGAGCATAAAAGGTGTTCAGCTCATCTGGGAGAGACACACACACACATCAGCACATGGGACAGTCCCCCCAGCAACACCCGCCACTTTGTTGTCAGTCATTGTCCTTAGCCCCGCCCACATGTTCCTGGTGTCAGAGCCTCTGAAGTCAGATTCTACTTTTTCATTGTAGTGTTTCTTTGCACTGCTAATGGCTCGCTGGAGCTCGTACCTTGACTTCCTGTACTCATCCAAATCTCCTCCTCTGTGCGCGATAGTCTGTGCTTTCAGCTTGGCACAGACCTCGCCGTTTATCCAGGGCTTCTGATTCAGGAATGATCTTACAGTCATTTTCGGTACTACATCATTGATGCATTTTGTGTGTTGATGTTGTTGTCCTCAAACACACACCACTAGTTTCAAAGCAGTGTTGCAGAGCTGAGTCTGACTCCTCACTCCAGCGCTGTACAGTCCGTGTCACCGGCCTGTCCCGTTTCAGTTTCTGCTTGTACTGTAAGCAGGCAGCAGCACCAGTGAGATGTGGTCTGATTTGCAGAAGGGAGGGCAAGGGAGAGCTTTATATGCATGTCGGAAAGGGGAATAAACATGGTCCAGTCAGTGGCGGCTGGTCAATAGCCGCCCTCCCTTCCTCCCGAATGGAAAGTGTATATATATTTTTTCAAATTAATGTTTAATATAAAACTAAAAAAGTTAACAAATTACTCTCAGATTGTAGTTGTTTAAATGTACAATAATTGTTTAAATATAAAATCAGAACCATTGTTACAGTTTGTTTCATTACCTTTTCTCGTCAGTACAGCAGCCAACCAATCGCTGACCGTTGCTAACCGAACACTATGCAAGCAAAACCTGAATTCAGCCAATTAGCGTCCTGATCTTGACACTAAGAAAGTGGATCACATCACTCCTGTTCTGAAGTCTTTACACTGGCTTCCTGTGTGTCAAATAATAGATTTCAAAATACTGCTGCTGGTTTATAAACCATTGAATGGTTTAGGCTCTAAATACATTTCTGATCTACTCCTAAATGATGAACCATCCAGATCTCTCAGGTCTTCAGGGACTGGTCAGCTTTCTGTCCCCAGAGTCAGAACTAAACATGGAGAAGTTCAGTTATTATGCTCCAAATATCTGGAACATACTCCCAGAAACCTGCAGGTCCGCTGCAACTCTTACTACTTTTAAATCCAGGCTGAAGACTTTTCTTTTTGCCGCTGCTTTTAATTGAAACTGAGCGGTTGTGTTTCGTTTTTGGTTAATGAACATTTGGGGCTAGTAACCCCAGGGAATCAGTGTCTGGGGACTTTGCCCTGGCTGGTTTTCTCTGTGTCTGCTGCTCGGGACGTATGTGCCATACAAGCGTACACAGCTCATGTTCAGAGAAACCGAAAGAAAGGCATCAGTAAAATGGAACTTCTGTGTGAACTATTCATATCTTAAACTGCACTGTAACTTTTTATTCATGTACTTTTTATTCATGTATTTTTTCTTTTAATGTTTCTTTTATTATCTTTTTTTTTTAACGACTG
Organism: Dissostichus eleginoides; assembly: GCA_031216635.1. Lineage (NCBI taxonomy): Eukaryota > Metazoa > Chordata > Actinopteri > Perciformes > Nototheniidae > Dissostichus > Dissostichus eleginoides. Next base: position 32,302,854 of record CM062277.1, on the reverse strand, counting down.
TTTTTAAATGCCTTTGTCTGAATGTCTTTCATTTTTGTAAAGCACCTTGAATTGCCTTGTGTTGAAAGGTGCTATATAAATAAACTTGCCTTGCCTTGATCTGATGGCCAAAGGGCGACAAATTCAGCGCCCATAGCTTCTTCATGTCTTAAAGCTGCTGGGTCTCATATTGCACGTCAAACTACAAATAAATCCTGAGTGACGGTTTCCTTACCTCCTCTACAGAAAAAGGACAGTAAAAGAAACGATCTGATTCAGAAATCATAGTTTCAGTGTTAGCCTGCTGCCTGCCACTCGTCCACCGGCAGACTGACCAGTCATCCGTCTCCTATTGATTTCAATTAAACCATAAATCGACACCGGTCAATGATTTCCAATAACATGGTTTAATAGTTTGTCTGTCTGACCATCATAACTGGGTTCTTTGTAGATAAAAAAGGCGCAGTATACATTTTTTTATATGATGCCGAAAACGTCAGAATCTGTATTTACAGCCATTAAAATTATAGCAAGTGTTTTCACCCAAAAGGGGGCGTGGCCTTGCGTAGAGGGAAAGTACCAAGTTGTGTTGCTCTCACTGGCCATCTGGCATACCGGGCATTTTCCCGGTGGGCCGACGTGCCTTTTGGGCCGACACGTCATATATTTTTTTTTCTGAAGTCCCGGCCCATAAGACGGGTAGATTGGCCCTCTGTTTAAATGTTTTTAGTGATTGACACTGGGCCGGCCCAATCAAATCTTTAATCACCTCCCCCTTTGGGCCGCACGGTGTGCATCATTAAATCACGCCCCCAGGAGGTGAGCCGGCTGTTGAAGCCAAACTGCCTTTTTTTTCGAGAAAAAAAAAAGTTTGAGTTAGAAATGGAGAAGGCGAAGGCGAAGACGAAGGCCAAGCGAAAAGGGGGAGCAGAAAAATTGCGGGCAAGAAAAAAGCAGGCCCTTCGTGCTGATGCTGCCACTTGTGTCAAAATAACCGACATGTTTAGTACAGGTGCAGGTCCATCTTCAGCACCCGTGGCCGATATTGGTGGTGAGGAAGATGATGAGAGGGAGAGAGATCAGCGCGAGTGGGGAGAGGGAGGAGAACTCGCGGTAAGCAGAAGCTAAGAAAATTAGGAAAAGATTATTATTAAGGTTATGATACTCTGTAGTTCTGGAACCCATTAATATCCCCTTGATGAAGCACTAATAAGACTAATATTATAAGAGAAACATTCGTTAGCCTACAAGCTAGTAAGCTGGCTTTTTTAGGTTTTCCCTGGCAAGTTAAAATATAGCTTAATGGGACTCTGATACGTTGTCTCATTGAAAGAATGTCATTATTTTGTTAACCACCATTCATGAACAATTACTGTCAGCTGGCAGCTTGTTTTGTTTAGTTTATTTACTTAATGGTTATAAGGGCAACAGTGGTCTTTTGGGACCTGAACAAAATGTTTATAGTCAGCTTTTTGTGGTAGTTTTGATTGAGAATATATAGAATGAATAATATAGAAATAGATCAAAAATGGAGGCACACATGTAGTTTTGACCATTAACTGTGTGGTATTGTTATGTCAATGCCTATTTGTATGGACCTCTATCAGGGAATCCATGAATTCTGTATCATTGTGTTGAGCCAGGTAGCATCCCCAGAGGAGGAGAGTGTCAGCGAGAGTGAGGAGAGCAAAGAGCAGGAGGACATAGATTACTTTGCCCGCCCCGAGCCATCTATGTTACAGATGTTTTTAGAACAGCACTCACAACAACATACCAGAAATCCAGTTGTGCAGAAGGTATTCACCTGGAAAGATGGCACCAGCAGAAAGTGGCTTACATATTGCAAGGGACGTCATATGTTGTTTTGTTTTGTATGTCTGGCATTTGGGAAGAGGACTGACACTGGCACATTTATAACTGGAATGTCAGATTGGAGGCACGCACACCAGCATACAGAGGAGCACGAAAAGAGCATTACACATTCAACCTGTGCTGAAGCTTTTTTCTTACGGTGCTCTAAAGCAGACATCGAAAGCATGTTTGCTGGCAGTCAGATGTCTGCTCATAGGGAACAAGTCCGAAAGAGACGTCAGGTTTTGGAGCGTGTGGTGGATGTGGTGAAAGTGCTTGGGAAGAGGGGGCTAAGCTACAGGCAGGTGGAGAATGAGGGAGCATATATGCTAGCTAACAACACCGTGGACCACGGTAACTTTTTGGAGCTCATCCTTTTATTAGGAAAGTATGATGTCTGCTTAAAAGAGCATCTGGATGATTGCGTAGAGAAGAGCAAGAAATTACACCAATCCAGTGGAACAAAGGTAGAGGGTCTCTCATCACCCTACTCTCCAAAACTACTGTTAACTCCATAATAGAAACTGTTGGTAGTCTAATCAAAGAAAGTATCTCCAGTGATGTCCAGAAGGCCGGAATGTTTTCTGTTCAGCTGGACACAACACAAGACATAACTTCTCAGGATCAGTGTTCTGTAATCTTAAGATATGTCAATGAGACTGTGCAAGAGAGGCTTGTGGCTTTAGTGAAGTGCCATGCATCCACTGGACAATACTTTGTGAACTTGCTCTCAGAGGTCTTAGAGCATCTGAAACTGGACAAGGGCATGTGTATAGGTAATGCAACAGATGGAGCATCCAATATGCAAGGCTGGTACAAAGGATTTTCTGCACTGATGACCTCCCAGTCACCCACTCATGTCCATGTGTGGTGCTATGCTCATGTTCTTAATCTTGTCCTGGCTGAAACTACCCAAACTGTCATCGAATGTGGAACACTTTTCAACCTAATCAATGACATAGCAGTGTTTATCAGGGAGTCATATCAGAGGGTCAATCTGTGGGAGAAACAAGCCCAAGACAAGAGCCACAGGCGCCTCTCCCCAATTGGACAGACAAGATGGTGGGCAAAGCACGAAGCTGTCAGAAAGGTGTTTGGAAATTTCAATAAACCAGAGAAAGGCCTCTTTATTGATGTAGTGCTCACACTGGCAGCCATAGAACAGAAGGCAAATGAAAAGCCAACTGTACGGGCCAAAGCACGAGGCTTTAAAGAGGGCCTCCTGAGATTTGAGACAGTGTTAACAGCACAGATATTCCTGAGACTATTTGAAAAAACCACTCCGCTGTCCAAGTACCTCCAGACACAAAAGATGGACATCCTTTCCGCCCATCGAATGGTGAGTGCCACACAAGAAAGTCTCAAAAGCATCGCCAGGGATTTCAAAACTGTGAAAGCAGCTGCAGACACGTTTGCCAAATGGACAAATGAAAACATTGAGGAGAGGGAGGAAGGAACAGACATTGAAGTGGCGGTTGCACTACCTCAGAAAAGAACAAAGAAAAGAAGCAGGGCTGAAGAGATGTCTCCAGATGAAGCACTAAGCGATGCAGAGAGAGCATATGAAGTAAATGTACACAACTCTATTCTGGACACAGCAATCGAGACAATCCACAGGAGGTTTATGACACATGGAACTCTCTTTGCTGACTTAGCATGGCTGGACCCTAGGAACTTCAGTCAGATCAGAACTACGCACGCGCCCAAATACTGCACTCAAAGACCTCAGTAATTGTCTTATCAGATTTGACAGCAGGGCTACAGTGGAGAATCTACAGTCAGAGCTGATAGGTTTAGCTGGACAGTGGGACAGGCTTAAAGCATCACATGTGGAAGAATATAAGACCAGAACGGTGGAAGATGGATCAGAAGGAAAGGAAGAGGAGACTGAAATTGTGCATAAAAGCTGCTCCTCCTGCAAAAATGCCCACTGTGCTGCTATGAGATACTCAGGCGGTTCAACATGTTGTCAGATGCTTATCATGTCCTTGGGCTTGCATATAAGTTCCTGCTGACCCTTTCCCTAACTCAGGTGGCCTGTGAAAGAACATTTTCAACGCTCAAGTTCATAAAGAGCCGACTCAGAAGCAGTCTGTCAGAGAACAAGCTGGAGACTTTTTTGTTGATGGCCACTGAGAAAGACATCCTCATGGCATTGGACTCCGACGTGGTCATTGTTAGGGTTGCTGAGAAGAGTGACTTATTGAGAAAGATGCTTTTGTAGCTTAATAAGGTGAGATTAAGTAAATAAAATGATTAAGAAAATTCTCATTGTAATTAGCCAGCTCTGTTTTCTTAAATCCTGAACTTCACCCTCTCTTTGACAGGATGCCATCACTTGCCTTTTAAAGGATTCATCCAAAGAGGTCACCTGCATCCTTTTTGACTCTCCCAAAGCCCCCCAACTACACTCACACATGCACACAGACACACAGACACACACACACACACACACACACACACACACACACACACACACACACACACACACACACACTCCTACCCCGAGGAATGGACGCTGGACATAGTGTCCCTCTCCACAACAAGCATTCATTTTAGTTATTTCAGTCTAGTATATAAGTTACTTTGTGTGTACAGTATATATATACAGTATATATATCTTGCTAGTTGTGTACTTTTGTAATTTATGTGGGATTTCTGTCAAATGTTGCTTCAACTCCCTTTGTAAATTTAAATCTGTCTCTTTCAAACCTATTCTCAGGAAAAAAAATAAAGACAGTGGATAGTATTTTTGGGTAAGCCTGTGTTCCTTCAGTTCTGTGTGCTCTGCGAGGTTCTGAGAAACCAGCCGCCTAAGACTTGCACTATAGCCCCTTGCGTGCGTCAATCAATCAATCACATTTTATTTATATAGCCCAATATCACAAATTACAATTTGTCTCAGAGGGCTTCACAGTGTGTACAGGTACGACATCCTCTGTCCTTAGACCCTTGCAGCGCTCAAGGAAAAACTCCCCAAAACAGACCCCACAATTAACAGTGGAAAGTAGGAAGAAACCTCTGTGAGAGCAACAGAAGAGGGATCCCTCTCCCAGGACGGACAGACGTGCAATAGGTGTCGTGTGTACAGATGAAAAAGGCAATACAATTACAGCAATTAAAAAAAGGATGGAAAAATTAAATGAAAGCGTCAATGTATATAAAAAAGATGCCGTCGACTCATCCTGTAGACTCATCTGGTCCTATCTCTATTGTGTTGTCATAGAAAGGGGAGGCAGGGCACTATAGGGTCCCCCCCCCTAAATTCACTAGAAGTCATCATTTAAGGGGTTATTTTTAAAACTTTTCTTCTGGGGGGGGGGCATACCCCCCCCAGACCCCCTATTAGTGCTCGGTCACTGTTCGCTTTGTGAGAGGGTTTGACGGTCTAATTTCTAATGATTGATAGTTACACATACTTGTGGTATGTATTAGTTTTGTTTGCCCCTGGTACGTAAAAAGGATAATAATAGCGTTTTTTTAAATTATACTGAGTTATTCTTCTTGTCAGGAACCACTACTATTCGTTTGTTTTATGGATTTGGGCCGGTCTGGGTCTAAATGCCAGGGCCGATTTGCTGTCCCAGTCCAGCCCTGGGTCCTCCCGATGGCCAGTCCGGGCCTGCCGGTGAGCGTGGAAGTGTGGTCTGCCGCAAGCGGGCGGCAGGAGCGGGGCTGTCAGCGTCACCTTGTAGATGGTATTTTAAACTCGATGCGCTCTGAAACTACGGGCGGCCGAGGACAAAAAATACACATGCGTTAAAATAATTAGTGGCATTAATTTTATTTGCGTTTACGCGTTATTAACGCGTAAACGCAAAAAAAAAACGCAAAAAAAAAACTTGACAGCCCTAATCAGAACACATTTTCAATGACCACCCACTGTACACCCCCTCAGGGACGTGCACAGGTACGGGCTAATGTAAGCAATATGCTCATTTTCCCATACAAATATTAATATAAAAATATTTAGAGTATTAAAATGCAATAAAAAGAGGTGTGTCCTATGCAGCCAGTGTAGTTCTTTGACCCAGCACTGATTTTGAATGATTAGGTCACATGACCTGGAAGGTCTTGAAGCAATATGCTAATTTTCCCATCAAAATATTAATATAAAAATATTTAAAGTATTAAAATGCAATAAAAATAGGTGTGTCCTATGCAGCCAGTGTAGTTCTTTGACCCAGCATTGATTTTGAGTGATTAGGTCACATGACCTGGAAGGTATTGAAGCAATATGCTCATTTTCCCATCAAAATATTAATATAAAATATTTAAAGTATTAAAATGCAATAAAAAGAGGTGTGTCCTATGCAGCCAGTGTAGTTCTTTGACCCAGCATTGATTTTGAGTGATTAGGTCATATGACCTGGAAGGTATTGAAGCAATATGCAAATGTTCCCATACAAATATTAATATAAAAATATTTAGAGTATTAAAATGCAATAAAAAGAGGTGTGTCCTATGCAGCAAGTGTAGTTATTTAATCCAGCACTGATTTTGAGTGATTATGTCACATGACCTAGCAGTTATTGAAGAAATATGCAAATGTTTCCATCAAAATATTAATAAAACGTATTTAAAGTATTAAAATGCAATAAAAAGAGGTGTGTTCAATAAATGTATGCTCTAGAGTGAATTTGCTTCACATTCACACGATCGAGAAGCTGTCGATTTATTAAAAAGAACATTTTTCTTGTGTAATTGTAAAAGTAATTTGTTGATGGTCCCTAAGTGAAAGCCTCGTTTCGCGGAGAAGATCTCCCCGTCGTAATACAGCCAGCAGTAGGGGAAACTGACGCTGCTGGCGGGTCCGCGAATGTCCGTCGAATATCCAACCTAAAACTAACTTCACCGCGGTGTAACTGACTTTTGAATACTTCTCCATCCGTTTGTCTGTGCAGTCTGCTGTGAACTGTGACTCCTCATTGAAAGATAGGCAACAAACGTTGAGGGTCTAAATGTCATTCTTGCCAAGGACATAATCTCCCTTTCATCCTTTTTGAGCAATTTGGACAAACATGCTGCTGTCTAAAGAAGGCTGGTTACATTGTCCATGTTGCTTCTGGAGCAGTTTCTTAGATAGTCATTTGATCCCTCCTGTCTTGCTCAAAGACCGCCAGAAGAAGATATTTTCCTCTACTTTTAGCAGGGCGATGCTCCTGAATTGTCTGAAATCTTTGGAATTTACTTCCTAGAGGATGAAGACCTCTACTGCTCTTTGCCCCTGTGTTGCCTTTTCCTGGCAGTTCTCATTAGGTACCATAGCACCTCTATGGCATTCGGGCGGATATTCTACATCTTGTAGGGTTATTCTTCCGGTCCTGTTGCAGTTGAGGCTCTTGAGGCCATCTCCGCGGCATTGGCTTGGGCCACAATGCTGAATATGTAATGTTAGGACAGGGCACATACTCTAGTGCAGTGGTTCTCAAACTTTTTCTGTCAGGCCACCCCTTTGGAGAAAAAAAAAGTCGGGCCCCCCCAACACAAATAGTCAGGCTCAGTGGCGGCGCCAGAGATTTTTTTTGGGGGTGCTGTGGGGTAGCTTGACGTTTCATAGAGGGTGCTCAAACATTTAGGGTTTCCCATTAAGGTACCGGTCGCTACAGTGGAATGTTCTACTGCAACACTCCACACGCAAATATACAGTGTGACCTCGACTGTTACAATGAAGGCTCGATAATCAGCTCACGGCATATAGGTGTAAGCAGGGGTAAAGTGCTATTTTTATAGGTGGTGTGTGGACCTCACATAGGGGGGTCCGGGGGCAAGCTCCCCCGGGAAGATTTATTTTTAAATATTGAAGTTAAAAGCATCAATCTGGTGCACTTTGAGAGCAAAATTAAGAGATCTATAGTATGGATACTAGGGATGTTAAGATTCACCGATTCGCATCGGTGCACCGGCATAAACGTTCAAGATGCGAGTGCACCGGTTGAAAGAGTGCACATCGGCTACAGTTTGGGTTGAACTCGCCATGCATCGATTGTAGCGTCTTTGCATCGGTAAAAAAACGATTCATTGATATAATATCCTCTCATCCTGTCAGCACTCAGCAGAGACGATCTTTGATCTTTGCTTCGCTACGGAGGCAGAGAGTCTCAGTTATCAACACACATGGAAGTCGAGGAGAAAGAGAAACACAGCGCACCGAAAAATACCTACAAATCAAACGTTTGGCAACACTTCGGATTTTTCAAGAAAGATGAACAACTTGAAAAATCGCTCGCAAATTGTAAACGATGCCGTGCCGCTTTAAAGTAGACAAGTATACGAGGAACTTAGCGACGCACATAAAGAGGCGACATGGGGTCTGCGGCTGAAAAGAAAAACCTGAAAGTTAGACATATGAGTTAAATCACTCAGTGAGGTGTTCTGTCAGAGAGAGTGGTGTTTAGTTTAACAGCCTGTGACTGCCAGTAATAGTTTAAATGTCTTCCTCACTGTAAGCAGTTATGAAAGACCTTTTTGTGAAAGGTTATTTGTATTCTTTATTGTTCATATAGAAACCACTGCTTTCTGCTCACTGGTGAGTTAGCCTATGAATGAGTGTTAAGCACATCAGGCTGGCAGCTGTATGGGCATTGCACAATAGTAGTTGTTATTTGCACATTGTTAATCATGGGCAATGCATCCTTAAATTGTTTAACTGTGAGGTGTTATAACATTGTACTGTAGCCACTCTGGAGAGTTTTTTAAGGTAAAAAAGAAACAGCATAATGGGATGCGCAGTACTAGTAGAGAGAACCAAATATGTAAAGCACTTTTTTGTTAATTTATGATTTGCTGCATATAAGGAATAAAACCAAAATCCTCTGTCGTACCATATTGAAGTATCATTATTTTGCATCGTGTTGAATCGCATGGTATTGCCCCGAATCGCATAATGTTGAATCAAATCGTATCGAACTGTATCGCAACAGGGGTGAATCGTATCGTATCGCATCGCCCGGTGTTTCAAATGTATCGTTAATGTATCGTATCGTTGGCAACGTATCGAGATGCGCGTCGCATCGCCTCAGTGATGGAGATGCACATCCCTAATGGATACCTCTCTCAACACCCATATGAAGCAGAACTGTAAAGAGATTTACTTTTTCTTTATGGATATTTTACAAATCACCCTTTTAAACTGTATTCTTTTTTTACTGTCATATAGTATTTCATACCTGTTTTTCATTTATTCTCTTATTTTTTTATAACTATAATGATCATATAAACGTGTGCCTCGGAAATAATTGTTTACATTAATGGTGACCAAAACGTTTGAGACCCACTGAGATAACTTAGACTAAAGTTAAAGGGGACCTATCATGCAAAATGCACTTTGTGATGTCTTTTATACATACGTGTCCCCGGTGCGTCGGGGAACTCACGCAGCGTCAGAAAATAAAACCCTCTCTCTTTTCCTCCGTACCCAAATCTTTTAAAAACGGGTGTACAACGAGCGGATACAGATTCCATCTGACCTGACGTCAAATCGGTGGCGGACCCACAGAAAGTTGCTATCAGAAACAATGCCTGACGTGTTTTGGACGTAATCTCGTCTTTGTTTACATTAGCAAGCCTCGCTAACACTCAGAGCTAACCTGTACTGGAGAGCACATGTGTTTAAAAAGCAGGAAATAAAAGAAGAACTCACCTTGTGATAAACCTGCAAGAGAAAAAGCATTTGAGCTCCATACTATTTCAGAAATAATCCTTGACGTGGTTTAAACAGGATGGCATTTTATCACAGCAGAATTTAACTTTATCTCCGGTAGAATTCTGATCAGGCATTAGCTCCGCCTCCTCTTCTTTCTTTTTTTAAGCTAAGGACCCAAAATCTGCCTTTCTCTAACAGGGCTGCAAAAGAGGGGTTTGAGCAGTATGAGGCATGCTACAATGGGTGAACTGTTTGGTATTTTGAAAAAAAAACTTCACAGACATGTTTTGTATAGGTATGGCCCTACAATATATTTGTCAAATATAGCATTATAGGTCCACTTTAACTATCTAAACACTGAGAGAGTCCTTTAGCTCACTGAGCCTCTCAGTCTGACAGGAGAGGACTCTCCTCCACTTTGTTGTTGAAAAAACTCCTTATATCCATTAGCGTAGCTCGCTAGCACCAGAAGCTAACAACAACGATCTCCGGTACCGGTGCGCTCTCTCTCTCTCGCTCGTGCACGCACACAAAATGGCTCGTTCCACACACACAGAGCCGAGCTTTAATGAAACACAGAGACCCAGACGTAATAGTACTGTACTGTATCATATTATTTTCTAATCAATCATTTTTCAAATTATGATTTTTAAAAAAAAAATTTATCTTTTTTTTTTTAATAACCATTTTCCTCCTGGTCTCTCGCGCCCCCCACTTTGGGAACCACTGTGGGACCCTTGGAACACTGTACTGCAGGGCTATTCAATTGGCGGCCCGCGGGCAAATCCAGCCCCCGGTGATATTTACTCGCCCTTTGACTATAATGTTAAAAAGTTTAATTTTTTTTAGAAATTCTTTTTAAATTTTTCTTTTTTTGGGCCAGAGGGCCTTTATTCCAGAGAGGGTGTTAAATTGAGAGATAGAGGGGAAGACATTGCCTGAAAACTTTGGCGGGCTCGGGTTTCAAACCCACCTACTAGCTACTGTAGTGACAACTCCTGTCATTTATTGCGTCTCTGCGCGCGTCCTCGCGGCTCGCGCTGCCCTTCACTACAAGCTCGCGCACCTTCGACGGTTTCGTGCCAATGGTACGATTCATCAAACTGGTCAGCATAGTTGGATATCAAAATGTCTCTTTCTACGTTAAAAAAAAGGAAGGTTGACACCAAAAACCGGCAATTCAAAAACGAGTGGAAAGAGAAGTACTTGTTTGTAAATGTCAGTGGGATGCCCGTGTGTTTAATCTGCAATGAGTGTTTATCGGTGTGTAAAGAGTACAACTTGAGAAGGCATTTTAAGACAGCTCACGCCAACTTTGACGTCACTTTTCCAGCGGGCTCTGATGCTCGCCGCCAGAAGATTTTGGGGCTAACTTCGTGCTATGACCAAAGACGTAGCTCCCTGTTTCGGGCTTGCACTGACCAAGAGAGAGCTACCGCAGCATCCCTACGAGTGGCCTGGATATTAGGCAAAAAGAAAAGCCTTTTAGGGACGCAGAGACAGTCAAAGAGTGTATGCTTGCATCAATTGAGGAAGTGGTTGCAGGTGAGAAAATCTGAAAAAGCATTATTGACTCAATTAAGAACATTCCGATTTCTGACACGTCAAGATCAAGGAGAGTGGAGACCCTTGCATCGGACGTTTTTGAGATTCTCTTGGACAAACTGAGAAAGGCGGAGGTTATGTCGCCAGCTATTGATGAATCCACTGACAGCAGCGATGTTGCACAGCTGTGCCTCTATGTTAGATTTTTTGATGGTGAGTGCTTTCGGGAGGATCTACTTGGATTAATTCCTTTGGATGGACACACGACCGGTGAGGTGATGTTCCACAAAGTGGTTTCGTTTTTCAAGGAGCACAAGTTGGGATTGGATCGTATTAACATGCTTGTAACGGATGGGGCACCTGCGATGTCGGGCCGAACACAGGGACTGTCCGCTAGGCTGGCAGATGTGGCTCCACAGCTGAGATCGCTTCATTGCCTCATCCACCAAAGCCTCCTGTGCGCAAAACTAAGTGGTGAGTTAAAAAACACAATGGACTCTGTCATGGCGATTATTAACCTTATTCGTTGTAACTCCAGTTTACAGCACCGCCTTTTCCGCCAGATGTTGTCGGACATGTCAGCTCAATATAATGATTTGCTCATGCACAGTGACATTAGATGGCTAGGCAAAGGAAACGTCTTGAAACGATTTTGTGAACTTAAGGAGGAGATCATGGCGTTTCTCCGCAATTCAAAACATAAAAAAGCCAACGCCTTTCTGTGTCTGATAGAGAATGATGAGTTTTACGCTGCCGTTTGCTTTTTGAGCGACATTTTCCAACATCTGAACCAACTCAATTTGGAGCTGCAGGGCAGAGATAAAATGGCCACACAACTTGTGAAGAGACTCCATGCGTTTCAAAAAAAGCTCACACTTTTTTCTACGGATTTATGTCCAGGCAAAATGCTCCATTTTCCAACACTGCGCACTGCAGGTTTACAAATCACCGAGGTGATGACTGGATTTATGGACGCATTGAAAACCAACTTTGCCGCAAGGTTTGAACATTTCAGTCTCCCGACTGAAGTGATGAGATTTGTGAAGGACCCTTTCTCTGTGAATGTAGAGGGGGAGTTTGCACTGAAAGCAAAGGAGCTGATTGTGACATTAAATGAGGCGTCTTTACAACTCAAACTCATTGACATTCAGTCATCAGATGACCTGCGACAGTCATTTCAGCTGGCAGGTTCTGAAAAGTTCTGGACTCATGAAGTCAGCCACGAGAAATTCCCTCATTCAAGGGGTCTTGCACTTTTTGTCCTCACAATGTTTGGCTCGACTTACACGTGCGAATCGGCATTCTCACACATGAATGCCATACAAACTAATAATCGCGCATCCCTCACTGACCAGCATCTGCATCACTGTATGCGTATTGCCATGACAACGTATACTCCCGACTTCCCTGCCCTTGCTAAATCGAAAAAATGCCATTTCTCTCATTAGATGGCACATATCTGCCAAGTTGGTTGCATACTGTATGTCAGTTATCACTATGTTAATCAAAAAAGGTTTGAGTTTTAAAAGGCTGTGTGTTGTGGTTTGGTAATTAATACAAGTCTTAATAATAATTAGAATATAATATAATATAATATAATTTTCATCAACCGGCCCCCATTCCAAACTAATTGAATAGCCCTGCTGTACTGCCTCCTGACATGTTTTTTTTAAGCAGTTCTTCCCTTCTGTTTCCTGCACTTATGAATCTGCTCTGCTCTACAAACACTAGCTACCCTTTGTCAGAACTTCTAAAGTGATATTGGTAAATTATTTAGTGTAAGATAATCAGATTGATTGATGTTGTCTCACTGAAACTTGGTTGAGACTTGAAGAACATATACGTCAGCTTGCTAAAGGCACAGGCAGAGGATGTGGAGTTGCAGCCATCTTTGGCTCAAGTTTAGTAATCTATTCTAAACCAAAACTAAATGAAAACTCCTTTGAAAGCCTTGTGCTAAATCTTCCCACCCAACCTGGAAAACACTGACGTCAATCTTATTTGTTACAGTGTATCTTGCCACAGGTCCTTTCATTCAGAATTCTTAGAGTTTAGTCAAGTTATGCCAGTGTTTCCCATACTTTGATTCATTTGTGGCGGGCCGCCACAATTAAATATCGTCCGCCACAAATAGATCTCATAAAAAAAATGTTTTATTTTCATTAATTTTTATTTTTTTGGTGATCTAATGGATAGTGAAGTGGGCTGATGATCGGAAGGCTGCGAGTTCAAATCCCGCCTGGAACACCACCACTAGTGTGCCCTTGAGTAAGGCACTTAGGCCTCAGTTACTCCAGGGAGAATGTCCCTGTAATTGGTCATTGTAAGTCGCTTTGGAATAAGGCGTCTGCTAAATGCCTAAATTGTAAATTATATTTTTGGGAGAATAAACCCCACAGATCCTCAACTCCGTTGTGTCTCACTCATTAACAACGCAACACAGAGCAACAAGAACGTTGTCTGCTACAGTAGCCATGAACTCGCATGTATTTTGTTATTTGAGGGGGGGTCCCCACTTTGGGAACCACTGAGGCACTATAGAGAAAGAGTTGTGTTTCAGAAGAAACGATAGTGAGAAGCTAGGCTTACTAGCCTATGTAACCGGTCTGGTTTGACGCCACATGGGATCTCTGCGTTGTGTAGTTTTGTGTGAATGCAAACGACTTCTTTCGTGCCAACCAGGATTTATTATCTGTGCAAAGCAGAATATAATAATTAAAGCAGGAAATGGCTTCATCAGCTTTCTAACTTCACACCTCTCCTCAGTGGGGCCTGAAGCTAACTCAGGAAAGTATACACAGAGTTCTAAATAATACAATTAACAGATATACATTTATCCATGGTGGCAAACCGGTTTTTCTTTGTAAATTAATATATACAACATAACCATTAATTTACACTTACAAAACAAACAATACAATTTAAAGTTACAAAACACAAAAATAATACCCACATACCTGTGCAAAGCAGAATATAGTAATTAAAGCAGGAAATGGCTTCATCAGCTTTCTAACTTCACACCTTCAGTGGAAGAAAACACCCACAGGTTAGGTTAGCATAGCTAAACTTTAGAAAGCTCTCAAAACACTATTTGAAGCGCTGCACATTATACAGACCACAGTTACACACGGCAAAATATAGACACCAACAAGTTTGGCTTATATGAAGTGTAACATTAAACAAACCATTAACATATCAAATACAACACCTATGACACCACTCGTTCCACTCACCTCTCCTCAGTGGGGCCTGAAGCTAACTGAGGAAAGTGGCGCGAGTCTGCAGAAATGTGCCGGTGCCAAGAGTACCAAAATAAAACGTACTTTTCAAAATAAAAGCATCTAAAAAATAAAGTGACAGTGACAAGTTTTACAAAGAAAGTCTGGACAAAAATGATTTTACTGAAATATAAACAAGTGAAGTTATACATCGGTTACATCCACCCCTCCTACATTTCGCAAAAATCCAGACCATAGTCAGGCATGAAAACGGGTCAGGGGTGAAAAAGGTGAGAAGGATATTATCCCTCTAGGGGGGTCCGGGGGCATGCTCCCCCGGAAGAACATTTTGAATATTCCATATTTTAAAGCATCAATCTGATGCATTTTGAGATGCATTTTTTTGCCAACCTGGGGAGAGCTGGAGAAACTTAACTTCAGCCATGAGTCAAAAATATTATGGCCTCCTTACTAAGTATTATGCAAGACATTTCATGCCAGCCTGTCACTGGGTCTAACATTTACAGTATATGAGGCACAATGTGGTAAGGGCTTAATGCAAATGGCTTAATGCATATGCAGATGGTGGACATGCTGTAACTTAACTTGTCTACTCTTCCATCATGACTGACAGCCAATACAATGTTATGTAATTCAGATTTTAATACATTTTATTGGCAAAGATAGCCTAAAACACACAATACAGTGGTTTCCAGGAGCCTTAGAAAACGGGATGGAATGCTCCGCCAAGGTTCCAAGGACCATTGCCTAGAACACAAATTATGTAATTAATGTAAAGCTAGTGTATTCCATGTTTAGGTGATGATGCTGCCAGTGACCGCAGCTGATTGTGAATAATAATAATAATAATAATAATAATAAATTATTATTATTATTATTATTATTGTTATAATAAAAATAACAATCTCAAAGTGCTAGTGTACTCTGTCTATGCTGCCTGTGCTGACTAACAGGCCTACACCACCTACCTCTGCATTTGCTATGCGGTTTATAACTGGTACGGGGATCTTTCCCTGGCACTGCTGCCTGATTGTTTCTGACCCCTGGTTGGCTTGACTCTGGCTTGCTGGATTCACCCTAGCTGATGCTGGAAGGAAGCTGCTGGCAACACTATGAGTGGAAGCTATCATCTGCACCTTCTTCTTGTGAACTTCCGTCTGGCAGTGAGCCTGCAGAGCATGGCTGCCTTTGTTAGCATAATTGATCTCTTTGTGGCAGAGAATGCATCTGGCGAATCCCTGCCTGTTGATTCTGATGAATACATCTCCTAGATGAAAGGACACCTCTTGCTCTTTTACTGAGACCTTGCCTTCCAGTTTTAGCCACGACCAGTTCCAGCTGCATTTCAATCCAGCATCCAGCTGTTTAACAATGGCTGAATCCTTCTCCCCTAACACACTCATTCTGCAAAAATAATGTTTGTATTAGTGTTAGCACTAACTTCTAGTTTAGCCTTATTGATAGAACGGTGGACCACTTTACCCCTCAGCCTTGTCAGTCCCCTCACCTCAAAATCATCAACACGTCCTGGAAAAACGAGTTGTAGAGATTTTAGAAAGTAGCACTAACATTAACCAGTTTTCTTTTTTGTGATTTACCGTAAGCTATACAAGCTAGCATCTAACTTTAGTAACGATATCTAGCTAATGTTAGGCTAACGTTAACGGTAGCGTTAGCTAATCATTTCCCACCGGAGCTTTAGTGCTAGCTGTCTAATGTTGCGTTCTCTCCTGCTGTGTTCACATTACACATTCGTCACTACCTCCCCGAGTCGGGAGCGATTCATGCTGTGCGGAATCGCCGAGGCCAGGCGTGCTTTCAGCTTCTGATGGTGGTCTGGATCCCGCTCTGGTCAGCACGAGCGAAGCGAACTGCTTGTAAACCAATGATCAGGTCCCTTTTGGCATGCGCACCTGTTCGCAGTTCACTGAATCTCTGGGGCTGGTTCAGAGGCCGTAACGGTACGCACCGTGGAAGACGAGACCCAATCACTGCCGCTGAGAGCCTCTCTCAGCGGCAGTGATTGGGTCTTGTCTTCCACTCGTCACCCAACGGTGTGTACCATTACGGCCTCTGAACCTACCCCCCCCCCCCTTAAATATTTTCTCATCGAATCTACATGATTCACGTAGGTCACCTATTTTGGTTTCAAAACGGCGAATTTCGCCGAAAGGTGAGTGATTTTCATGCCTGCATAGTGTACCTCTGAATAAACCATTCTGACCTCCAAGACAACTGACATCAAACTTAAGCAGGGTTAACTGAAAAACTCTTAGCTTTACCATCGGCTGTAAAAGCCACCTACTATATAGGTTCAGAGAAAACATAAGGGAGATCAGGCCTTAGTCCCTCCTAGATCAATATGATGCCTTGTACACCATACAACTCCCTGCTACACTCAGACATGTAACATATTACACAAAACACATACATTAGTTACACTGTCCCTTAAAAAGGCATATTCACCAGATCAGAGGTACAAACAAAAAAAACTACAAGCTTGTCACTTTAAAACAGTGTAAGTAGTGACTGAGATCTCTTGTTAACTGAACTCGCAAAACCCCTTAAATCAAAAGGCTTTTGAACCATGGACTCAATGAGTCGATTGACTCTTTTGCTAACCCTGCCTGCCCTTGTCCTGACTACAGGTTCAGTTTCTACTGTCGATTGTACCTGTGTAACTGTGACATGACCTGTGTCTGCAGGATGTGACTGAGTGTTTAGGTGTCCTGAATGTATGTGACATGAATGATGAGTCTGAGTCAGCCCCTGCAACTAAACTGTCAACGTTAGTGTCTCTGCTGGACCGGTTCTGGTCATTTGGGAAGCACTGGATTGGACCATCTGCAGAACAGTCCACTTCTGGAATGTCCTGACTTGACTGATCCACCTCAGACGATCGTTCACTCAAAATCACTCGACACCGGGTTTCCTCTGATCCACTCATTATCCACGTACTGGTCCTGCCTCTTGAATCCTCCTCCTCCAAAGAGTCCAGGGGATCACTCGTATACAACCTTTCCTCCACTTCAGTATCACACAAGTCTTCTCCAGTCGTCACCACAGGCAAAAAGCTGATGTCTAAGACCAGGTTTCGATGAACTATCTTAGTGTTTCCACTACTGTCCACCAGCTTGTATGTGTGTGTCTGCAGGTTTCTGTCTTTAACTGTGTACACAATTGCACTCCATTTGTCAGCCAGTTTCTTCTTTCCTCTCTCACCTTTGTTTGCAATGAGCACTCTGTCCCCTAAATTCAGGTGAGTGCCTCTCACTTTTCTGTTGTAACCACTTGCTTGTTTGTCCTGCTCTTTGATGCTGTGTTCTTGGGCAATTCTTGCTGCTTCATGAAGATGTGACATGAGCGTTTTGGCATAGCTTTTGTAATTAACAACCACTGGATCATGTAACACTTTCTTGAACATCACATCCACAGGGAGCCTCGGGGTTCTGCCGAACATAAGCTGGAACTGTGCATATCCTGTTGTTTCATGTACTGTTGCATTATATGCAAAAGGCAGAGCTTGTATCTGTTGAGGCCACTTGTGTTTCTCTTTTAGAGAGAGAGACCGCAGCATATTCCCAAGTGTTCGATTGAATCTTTCCGTTCCTCCATTTCCCATTGGATGGTATGCAGTAGTATGTGATTTGGAGACTCCGGAAAGTTTGAGCAATTCTGCTATGAGCTCACTCTCAAAATTAGCTCCCTGATCGGAGTGAACACGCTCTGGAAAGTCATACACACAAAACACGTGATCCCACAGCTTCTTGGCGACCTGTTTTGCAGTCTGATTAGTGCATGGAAAAGCATGGGCTAGCTTTGTGAAGTGGTCTGTCAAGACAAGAACATCCACTGAGTGCTGCTTACTATCCTCCGCACTCCAGAAGTCTATGCACACTAACTCCATGGGGACCGACGTCCTGATGCTTTCAAGTGGGGCTCGACAGAGGGTTCTGGTGTCTTCGCCAGAATGCACCTTTGACAGCACTTGACATATTCTTTGACATCAGACTCCATCTTCGGCCAAAAGAACCGCTGTCTTGCTAGATGCAAGGTCCTAGCCTGTCCCTGATGCCCAGCAACATCATGAATGCCATGTAATGCTTTTTCTTTAAGACTGTCAAGCAGAACATACTGATGCCTCTTTTGTTTACTGAAATGGTCCTTGGTGACCCGATAGAGGACACCATTCTCAACCTTCAGTCTCTCCCATTGTTTGATGAGAACCATAACTTTGGCATCTAGTCCTGATCGTTCACGTCTGGAAGGACGGCGGTTGCGAAGGACAAATGGTAGGAGTTTCGAAACAATGGGATCAAATTCCTGACTCTGCTTGAGTTCCTCTAACGAGAACACAGGAAGGGAGTCTTGGCCCGGCAGCAACAGATCCTGGACAGTCTGAGCCAACTCCACAGCTCTCGTCTCTGCAGCAATCTCCCACTGAGCATGAACATCCAAAAGAGCCTTGACAGCCACAGAATCACTGTGACACATGAGGGGGTCAGATTGAGACTTAATGCTGCCACCAGGTAACTTCTTCATCCACTGACACTGGACTTTGAGTCGGAAAGTGTCTTGAATGCTGTCGTGACTAACACCCTCGGCTTCAGCAAGAAGGTGACTGTACTGCTCTGTGATGAGCCTATGGCTTACTGATCTTGTGAAGGGATCTCTGCTGAGAGCATCAGCCACTATGTTCTTGGTGCCAGGTATATGTCTCAGGTCGAATGTGTAAGGAGCGAGCCTAGACACCCAGCGCTGTTCACACGCATCAAGCTTCGGATTCGTCAGGATGTAGGTAAGAGGGTTATTATCAGTCCATACTGTAAATTCATGGCCTTTTAACCAATGGCTACATTTTTCACACACACTCCATTTCAGGGCCAGAAACTCAAGCCTATGGGCGGGATATCTCTTCTGAGAGCCACTGAGAGTCTTACTTGCAAATGCAATGGGACGTGCTTTCTCTTCACCAGCTGGTATCTGTGATAGCACGGCCCCTAGCCCGTCCAGAGAGGCATCAATAGATAGAATCAGAGGGCGAGAGAAATCTGGGTGTGAGAGAACGACGTAGCTCAAGAGACTGTCTTTCAGATTACAAAGAGCCGCATCACGTTCCTCTGTCCAATCAGAGGGTTTCAGTTTCCTGAAGGAGCCGGTATTGGAGTTTAGTTTGACTCTCCCCCGTCTCTTTTGGCCTGCAGTAAGAGCAAACAGTGGCTTGGCCATTGCAGAACAGTTAGAGATAACATTTTGGTAGTAGAACACCATCCCCAGAAAAGACTTTATCCTCTTTACTGATGGTGTGCAGCCATCGTCTTCCATCAGGTCCAACTTTGACATTTTTGATATGACCTCAATTTTTGCTGGAGCCATAGCCACTCCATTACCATCTATAATGTGTCCTAGGAACTTGACTGAAGATCTCATCAGGTGGCATTTCTTTGGACTCAGTTTAAGGTTGTGAAGCTTGAGCCGCTGAAAAACAACCTCCAGCCTCTCCAACGCCTCTTCTTCAGTTGCAGCAAACACAAGCAGATCATCAAGATAACACAGCAAACTGCTGAAGTTCAGGTCTCCAAATATGCTGAGCATCATGCGCATGAATGAGGCAGGACTGTTGCACAAACCTTGGGGCATCCTGTTGAATTCATACAGTCCCGTTGGAGTAGTGAATGCAGTGTATTTCTTGTCCTCCTCTGCCATTGGGATGTTATAGAAGTCAGAGGTCAGATCCATGGTGCTGAAGTAGGTGTTTCCACCCAGGGCAGCCAAGCAGTCTGACTGGTGTGGTAATGGGTGCGCATCCTTGAGCGTCCTCACATTCAGCCACCTGAAGTCTGTGCAGTCTCAAACTGCCATCTTTTTTCCACACAAGTACGAGAGGAGAGGCATAATCACTTACTGACTTCCTGATGATCTCCTGTTCTTCCATTTCTGAAAGGACCTGTCGCAGTTTCTGGTAATGGGCTAGTGGCACCCGCCGGTAAGGGAGACGGAATGGTCTCTCATCAGTGAGCCTGATGCGGTGCATGAAGCCCTCTGCCTCACCGCAGTCCAGAGCATGTTTGGAGAAAATGTCATTGTACTTTTCAAGCAGCGCGACCAACCTCTCTTTTCCTCCTTGGCCAGCCTGGCACTGATCGATATCAACCTCAGTGAGTCCAACCTGTTGTAGTCGCTGCTTGAAATCTGTAGGTTTAGCCTTGCCATGACTTTCCTCCTCCTTAACGTTATTGAGTTGGCTGGTACCTTGAAAAACCTCAAACTCTTCAACAGCTAGACAGGGGAACACGTCGGGGCAGCTTGCTGTTTCTTTTCAGGGTGATAGGTTTGTCTGACATGTTTGTGACTTTCATTGGGATCCATCTGTCACCCCACAATCGTGTAATAACACGACCGATCATGATGTTACGAGGCATGCACTTGGATGAGGTGGGCTCAACTATTACTGTGCTGCCTGGAGACATGGGAGCGTTATTTGGCAACTTACCCCAAACAAGATGTTCTTTCTTAGCCAATAGAGTAACCGCCTGCTGGAGTTTAACGGTCCCGATTCTGTCTGGAAGCTCCTCGCCTCTCCACCTGGATGAGTTTGCCATGAGATCAAGGAACTGTTCACACTCTGGGAGAAGATTGCCACTGGAAACCAGGCGCCAATAGTCACTGGTTATTTTCAGCTGATGCATGATAAATCTGATTTACATTTGTCCCTATGATTAAGTCGTCTCGTTGGCCAGGCACCACAAGGACAGGTACAATACAGCTCTCCCCATACAGTTTCATTTCCACTTCGACATACACTTGGGTTTGCTAAGTGTCCCTCCGCAGCCTATTCGCACAATCTCTTGAGACAAAGGAATTGATTCTGAGAGTATATTCTCACTCAACATCTTCTGCTCTGCATGTTCGCTGAGAGTACAAGCCATGGAACCAGAGTCAAGCATCCCCTGCACCTGAAATGTGTTGTTAATGCTAACCGTGGTGTAAAACAACTCATCAAAAGGGCCCACTCTCTGTGTATTTTGCACTATTACCTTAGCATCGGCTGGTGCTGCTGCGCATGCTTTTATATAATGAGTTTCAATATCACCACTGTGCATCATCATCATCTGTGCAAAGCAGAATATAATAATTAAAGCAGGAAATGGCTTCATCAGCTTTCTAACTTCACACCTCTCCTCAGTGGGGCCTGAAGCTAACTCAGGAAAGTATACACAGAGTTCTAAATAATACAATTAACAGATATACATTTATCCATGGTGGCAAACCGGTTTTTCTTTGTAAATTAATATATACAACATAACCATTAATTTACACTTACAAAACAAACAATACAATTTAAAGTTACAAAACACAAAAATAATACCCACATACCTGTGCAAAGCAGAATATAGTAATTAAAGCAGGAAATGGCTTCATCAGCTTTCTAACTTCACACCTTCAGTGGAAGAAAACACCCACAGGTTAGGTTAGCATAGCTAAACTTTAGAAAGCTCTCAAAACACTATTTGAAGCGCTGCACATTATACAGACCACAGTTACACACGGCAAAATATAGACACCAACAAGTTTGGCTTATATGAAGTGTAACATTAAACAAACCATTAACATATCAAATACAACACCTATGACACCACTCGTTCCACTCACCTCTCCTCAGTGGGGCCTGAAGCTAACTGAGGAAAGTGGCGCGAGTCTGCAGAAATGTGCCGGTGCCAAGAGTACCAAAATAAAACGTACTTTTCAAAATAAAAGCATCTAAAAAATAAAGTGACAGTGACAAGTTTTACAAAGAAAGTCTGGACAAAAATGATTTTACTGAAATATAAACAAGTGAAGTTATACATCGGTTACACCTACAGTGATGCCGACTGGGCAGCTGATATCACCGACAGGCGCAGTACCACAGGATACTGCGTAAGCCTCAGTAAGAACAGCTCTTTAGTCTCATGGAAGAGTAAGAAGCAGCCTACAGTGGCACTTTCCACCTGTGAGGCGGAATACATGGCTCTGGCCTCAACTATACAAGAGTGTATATATCTAGACCAGTTACTGGAGGGTATCGATGATTACAAATATACACAAACAGTAGTGTATGAGGACAACCAGGGAACGTGGACATAAAGTACCACTTCATAAGATCAACTGTAAAGGATGGGAAAGTAACTCTGGTGTACTGCCCTACTGAAGAGATGGTGGCAGACATAATGACAAAACCTGTAACTAAGCTGAAACTGAAGAAGTTTGCAGGAATCGTTTTTGGAGTTTAAAATGTGTGAGGAGGTCCCGTTTTCTTTTTGTTATTGTGTTTACATTTTTGTAGTACAGCAACCTGAGTACAAGTGGGGGTGTTAAGGGAAATGTTTACATATGTCCTCAGTTATTATATCTATAGAGAGATTATGTCTATTCTGTACTGTATGGATGTAATATTATTATTGTACCACTGTGAGGCACTGTAGTGTTACGTCAGACCTGGGCATTGTACGGCCCCCGGGCCACATACGGCCCTTTGGTTGACTCTGACCGGCCCCTGTAAGGTTAATTGGAAATTACAAAATAAACATATTTTCTCATTTTACCTCATGCATGGACTAAAGCTGCAATGCTTTTATTTTGAAGTTGTTTTTTATTCACGTACATAATGACGCAATACGTCAAATCAAGACGTGCGCGTTATTGGATCATTGTCACAAGACGACTTAAGCGCTCAAAAATGTCAGCTCATGCTAAAAAAAGAAAGGTAGATGCCGAATGTAAGGTTTTCAACAAAAATTGGACTGCTAAGTATTTATTTACTGAAGTCGGAGGTAAAGCCGTGTGTTTAGTTTGCGGGGAGCAGATCGCCGTGTTCAAGGACTACAATTTGAGTCGGCATTACGAGACGAAACACGCGGAGAAATACAAAAACTTGACTGATGCTGAAAGGGCGCGCACATCGAACGCTTTGCTAGATAAGCTGCAAAAGCAGCAACGCTTTTTTACCAAGCTTCACACATCCAAGGATGCAGCAACCAAGACCAGCTTTGTGATATCCCACAAAATAGCTAAACACAGCAAGCCATTCTCAGAGGGGGAGTTTGTCAAAGAGTGCTTAGTGGACTCTGCAGCACTAATATGCCCTGAAAAAAAAGAAGCCTTTGAGCGAGTCCCGCTGTCCAGGCGAACCGTGACGAGAAGGATCGAGGACATTGCGGGGAATCTGGAGCTTCAGCTGCAACATGAAGTGGCAAGTTTTGACTTTATCTCCTTGGCTTTGGACGAGAGCTGTGATGTCTGCTACACAGCGCAGTTACTCATATTTGTCCGTGGGATAACGCCGGACTTCAAGATTACGGAGGAGCTGGCAGCAATGCGGCCGATGAAAGGGACGACGACAGGGAGCGATCTGTTCACGGAGGTAAATGCGTGCATGGACGCTGGGACTGAAATGGGACAGACTGGCAGGTGTCACAACAGACGGTTGTCCAAATCTTACAGGTAAAAATGTTGGACTTTTGAAACGTATGCAAGATAAAGTGACTGAAATCGACGCAGATCAGAAATTGGTATTTTTGCATTGTATTATACACCAACATGTGTTGTGCAAGTCAGTGCTAAAAATTCACCATGTTATTGATGTTGTTACTAAAATAGTAAACTTCATCAGGGCACGGGCATTGAATCACAGACAGTTTGTTGCACTTTTGGAGGAGCATGAGACTGAGCATAGTGACATCGGCTACCACACAGCTGTCAGATGGCTCAGCCTGGGCAAAGTGCTAAAAAGAGTTTGGGACCTGAAAGCAGAGATTCAAGAGTTTTGTGAGAAGAAAGGCAAAGACATCCCAGAGCTCTCAGATGAGGACTGGATGGCAGATTTTGCATTTGCTGTTGATGTGACTGCACTGATGAATGAACTGAACACCAAACTGCAAGGCAAGGGCCTTTTTGTTCATGAAATGCACAGCCTGGTGAAGGCTTTCATGAGAAAGATGAGAGTTTCTTTCAAGCCAACTGGAGAGCAACACTCTCACTCACATGCAAACCCTGAAAGAAGTCACACCATCAGCTGATCACCTCCGCAGGTACTCATCCATGTTAGGAGCATTGCATGGTGAGTTTTCAAGGCGATTTGAAGATCTCCGAACAATCGAGGATGAAATGCTCATGATTTCCTCTCCCTTTACCTGCAGTATGGATAATGCACCCAGTGATGTTCAGCTGGAACTCATTGACCTGCAGTCTGATGCAGTACTGGCAGAGCGCTTTAAGTCAGGATCTCTGCTGGATTTCTACTTCTCTCGAGGAGGAGAACTTTCCAAACATGAGGAGACATGCTCAGAAGATGTTGGTTCTCTTTGGCTCTACCTACATATGTGAACAAACATTTTCAAAGATGAAGTTTATGAAATCCAGGTATAGATCCTCTCTCACTGATGATCATCTGTCAGCTGTGCTTCGCATCTCCACCTCAGACATTCAACCTGACTTCGATGCACTCGTTAAAGCCCAGCAGAGACTAGATTTCTCTCACTGAACAAGAAAAAAGAACTTAAAAACACCAAATGAGGTGGTTAGACTACAAATGTAGGCATGTAAAGGTACCAACTAGCAGTGAACTGGGACACTTTCTTTGGAAGCCTTTTTCTCAAAATCACAGTTCAGTGATGTTCAGTGACAGTTCAATATGATGTATCTTGCTGAATGTTTGGAGCACAAAGACAATGTTGTGATGTCTTAAGAATGCTAAGAACCTTTACACAACTTTCCAACAGTATATGAAACCCAAAATGTATTTTGTAGTGAATGTGACTGTAAATGTTCACTAATATGAGTCACAAATGGTAAAAAAAACGTTCACATTTTGTTTACCATTGTTTTGGGAAATTTGATTGAATAAATTACATTTTTTGTAAGGCAACCTCACTTTTTCATTGTTTAATCATAATATGATGTATCTTGCTTAATATTTGGAGCACAAAGACAATATTGTGATGTCTTAAGAATGCTAAGAACCTTTACACAATTGTCCAACAGTATATCAAACTCAAAATGTGTTTTGTAGTGAATGCGACTGAAAATGTTCACTAATATGAGTCAGAAATGGTGAAAAACGTTCACATTTTGTTTACCATTGTTTTGGGAAATTTGTTTGAATAAATTACATTTTTTGTAAGGCAACCTCACTTTTTCATTGCTCAACTATAACATATACTCTTACCAGCTTCTCAAACAATGCTATTTAGTTTTTATAAAGAAATACAATTAATATTATGCAGAATTGAGTTCAGCCTTTTGGCCCGGCCCTCCACAATATTTTTTGTTTCTCATGTGGCCCCATGGAAAAAATAATTGCCCACCCCTGTGTTACGTGCTACGTAAGGACGCAGGCTTGCGTCATGTAAATGAGGGTGTGTTCACCTGATGCACATGTACACTGTCTATGTGTGGTCATTCTATGTTAGCTCGGCTGAGCGAAGGAATCACCTGAGAAGCAGAGGAAAATAAATCAAGCTCAAGGGCTAAACAGTTCATCGTCTCCGTCTCCACTATTTCTCTCCGAGTGCAGCGTATGAAGAAGCTGCCATCCTAAACCTTAACAGGATCGATCAGGCTAAACCAGTGGTTCTCAAACTTTTTCTGTCAAGCCCCCCCTTTGGAGAAAAAAAAAAGTCGGGCCCCCCCAACACAAATAGTCAGGCTCAGTGGCGGCCTCAGAGATTTATTTTGGGGGTGCTGTGCAAGGCCGGATTAACCATATGGGCAACCTGGGCAAGTGCCCAGGGGCCCTTGAGCAAAGAGGGCCCTCAGTGACAAGATGAAAAAAAATAAAAAATAATAATAATTTTATTTAAAAAAATGTTCGGGCACAACCTCACTCATCATACATTGTTTTAAATGAGACTCACTCTTTGCCATAAATAACACAGCTTTTCTATAGGGTCAAATTCATATATTTTCTAAACCGTCTCTGTACTGTAGGTCTCACTATGTAGGCACTCACCTTTATTACTACGCGGCGGCGGTGTATAGCCGAATCACAGCCCCACCCTCACTCATGTCACATTTTGTCACGTGAGCAGAATAAATGGATGGTGCCGGTAGCCAAACGCCCAGCGGGGCTGCGAAAAGAAAGAAAAAGAAAGAAAAAGAAGAGAGAGTGGCGGCTGCATTAAAAAATGTGCCAACAATAATTAGCTTTTTCAAAAAAGCAAAAAGTGACGAAATAGGCCAGCAACAACCACAAGGAACAGTGGAGGCGGTCACGGAGGATGTTGTTGAGCTAGCGAGCAATGTTAGCCTTGAACCTAGCATGCTAACGCAGCGGGTAGAAGAGGAGGAAAAAGATGAAGACGAGCCTGACGAGGACGTCACAGAGCAGGGTGAAGGTTCGAGTTCATCGGAAGTTCCCTGTGTCTCTCAGGACCCTGCACAATGGGGATTAATTGCTGGAAAGGTCCGGGAGGAGATTTTGATGAAAGGGGTTTCATACTTTCATAATCGGGCAACGAAGAATCTAGCATCTCGGAGGGAGACCGATGCTAGCGGCCGGACACGCTCACTGACCAACGATATGCTGACCAGACAGCTTCACAATGGAGAAATCGTTCAACGCGATTGGATTATTTATTCTCCATCTACCGGAGCAATTTATTGTTTTGCCTGCAAACTTGTATCCACTCACAGCCACAGCAATGCATTTGTTCTCGGCTTTAGTGATTGGAAGCATCCCGAGAGGATAAGTTAAAGTGCTCTATAAATAAAGCTGTATTGTATTGTATTGTATTAGGAGATGAGCTGATCCAGTTTAGGGCTTTTGTCAGCACAGAGCCAGATAAAACTCCTGCAAACAGACTGCAGGTGATGCTTAATCATGGACTACAGACAACATTCCCCAATGTTTTTGTTGCGCTCAGGATTTCCTGGTAGACTGGAGGGGTTACGGTCCTGAGGCTAGATGCTGGGTAGCTGCTTCGTTCATTGTAGACAAGACTTTAATCCAAGATTTCTACAATCGACCTGGGCCATCAGGAGTCGGCCCTCGAGGGGGGGGGTACTGTTGTGCACCGACAGAAATGTTGAGAGAGTCTCATTTTATGTTGTTTTATGGTTGTATTGTTTTCCACTTCCTGTGTTGTTTTGTCACTCACCATTTTACCTGTCATTCCAGGCTCCCTGATTATCTACCTTTGGTGTGTCTCCCGCGCTCATCAGCACCAGCCCCGCCCCTGATTGTTCCCACCTGTGTCTTGTCATCCTGGGTTTAAATTCCCCAGTCTCCCATGTGTTCTTCGTCAGTTCGTCTTGTCTTATGCCTCAGACAGATCTATGCTCTCCAGTGAATGCCTATGCTCTCATTGATAACGAGACGTTTTTATTCCTCACTACGTGAGCGATTTTCTTTTGTATTCATTTTTGTCATCTCATCTAGAGATTAGATTGTGCTTTTCCAGTTCATATTTGGAAAATAAAGTATCTTACTAATACTTTACCTCTGTCTGCTGGGTCGTGCATTTGGGTCCTATACCCTGAGTTTCTGAGTTCTTAACAGGAACTCTTCAGCTTCTTCTTCACTGTGACCCCAAACAAAGAAAAAGGGACTGTTGTTAGTACTGATAAGAAAAAGCTTCATACAACACTATCTGATTTATGTTTGTAACTTTGAACTACTTTTGTATAATGTCAGCGAGGGAGAAGACGGTGGCATCATTCCCATCCAGACTGTCAGTGTCTCTGCAGTGATGAACCTCCACAGACTGATCCTCCTCCTCTGGTTCTCTGTAACCCCAACATATACAACCTTAACTTGCTTCTGTTGTATAATGCTGTATTTGCTTTTCTCAGCTCTCGAGCAGTCAACACAAAACTGATTCAACAGTGTCCAACAGTGTGTTCTTTATTCATTCTATCTTTATTATCTTAACCATTCAGTATTACATTTAGATTTCAAATTCAGTCAGTCTCATTTTGCACCATTACACACAGGGTAATGTTATATCAGTATCAATGTCATTTTTACAATGTGGAAAGTTTGATGCCAGTTTTGACACTTGAGTTCCGAGAATCAATTCATTGTTAGAAAGTAAATGATTACTACATAAGTAGCACGCCACTCAAAACTGAGGTGGACTGAAGGCCCGGCTCTGGTGTGGTATTATATGCCCAACATAATTTACACTGAACGTTTTTGAAAGTAACCTGTATAACCTGTTTCAATAACTATAACCTTGGCCCGACATATCTTAGGCGCCAATAGTCTGTGTAAAATGTATGCTTATGAAACTGCTTATGAAACTAGGGCAATATTCTTATTGTTGCATTATTTGCTTGCTGTGCTCATTGTGTGTGCCGTGAATTGGGAATGGATGGACCCAGTCGCCCCCCCGGGTTTTGATGGGGTGGACAGGAGCGTGGGGAGGGGTTGCATGGGAAAGTGTTTAACTTACAACATTGAAAGTAGCAAGGTCATGTGCAGAGACTGTGCAGAGACTTAGAGTATACAAAGAGGTAGTCAGAACAGCACATCGCACCGGCTTTTGCAAAGATAAAGATTGTTATGTTCACCCCATGTTGACCCCTAGGAAAAGGGAGTACTGCCAGGTGCGAAGATAAAGATTGTTATGTTGACCCCATGAATTGTTTACCCCATGGCTGCCATGAAGACGGCCTGGGACTTATCAGCGGGCGCAGTAGATCCAAATCTCCCACGCTCTGTACGGGAGTGGAAGACGGTCTCCAGGGCAGCAATGGCTGACTCACTCTGATTCGCTGCCTAGGGCTCGCCCAGGAGTGAATCCACCAGTAGATAACACCTAGGGAGGAGCAACCGACACAACTCCTCCCACACAACTCCTCCCCGTTTGTGTGTATAAATATTGTAACTTCCTTATACTCGGGGCCCCTGTTCTGTCTGACTGTCCCGATACGTATATCGCACGGTAGTAGAACCAGGGCCCGAAGTACTTCGTTATATTGTACTGTTGCTTTTACCATTAAATCAGCTTATTGTTAACCTCATATCTCTGTGTCTGAGTCCTTCCTCTTATAGCAGACCACTCATCAACGAACGGCGCGGAGCAGGCTCGAACCTTCAACCACTCCAAAGGGTGGTCCTCCAACAATTTGGTGACCAACCGACGTGATGAGTAGGGTCTCATAGAAGGAACACCGGCAGCCAGCGGACGAACGGTCCAGGGAAGACACCACGAATACCTCTGACAACTAAACCAGGGCACCCTACAACTGAAAGGTAAGCAGATACCTGTTATTATCAAAATCTGTGATTGGCTATACTACAACATTTTAGAGTTGTCAGCGGCATTTTCAGTGTTTTAGTCTTATGGTAAAAAAAACAGTACTACAGAATAACACTTTCCAGTCTCAAAGAGGAGCTGCAGTTGTGTTATATGTGGGGTATTTCAAGAGGAGAAACGTAACTTTCAAAATCAATTTGAAACGACCGGATCTCGCAAACTCTTGCTGTGGGGTTAATCTAGAAGACTAAACGTGACGATAAAGAGATTCTGTAGACTGGGTTTCGACTCCTTGCTAAAAGCCACATCGCCGAAAGGGGGTGTTGAAGCGCTTTTGGAAGTCTCTCCATCTGTTGAAATAAACATCGCACTATAAAAGTCAACTAGACTGTACGGGGAATATATTAACTGTGTTTGTAGATTTCAGTGGTTATAAATTGGTAAAGGAAGTCCAGCTGCAATCATCCTCCGAGATTTCAGTGGTTATAAATTGGTAAAGGAAGCCCAGCTGCAAATACTCAGAGAAATAAGATGACACACACAGTAATTCTTAGACGAATTCTGGGGTTGGGGCTCATCGACTAACGTACACAGGCAATCCTTAGACGGATCTGGGGCTACGTTAGGTATATTTATTTTGAGTGTGATTAACTGTGTTTGTATATTATATGTGAAAAATACGC
The DNA here is from genome assembly GCA_031216635.1 of Dissostichus eleginoides. Taxonomy (NCBI): domain Eukaryota; kingdom Metazoa; phylum Chordata; class Actinopteri; order Perciformes; family Nototheniidae; genus Dissostichus; species Dissostichus eleginoides. The sequence continues at coordinate 32,272,673 of CM062277.1, read as the reverse complement.
AGTAAGGGACGCAATTTTCAACATCAATTTGAAAGGACCGTCCCTGAAAGTATTGTAGAATCTTATTTGTATCTGATAGCATATACGTGACGATCAAAGGTTATTGTAGACTGGGTTTCGACTCCGTGCCTTGGGCCGCATCCTCGTAAGAGGGTGTCGAAGCGCTCTTGGAAGTCTCAGTAACTGGTTGAAATACACCTCGCACCGAAAACTATCAGACTGTATACCTGTGGGAATAAAACTGCAATAGTTAGTAAATTATAGTACGCAGAAGTACCTGGTATTTTTTATAAAAACTAAAACCTTTAGGAGAAGCAGATACGAACGAAGTCAAAATGGAAGGAGAATTTAAACGTGAAGAGAGAGAATTAGGAGTCCCTGTTCCGGGTAGTTTAAGGGAACAGTGGGGACAAGCAGAGAGATCGATACTTAGCGGACTTAAGTCCGTAAAAAGGCGAGCAGGGATCTCCGTTTCTTACACGATCGGATGATCGCAGAGAATAGAGTAGAGGGGGACGAGGCAATAAGTCTCCTAGCCACAGCACTCAATACATACGAGCGACAGTTGGTTCAGAAATTAGAAACTCTCAACAAGCAGAAGGCAGGATTTATCAGGGCTTCTAAACCTAACAAAGAAAGGGAGCTAGTCAACAAGCTAAGGAGAATAGGCCATAACGCAGCCTTAGCTATGAACGGAGTGGCAGTAGCCTGCCCTCTGAGCAAAACTCCCGCCAAAAATCTGCCCGCCATAGCAGCGCAACCCAGTCCTGCACCAGCCCCTCCCGCAGAAGTGATAGAGACAGTCAGGAAGGAGAAGCCATATGGTGGGCCCCTCCCAGACATCCCAGAGGGCAGTCCCCTCCTCTATCCAGATCTGTACAACCCCATTAAGCCTCCCCTAACCTCTCACCACTGAGAAGCGCTAGTTTAAATGGAGAACCATTTGCAGAGAGATCCACACAGACTAGACGTGCTCCAATAGCGCAACTAGTCTCTTCTGAGAGAGAATATATTGACCAGGACGATGACTTGGACAGTTCGGACTCAGGCGAAGACAGACAAAACTATACTCAGTATTTGTCTGCACTGATAAGGAAGCAGAACCGAACTGTAGACGCCGTAAAAAGAACAGAGTTCAGATTATAACCATGACAGGACGATTTCAGAAGCTGACCAAGAGACAGTAGCTAAATTACCTCAGATGGTAAGACGTAGCCAGAGACAATGTGACAAGAATCCTGACACGCAGTTGTTTTGAACTTGCCACTAGTCGCTCTCCAATCTGGAGGGTCGACATACCACCTGTTCACTATGGGTGACATTCATGCACTGGTTGACAGAATGCCCCTACCTACGGAGGGAGGGAGAAATTGGATGAGGAAGTTTGCTGATATCACAACAGGGCAGAGTATCTGCATTGGGGATTTCAGGCGAATTTTAGCCCAGCAGACAAGTGCGTATGAAGTTCAGCGAGTTGAAGCTAGGGTGGGAACAGGAAATATCGGGACGATCTTCCCATCATCACGAACAACATACACAGCCAATTGAGCACCGCCATGAGAGAGCATTTCCCACAAACAGGGGGCGGGTATGGGTCCTAGCATTCACATTCACTCCTGGAGAGGCTGCAGCAACCATGTTGCTCAGATCCAGGGAGCAGTACACTACAGCCACTGATTGTAGTCCAGACAATAATGATCAACACAAACAGATGTTCCGCAAAGCAATTCTTGCTGCAGTTCCAGCAGAGATTAAGGCTCTTATGGAAGACAATCCAGAGGCAGACCATCTGCCTACACAGACGTGGGAAAGGCACTTGGCCCACCACATGGGTAAATACAATAAGGTACTTACCAAGACAAAGACAGAGGAGGAAGAGTTAAGAGTCCAGCTCCTCCGCACACAGCTAGAATTAGCCCGTAAGGCAATACAGACCGAGAAGAAAAGTGCCAAACAGCTTGTTGTCCGCTCAGATAGTGATGTGCCGAAAGCCCCGTGGCCCCGGCCCAACAGCCGGCTCCGTTCTGGCCTTTCCCTGGGGTGTATCCGCCTCCGGCTCCTGCTTACAATATCCGTATGTCTTTAATCCTGCTACGCAGACACAGAGGGGTGGTGGGGGTAGGGGAGCTCCCAGAAGGGGTTCAAGGACCAACAGCCCAGAGGGTGTGCTTCACGTGTGGTCAGTCGACCATTGGTGGAGGGAGTGCCCGCATGGCGCACCACCACCACAAAGAGGAAGGGACAAGGGGGACAAAGTGGCGGACAAGGAACCAGAAAAGACATGCAGTATTACCAGCAGAACCATGGGGTAGCACAACAGGGTCAAGCTCAGAATGGACATATGGCTCCGAACGCAGTGGCGATCCCTGGTGGACAGTACGTGCAGTATGATCCGGAGAAGGGGTATTACCCACAATGAGGGGCCCAGGGAACCCAGAATGTACGGGCCTGGCGGATCCTTACATGAACATGACTGTTAAGCAGATTTCACTGCCGTTTTTGGTCGATTCTGGGGCTCGATATTCTACTATCAACACTCCTAAATTCGACAAATCCAGTTCAGATGATACTGTCGCAGTCATGGGGTTTTCGGGACATATAGAACATGTACCGCTCTCAACACCTGACCACTAAGATAGCAGGCCAGGTCTTTTTCCATCAGTACATCCTTGCACCCCAAAGTCCGGCCAACCTCATGGGCAGAGACGTTTTGATCAAAGCCAATGCCTCTATCCTCTGTTCCCCTGATGGTCTCATCATTTCATTTCCCGATGGTACTAAGTTGAACTGTTCATTGTCCACAATCAGAACAGGCTCCCAGATGATGATATCCCAGTCTACAGCCGCAGAGGCTACCCAGTATGCAACTATATACTGGGGCCTGCTAGACCGGCCACAGGAGAACCACGGACTTTTTTCTATCTTTCAACAGTGGAAGCCCTGGATCAATCTCCTCCGCCCTTACGGCCCTCCTCCTGACCCTCCCCATCTTACTCTGTACTATGATAGACAGGATGACCAAACCTACGCCTATGCCTTTGATGCAGAGGTAGCAATGGCTAAGTGGGAGGTAGAGCAGTAAAGTTATATATTGGCCAAGCAGGGGTAGCCGCAGCAATTGATCTAACTGACGAACAACAATATTGGTACCGTATGTCTTCTGAAGCCACCCCACACATTTCCCTAGCCATTAGGAAAGGTTACGAAGCCAAAGAACTGGGTCCCATGGTCAAAGCACTGTTAGAGGTGAGGACTGGGAGCCCACACAGATAGCATCACTTACCTTCTCTCCTTCACACAGCGCCTATGCACTTAAGATTCAGACACAGGAATGCATCTTTATGGAAAGGCACGAGGTAGACAGACATCATGGTAGGGAGAAAACAGATCATCCATTTACAGCAGACATGATACGTGACCTCCCTCCTGACTTGTGGTCAAGCGACTCTCATGACGTGGGTTTTTGTTCAAAAGCTGCTCCAATTACCTTCACTGTTGATACGGAACTTCCGGTTCATCTCTCTCAGTACCCGTTAAAATCGTTGGCTCGAGAAGGGGTGACCCAGGCAGTGGAAGGTCTTAAGAAGGCAGGCGTTTTGGAACCCTCCCACAGTGATTGGAACACACCTATTTTACCAGTACACAAGCCCAATGGGGACTACAGAATGGCACATGATCTTAGAGCTATCAACGCTATCACTACTACTCCTTTGATACCAGTTCCAAATCCCTACACAGCCATTTGCAACATTACTCCAGAGCACACGTGGTTTACATGTATTGATCTTGCAAATGCTTTCTTCTGCATTCCATTGGCAGAGGAAATGAGACCGATTTTCTCATTTACCATTGACAAAGAAGATTGCAGTACACCAGACTTCCTCAGGGATTCAGTTTATCCCCAGGAATTTTCAACAAAGTTTTGAGGGAACAGTTGGACGGGGTTTCATTACCAGAGGGAGTGGTTTTGATACAATATGTGGATGACTGCTTATTGCAGCCCCTTCAGCAGCCTCTTGTCTGGAAGCCACTCGTAATTTACTGGTGCGCCTGCACACAACAGGGTTCAAGGTATCCAAAAAGAAACTGCAGTGTACCCGCAAGGAGGTTGCATTTTTGGGCAGGCTCATCTCTCCGGCAGGTACAGGCATGTCAGCATCACACCAGGAGCTCATTTTGAGCCACCCGAAACCTAAGACTGTAAAAGACATGTTATCTTTTCTGGGCCTGACAGGCTACAGCCGACATTACATACCTGAGTACAACCCAAGGACTGCAGAGCTCAGAGCTCTGATCAACGACAAAGGTATCAGAAACTTGACAGCAACACTTGACTGGACTCAGACAGCAGAATCAGCATTCATCTCTCTGAAACAATCCATGTCCCAGGTAACAGCATGGCTTCTGCATCATACATGTTGCCTTTCTTCCTTGACATTTCTGAGAATGAGAATACAGTAAACGGAATCCTATTTCAGAAAAAGGGGGGATGTAGGTCAATACTGATGTACATTAGCATAACACTAGATAGAGTGGAAAACAGAGAACCTCCATGCACACGACATGCAGCAGGAACAGCTCGGATTTTAAACAAAATTTCACACATCGTGATGCAGCACCCATTGACAGTTTTGACGACACACAGCATTGTCTCATTTGTTAACTCCAGCGCATTCACCATGTCATCCACCAGACAGACAAGACTTGAGAAAACTTTGACAGAAGCACACATAACCTATTCACATGAGGGCGTGAATAGCGCAGACAACATGGGCAGTGGAGAACCACACCGATGTGAGGACAAGGTCATACAGGATGTGAAGTTGAGAGTGGATCTCAGGGAGGAACCAATCCCAGACGCAGAAAACTTATTCACAGATGGTTGCTGCTTTAGGCACCCCATCCATGGGCTCCAGGCAGCCTATGCAGTGGTAAGTCAGACAGGCATAAGAGAGTTTGAAGAAAGAGCAGCTGAAAGGTGTTAGGGTTGAGGAAAAGGTAGGACCCAAATGCAGAATACCAAAAAACGTAAAAAGGTCTATGAACCAAAAGCGAGCTTTATTTCAAAAGCTGGAGAACAAAACATGGCATGAAAACTCACAGGTAACACAAGGTATCATGGAGGGAGACAGGAAGACAAACAATGAACCGACAGGGGAACACAGGGAAAGACAAGACTAAATACAGGAAGGGGTAATCACGAGACGAGAAACAGCCGGGCAGGGGAGGAGAAACACAAGGGCAACAGGTGAACACAATCAGACACACCAGGGAAACTAACGACAGGGAGGAAAACACAGGGAGAAGGACCAGACAAGAGACAGGGAGAACAGAACAATCAAAACAAACCCCAAAACCTAACACACAAACCCAAATCGTGACATAACCCCCCCCTCAAGGGACGGATTCCAGACTTCCCTACATAAAGTCCATATTTCCAAAAGGGTGGGTGGAGGGGGTCCGGAGGACGGGTTTGGGCTGACAGCCCGGAGGTACGGCAGAGGACCAGAAAGGGGTCTCGGGCGGACGGCCCGGGGGCAAGGCAGAGTTCAAGGAGGGTACCTCGGGCGGACGGCCCGGGGGCAAGGCAGAGTTCGAGGACGGGGACTCGGGCGGACGGCCCGGGGGCAAGGCAGAGTTCGAGGAATGGGACTCGGGCGGACGGCCCGGGGGCAAGGCAGAGGAACAGGAGGTGGTCTCGGGCGGACGGCCCGGGGGCAAGGTAGAGGACCAGGAGGTCGTCTCAGGCGGACGGCCCGGGGGCAAGGCAGAGGACCAGGAAAGAGTCTCGGGCGGACGGCCCGATGGCAAAGCAGAGGCAGAGAAGCGGCTAAGGCCGCGGTGGGCATAGTCAGGGAGCCGGGCACAAGGAAGGACCGGGTCTGTGGCCGACTGGGCCACTGGCGGAATAGGAACCAGCGTTGTCCGGGCAGGAACCCTGGATGGGACATGGGCTGGTGTCAGTGGGACCCCGGATGGAGCAAGAGCTGGCGTCGACGGGACCTCCAACATGACAGGACATTGTGTTGGCAGGAAAGCCGGTGGAACCCCCAACGAAACAGGACATGGAGTTGGCAGGACCCTCAGCGGAACCCCCAACGACACAGGACAAGGAGTTGGCAGGACCCCCAACGATACTGGACGTGGAGTCGGCAGGACCCTCAGCGGAACCCCCGACGCCACAGGACATGGAGTTGGCAGGACCCCCGGCAGAGCAGTAGTCGGCGGGACCTCCAACGGCACAGGACATAGGGTTGGCAGGACCCCCGGCAGAAGAGTAGTCGGCGGGACCCCCAACGGGACAGGACATGGAGTTGGCAGGACCCCCGGCAGAACAGTAGTCAGCGGGACCCCCAACAGAACAGGACATGGAGTTGGCAGGACCCACGGCAGAAGAGTAGTCGGCGGGACCCCCAACGGGACAGGACATGGAGTTGGCAGGACCCCCGGCGGAACAGTAGTCAGCGGGACCCCCAACAGAACAGGACATGGAGTTGGCAGGACCTCCGACGAAACAGGTGTCGGCTGGACCCCTAACGGCACAGGACATCGAGTTGGCAGGACCCCCAACGATACTGGACGTGGAGTCGGCAGGACCCCCAACGGCACAGGACATAGGGTTGGCAGGACCCCCGGCAGAAGAGTAGTCGGCGGGACCTCCCACAGCCCAGGACATAGGGTTGGCAGGACCCCCGGCAGAGCAGTAGTCGGCGGGACCTCCAACAGCACAGGACATAGGGTTGGCAGGACCCCCGGCAGAAGAGTAGTCGGCGGGGCCCCCAACGGGACAGGACATGGAGTTGGCAGGACCCCCAGCAGAGCAGTAGTCGGCGGGACCTCCAACGGCACAGGACATAGGATAGGGACTTGAGAGGGGACTCGAGAGGGAACTTGAGAGGGAACTCGAGAGGTGACTTGAAAGGGGACTCGAGAGGGAACTTGAGAGGTGACTTGAGAGGGGATTCGAGAAGGGACTTGAGAAGGGACTCGAGAGGGGACTTGAGAAGGGACTTGAGAGGGAACTCGAGAGGGAACTTGAGAGGTGACTTGAGAGGGGACTCGAGAAGGGACTTGGAAAGGGACTCGAGAGGGGACTCGAGAGAGGGCTTGAGAGGGGACTCGAGAGGGAACCTGAGAGGGAACTCGAGAGGTGACTCGAGAGGGAACTTGAGGTGACTTGAGAGGGGACTCGAGAGGGAACTTGAGAGGTAACTCGAGAGGGGACTCGAGAAGGGACTGGAGAAGGGACTTGGAAAGGGACTCGAGAGGGGACTTCAGAGGAGACTTGAGAAGGGACTTGGAAAGGGACTCGAGAGGGGACTTGAGAGAGGGCTTGAGAGGGGACTCGAGAGGGGACTTGAGAGGGAACTTGAGAGGGAACTTGAGAGGGAACTTGAGAGGGGACTTGGAAAGGGACTCGAGAGGGGACTTGAGGAGACTTGAGAGGGGACTCGAGAAGGGACTTGAGAAGGGACTTGGAAAGGGACTCGAGAGGGGACTTGAGAGGGAACTGGAGAAGGGACTTGAGTCGGCCGGTATGCCGACAGGACACGAGGGGTTGGCGTCGGCCGGAGAGCCAACAGGAGACGAGGAGCTGGGGCCGGAACCATGGCTGCTGGGGCCAGAACTGGGGCCGGAACCATGGCTGCTGGGGCCAGAACTGGGGACGGAACCATGGCTGCTGGGGCCGGAACTAGGGCCGGAACCATGGCTGCTGGGGCCAGAACTGGGGCCAGAACTGGGGCCGGAACCATGGCTGCCGGGGCCAGAACTGGAGCCCAAAGCATGGCTTCTGGGGCTCGGGCTGCTAGCCTGGACTTGCGACTCCTTCTTTTAGGAGCTTTTTGGAGGCTCCGTGGACCTCCAAAATCCAGACGAGTACCCGCGAACGGCTCCTGGACAGGATCAGGAAATGGGGCCGGAACTATGGCTGCTGGGGCTGGTACTGGAATCCTGGCCTTGCATCTTCCAGTAACCTTCCGGAGGATCCGCGGACCTCCCAAGACCAGGTCATACCCCAGGAAAGGGTTAGAGGCTTGAGACAAGTTTTCAGGACTCCTCGTAAAGAGTTGTAGCCACTCAGGCAACCAGCTCCTGAGCCAGGGCTGGCAAGCAACCTCCTGGCGTGCCTCCTTCAACGCAGCCTCTCTTCCCCGTCTAGATGAGGCGTCACACCAGGTGTAAAAAATGTACTCCAGCGAGTACCCAAGACATTCCGCCTGTAGAGCAAAGCGATCGGCATCTGCTGAGTCCAAATGTGGTCGGTTCATTCTGTTAGGGGGAGGAAAAGGTAGGACCCAAATGCAGAATACCAAAAAACGTAAAAAGGTCTATGAACCAAAAGCGAGCTTTATTTCAAAAGCTGGAGAACAAAACATGGCATGAAAACTCACAGGTAACACAAGGTAGCATGGAGGGAGACAGGAAGACAAACAATGAACCGACAGGGGAACATAGGGAAAGACAAGACTAAATACAGGAAGGGGTAATCACAAGACGAGAAACAGCCGGGCAGGGGAGGAGAAACACAAGGGCAACAGGTGAACACAATCAGACAATCAGACACACCAGGGAAACTAACGACAGGGAGGAAAATACAGGGAGAAGGACCAGACAAGAGACAGGGAAAACAGAACAATCAAAACAAACCCCAAAACCTAACACACAAACCCAAATCGTGACAAAAGGGTAACAGGGAAAGTCTCAGCACAGTTGGCAGAACTAAGAGGAGTCACTGCAGCGTTAGAACTATCAGATGGAAAGGAAGTTAACATCTACAGAGACTCAGCTTATGTCCATGGAGTAATTCATGTTGAAATGCGCCAGTGGATGAGAGCAGGATTTGTAACTTCAACCAATGTTCCCATTAAACATGAAAAAGACATCAAAAAGCTAGCGGAAGCAGTAATGTTGCCAAGCAAAGTAGCATTGCTAAAATATAAAGGCCATAACAAAGCTGATAACTTCTTAGCTTGGGGAAACAATGCAGCAGACAGAGCAGCCAAAGACAAAGCAGGGTACTTACCACATTTCCAGATGTTGGTCACCAAAGCACCAGAGTTACTCCCAGCAGTCACTGACGACACTCTCAAGGTAGCACAGGAGGCAGGTTCCCCACAAGAGAAAACACTATGGTTGGAAAGGGGGGCTACAAACAAAGAAGGGATTTGGTACTCTCCAGACGGTAGACCATTTCTACCTCCAGAGTGGATAAGATCCATGCTAAAAGAAGCGCATGGCCCCACTCATTGTGGTAAAACTCAAATGAACAGACATCTCACGCATTGGTGGCACCCATACTTACCTGACATGATAGCGAACCATTTGGAAGAATGTGTAATCTGCCTCACCCACAACATCAGAGCAACAGTGAAGCCTCACCAGGGAAAGTTTCCTTTACCTAAAATGGCCGGAGAACAAATCATCATTGACTACACAGATATGATTGATAAGGTTAGAGGGTTCAGGTATCTCCTAGTGGTGGTAGATGCATATACAGGATGGCCAGAGGCCATACCATGTCGCAGGGAAGATGCAGACTCAGTGATCAAGTTTCTTATCACTCATTACATCCCCCTACATGGGTTCCCCAGAAGGGTGAGGTCAGATAATGGCAGCCATTTCAAGAATCATCATTTGCAGACAGTTGAAAAGTCACTTGGACTCAGACACAACATTGGATCAGTGTATCATCCACCGTCGCAGGGAAAGGTAGAAAGAATGAATCAGAGTATCAAACTCAGAAGCTCAGTAAGGCCTGTGATGGCACAGGCATGAACTGGTTAGACGCACTACCTTTGGCCCTATTGTCCCTTCGCAGTTCTGTAAACAGAGGCACAGGCTTCTCTCCTTTTGAGCTAACACATGGTCACCAGTTTCCTGGACCTGGAGCATTAGCAGTAGGGAAAGAAGTAGAAGAGATGGATAGCAAACCATACTACCAGCAACTTAAGGGCTTGGTATCAGATTTCTCCACCCAGGTTGCTGACGCCAAAGGGGGACCGGAGAAGCACGAGGCTAACACCGCAGAATTCATCTGGCTGAAGGTCATCCGTCCGAAGTGGCTCAACCCAAGGTTCACCGGCCCGCACAGAGTGACTCAGAGGACATCACATGCAGTTCGCCTCGAAGGAAAGGGGGAAACGTGGTATCATTGGAGCCAGTGCGCCGTTGGGAAACCTCCAGCAAGGACGTTAGACGACATCAGAACTAACATCGCTGCAGCAGGACGAGAGAACGACACCTCTGACAACGACAGCCCAGCAGAAGCAACGATCCATACAACAGATGACAAGGACAAAGACACAGAGGTAACAACAGGCGATCTTGGAAAGGGGATTACGGCGAGGAGGCGGACACGAGTCTACGGGACCCCGCCCCCTGAAACACACGGCTCCATATAGGACCCGACTTTTTTACTCCCACCTTTAGGGGCACTTTCCAATAAGTAGCAGCATTTTTATGCCCACCTATAGGGCCTCTTTCTAATAAGAGTAGTAGGTTATATATAACCAGAGGTTAGCCCTATAGTTAAAGGGCAGTGAAAGTCTCCCCAATCACCAGACCTTATATTTAACAGGTTCTGGGAGCACAGTATTTACCATTACAGGGTACTATTTTATACCCTAGTTTTAAAGAATCTCCTTAGGAGATTTTAGCATTGTGTTCAGAAGAATCTAATTACAATAACACGGAGCACTGATTAAAGGTACTCAATAATGACAGACTGTGGATTACACTTCCTTATTGTTTGTTGGTGTGCTCTGCTAGTGGGAATCGTAGTTTACTTGGGACACTGTTTGTATCTTGAACACCATTCTTAGTTATATGGCCCATTAGCGAATAGCCTTATTATTTGATTGGGCGTTAATTCCTTGCGTCCTAGTAAATCTCCTATTATTAATAACAGAAATAACTCTTGTTGTTGTGTTACATTGAAAATAACAACCTAACCATGTATGGGAGTTGGAGATGGTTGCTAGGGCTAGCCCTGGTCATGATCGTCACCGTTGCCTTTGTTTTTGTTTTAACTGATTCCATTGACCACCCAGACTCCATTCCCCCGCCAGAGGAGTCCGTAACTAGGGTCAAACAGGCCAAATATGAGGTAGTAGTTACCAAAATGCCTCCTAAACAAACCTTCACTTTCCAAGCAGGTAGTGATGGAATAATACAAATCGACCTGTGCAAAATTGCCCCCTGCAGAAACCTCGACAGGACATATTCCTACCTAGCCAAATACGTCTGCTTAGCCCCTGCGGTATGTAACAGAAGCATCAAAGATAGGGTCAAAGGCGATCCTTACACTTACAGAGGCAGTACATACTTTTCCAAAGGCGACCCCTATGTGTCCGTCACATACACCTACGGTTGTTCCTGCGAGTCCTGGTCCGATGTCCTAGTAAATTCGGGTCCTGATGACTGGGGATACACGCCATCTTACCGATCGGCGGAAATTGTTAGATCCCTCAAATATAGAATGAACGTGGTCAAGAGAAACCCAGACGTCCTGTGCTCCGCCAGGTTTTGTAATCCGGTGCTCATAACGCTAAAGAAGGTCGTGCTCTCCGACGCTGGACTTTATGTCCTCGCGGTACATGCAGGAAAGGGTTCGCCACAAGGCCTCTTCGAAATTAAAGTTATACCAAAGATAAAGCAAAACCTTCTTCATGGAGCATCTCATGTTAAATACTTGTCTAAAGTCACATGTACGGATAAATGTACGGGGGATTATAGCCAACTTCAACCTCTAGACATCATCCAAATGGCCACAGGATACATAGATGACAATTTATGGCTAAAATTGGTTGTCCGAACAGCCCAAGAACAAATGGCAGGGGATTGCCTAGCCTGTGCTACAGCCCGCCCGCAATTAGTCACTGACCCTGCGCCCCTGTTTTCCACAGATACCTGGGGTTACAACTGTATGTTACAACTGACCAAGATGGCTAGTCCTCCTAACTGCACCACTGGCCAATGTTTTCCCTCCAATTGACAATGGTACTAGGACAGGCCCATTCGCCTAACAGAGGCGCCGGTGGGTACACATGTTTCATGGTCCAAAAATCTCCGCGTTTTGACCTAGGAAATATCTCTGCGGATTGGTGTAACCACACCGTGTCTGGTACTAGTATAGGACATTGGGCCAGGGCTGGTCTCTACTATTATTGTGGGGGCCACCGCCTGTTCACCCGTATCCCCGAACTATCTGTGGGGTTGTGTGCTATGGTGCGCCTCCATGCACCCCTAATGTTACGAGGCGAAAAACTGGTGCACGCGGACCCTAAAGCCTCCCTCAACATCAACCTAATCACTCGACGTAGGGGACACGTGTTGTCCAAGCGCTACGCCCCAGCCCCTTTGATTTATCTGTCAACTCTCCCACTTACATGGACTCCATGGGGTGCCACGGGGTGTTCCCAATGAGTATAAACTCGCTGATCAAGTTGCCTCAGGTTTTGAGAACATTCCCTTCCTCGCAGCTATCTTCCCCATCACCCCTAACAAGAATGTAGACAGGATCAACTATGTACATTACAATGTGCTCCGTTTAGCTAATCTCACTAGGGACGCTGTAGAAGGACTCGCTGAACAGCTGGGGCCGACTTCCCTTATGGCAGTTCAGAATAGAATGGCCCTTGACATGCTGTTAGCTGAGAAAGGGGTGTGTGTTCAATGTTTGGTGATATGTGTTGTACTTTCATTCCAAACAATACGGCTCCGGACGGTTCCGTCACAAAGGCTTTAGAAGGCCTTCGCACACTATCCACAACTATGCATGAACAATCAGGGATACACAACCCCTTGGAGGAATGGTTTACAAACATGTTTGGTCAATGGAAAGGTTTAATAATGTCTCTTTTGATTTCTATAGCTACTTTTATTGCCATTTTAGTAACATGTGGTTGTTGTTGTGTGCCTTGTATCCGCTCATTGTGTGTTAGATTCATCAGTTCCACCATTGAAGGAAAAGCTGCCCCTCCCCCTCCGTACCAGATGCCCTTGTTGGCTTATGCATCGGAGGGAGAGGACAGTATGATGACCCAGCAGACAAGGACGCAGTTTTAACATACTTTGGTCTCCCTCCACTGTCATAAGAGGTTGTTATGGTGGGCAGTTCCCGAAGGTTTAAAGTACTCTAAATCCCAGCTTCTGATGGATTTATATAATGTTGGGGGACAGACGCAGTAGAAAAGAATGACAGTGGTTATGTTTTTCGAATGCTTTGTGTAAGTTGATCTCTTGAGGTGAGATCAAAAGGGGGATTAAAGTAACCTGTATAACCTGTTTCAATAGTTGTGGCCTTGGCCCAACATATCTTGGGCGCCAATGGTCTGTGTGGAATGTGTGCTTGTGGGACTGGGGCAGGTGTTCTCATTTCTGGTGTTGTTTGCTTGCTGTGCTCATTGTGTGTGCGTGGCTTAGGAGTGTGTGGGGCCCAGTCGCCCCCCCCCGGGTTTTGGTGGGCTGGAAAGGAGCGTGGGGAGGGGTTGCATGGGAAAGTGTTTAGATAAAGATTGGTATACAGAGACGGTACTGCCAGGTGCCGAAGAATAAACAAAGATAAAGATTGGTATGTTCACCCCATGTTCACCCCATGAATTGTTTACCCCATGGCTGCCATGAAGATAGCCTGGGACTTATCAGCGGCGCAGTAGATCCAAACCTCCCACGCTATGGCTGACTCACTCTGATTCGCTGCCTAGGGCTCGCCCAGGAGTGAATCCACCAGTAGATAAACACCTAGGGAGGAGCAACCGACACAACTCCTCCCACACAACTCCTCCCCGTTTGTGTGTATAAATATCGTGAGTTCTGTACACTCGGGGCCTCTGTTCTGTCTGACTGTCTGATACGTACATCGCACGGTAGCAGAGCCAAGGCCCGAAGTACTTCGTTATATTGTACTGTTGCTTTTACCATTAAATCAGCTTACTGTTAACCTCATATCTCTGTCTGAGTCCTTCCTTTTATAGCAGACCACTCATCAAACGAAGGGCGCGGAGCGGGCTCGAACCTTCAACCACTCCAAAGGGTGCCCAATCCAACAACCTTCATCCCAACATCTCTACATCCCTTCATCCCTCCCTTCCCTCATCCCTACATCCCGTCATCCAGACATCCCTTCCCTCATCCCTTCAACCCAACATCTCTACACCCCTTCATCCCAACATCCCTTCATCCCTCATCCCTTCATCCCAACATCCCTCATCCATTCTTGCCTTCATCCCTCATTCGTTCATCCCTACATCCCTTCATCCCTCATCCCTACATCCCTTCACCCTCTGCCTGTCACCATTCATATTTAACTCGTGTATATTTTCTAATTTATAATCCTAGGAATCGTCTGGGGGCCCGTAATCAGCACGAGCAGATCATACCGGAGACGGTACCCCCACTCTGAGCACGGCACAGCACGTCCCTCCAGACCAGAACATCTCATCAACCCCTCCATATCAATTCATTATTACCTCTTGCAATAAACCTACAAACATCACACTGTTGTGGCGTGGTCCCTGCTCGTGAAAAGGGTGTTAATATATAAGTGTTCTCCAGTGCCTTTTGTCCGCTTTAAGGTGGTGGTAAGTTTGTGCTGTCGCAGCAACAACAACAAAATTCCCATCCCCATTCCAATTTAATTCCCCATCTGGGCTAAGCCCCGGATCTCCTACAATCCTAAATCCGCCCCTGCTCTGAACGCTCCGTCCCCGGCAGATCTCTGTGTGCACACCGCTGCAGCAGCGGCGCCGGATTCATTTCGGAAGTGGGGGGGCCAAAAAGTGTGTGTGTATGTGACATACTTACCAACCCTCCCGATTTTCGCGGGAGACTCCCGATTTCCTCCCGGGGTCATATTTATCCCGCATTTCTCCCGATTTCTGACTAAATCTGATTTGTGAGTAACGCTCCAAATGTTACTGTTTCCACTCGGACTTCAATACAGCTACACCATTGTTTGGTTTCCATGGTAACGCGTCTCTTTAGTAGCGCGCGCAACTGAAAGTCTGAGAGGGTGTTCAGCATGAGGAAGATAGTCACAGAAAACAGAACAAGAATGGACCACTCTACCCTCTGCTCACTCCTTTCCTGTAAATTAAACTATACAGGTCCAGCCCACACATATGACAGCGCAGTTGCTCCATCATTCCATCTCTCCTTTTTTCCCGCTCAATACGCTCTTGTTTGACAAGCTGAATGTTGACTGGTGTTTGACTGAAGTAAGCGCACTTTTTTTGAACACACTCTGTGAAAAGCTCCAGTTATTAACTCCGGTATTTACAAAGCTGTCATCTCCACATTTGGAGAAAGTTACAAGCCGTTTAACAGCAGCAAATCTGCATATTTCACAGAAGGCTCGTTTAGTGGTTTTGCAAAGATTTAACCACTCTCTGTTTTTGTACCATTCTGCATTGAAGTACCTTCATCTTTGCCCAAATAAGCTTTTATTTGCCCGTCTCAATGTCCCGATAACAAACCTCCATGCAGTCGGAACCAGCCTGTTTCGGTTCAACGATGCCGGCGGCGGCGGTTTTGACAGTCTCTGCGGCCGCAGAGCTGCTGCTTTGGGGTTCATCTGGCTGCGCTGGTTCTATGGTTGAAGGGCCAGGCTCCGGAGTTGTGGATGTCAGGGATGTGACATTCAAGTTGTTGAATTTCACTTTAGTTTGACTGTATTTTGTTTTCTTATGCGCCGGTTCTTCTGACATGTTTGCAAGTTTATCTATCTAGGTTAACGGCTGACACACACAGAACAACGTAACAAATAACGTAAACAACGTAACAAATAAACAAATCTAAGCTTTTTTATTGATTGTAATGTACATGGATACATTTGAATGGTGTGACAATGTCCTATTTGATTGGATTAAAATGTACATATTCTTCCTGTTATGTCTGCCTGCTTTATTTTACCTAATGCAAAGTGACCACCTGCTCCATCGAAATCAGTCGCATTGACCCGAAGACACATTTTGAGTTGTATACAATGTTGGAAAGAGGAGATTCCTAGCTTTCTAATGATATCAGGATTGTTTTTGTACTCCAAATATTAAGCATAACATTATAATGACTGTCACCGAGTCATCATTTTGAGAAAAAGGCCTTTATAGTTTCCTCTTCTCTGGATCGATCTGATTGATTATTAGCGGAGCAAATGATCAAAGTAGTAACGGAGGGAAAATATTTTCGTTTGGATTGCTGGTCTGGGGGGAGCTTGCGAGTGTGTGTGTGTATACGTGTGTGTGTTTGTGTATTTTTGTGTTTGTGTGTATTGTGTTTGTTTCCGGGGAAAACACTCACGAGAAACACCGGCTGTTGTTATGCTTACTGTGACGTCAAGTTACTCCGTTCTCCACTTGTAATTATGCCGTTACAAGCTTCAAAGTTGTATTTATCATCTGAATCTGCCCAAACAAGTTTAATATTCTGAAAGCCAAGACTTTGTTTATTTGAAATCAGATGAAAACGAACTGTAACGGACCCTGCCGTGTTATCTATGATTACTATACGCCTTACATTCATAATTTCAGCGGAGGGAGGGGAAGCGGCGCTGTGGAAGAGCAGAGTGGCGAGTGAGAGCTGTCATCTTCCCTTTACAAGCTTCAAAAATGCCTGTAGCTAATGAGATTGAATATAACAATAAAAAATAACAAAATATACAGCTAGATCAGATCTCGTTCTTTTTAGATGCGACTAGAGTAGAGGGGAATTATTGAAACGGGATGTGTACAGTGTTCCGCGGCATCCGCTGCTGCGAAAATGTGGGGCAGGGCTGTAAAGTGGGGGGGCCAATGGCCCCCTGGCCCCCCTGCTTCCGGCGCCCTTGCGCTGCAGCGTGTCTGTTAGGCCCCGCCCTCCGCACACAGACGAGACACAGGGAGATCGCTCGACTGGAGTGAAGAGAGCGGAATTAATGATATTGCAAGTTAGAAATGTAAGATGCATTTTGACAGACAAGACGGACAATTGGGGGAAAATATCCTGCATTTTGAATGTCCTATAGTCCAACATTAACACCTTAGTCTCGTCTTGTCAACGAAAACTAAATATACATTTCGTCATAGTTTGTATTATCAAGAATCTATTTTTAGCTCGTCCTCATCTCGTCTTAGTCATGTAAAAAAGGTTGTTGACGAACATTTTTCGTCATAGTTTTCATTGACGAAATTAACACTGCAGTGAGATGTGATCTGATTTGCCGAAGGGAGGGCGAGGGAGGGCTTTATATCCATGTTGGAAAGGAGAATACACATGGTCCACTGTGTTTCCATCTTGCGTTGGGTAGCCGATGTGCTGATATTAAATAATCCCCACATCAGGGAATCACTTGTTGTTCACCATAAAGCATACACCTCTTCCCTTACTTTTCCCTGAGTAAACAGTCCGGTCCTGGCGAAAAATTGAAAATCCGTCTGGGATAGAGGAGATAAGCAGAAGAGGCCGGTTCTCACGTTTCCTCAGCCTCACTAGCACTCCGGCGCGGGACCCCCGCTTTGTCTTCCTCCTTTGCCGCTCACGGACAGCAGCTTAACGACAACAGGTAGCCATGGCGATTCCCCATTGTTTTCTGGTCTCTGTGATAGACTGCTGTCCACCAAGTTGCTGATGTGTTAAAGTTCCTCTCTACTATGTTGTATGGTAGAGTTGGGGGGGTCGGCTCGCATGTTGAGGACAAAGTTAAAAGCACACACCGAAATGTAAACAAACACTGAAGTAAAACCAAACAAATGCAGAGTTGGAGAGCAGGCAAACACGGCAGCCATCCACGGCACCATCTTAGCATTCTGCTTTCAGGAACTATCTTCCAACCGACAGGTTTTAAAGGAGAGGTGTCATGCTTTTCCAGTTATTACCCGTCCCCTTGTGTGTTATGAAGGTTTTTATGCATGTAAACGTTGTGCAGAGTCTGGTGACCCCGACGTGATGAGTAGGGTCTCATAGAAGGAACACCGGCAGCCAGCGGACGAACGGTCCAGGGAAGACACCTCGAATACCTCTGACAACTAAACCAGGGCCCTACAACTAAAAGGTAAGCAGATACCTGTTATTATCAAAATCTGTGATTGGCTATACTACAACATTTTAGAGTTGTCAGCGGCATTTTCAGTGTTTTAGTCTTACGGTAAAAAATACAGTACTAGTTAGTTAGAATGAATAAAAGTGAAGAACGAGGTGTGTAAGAAGACGGTGAAAGGCCCCGTAGGTCTTTCAGGACCATACGGCTAACTCGGTGAAAAGTTTATAGGAGCTGCAGTTGTGTTAGTATACAGCACTAGTTAGTTAGAATAAATAAAAGTGAAGAACGAGGTGTGTAAGAAGACGGTGAAAGGCCCCGTAGGTCTTTCAGGACCATACGGCTAACTCGTTGAAAAGTTCATGGTTTTTTAAAGGGAACTCCATCGGAACTAGATAAAGATAACACTTTCCAGTCTCAAAGAGGAGCTGCAGTTGTGTTATATGTGGGGTATTTCAAGAGGAGAAACGCAACTTTCAAAATCAATTTGAAACGACCGGATCTCGCAAACTCTTGCTGTGGGGTTAATCTAGAAGACTAAACGTGACGATAAAGAGATTCTGTAGACTGGGTTTCGACTCCTTGCTAAAAGCCACATCGCCGAAAGGGGGTGTTGAAGCGCTTTTGGAAGTCTCTCCATCTGTTGAAATAAACATCGCACTATAAAAGTCAACTAGACTGTACGGGGAATATAAAAACTGTGTATGAGTAAATAACTATTCTTGAAATAGTACGAAGTTAGTTTGAAGAAATAGTACGAAGATAAAATAAATAATAAATAAATAACTAAATATAAATAAATAAAGTAAACTATTTGTTCGTAAATATAATAATACGAATTACAAGTGAACAGAAACAACCTTAGTCAGAAACAGATATACGAAGTCATAATGGATGGAGAATTTGATGGCGAAGAACAAGAATTAGACGCCCCAGTACTAGGGACTCTACGAGAACAATGGGGACAGGCGGAGAGATTGATCCTTAGTGGGATCAAACCAGGAGACCGGAAGAAGGCCTGTGCCGACCTCCGTTTCCTACGCAATAAAATGATAGCAGAAGACAGAGTAGGGGGCGACGAGACATTTGGGAATCTAGCTTTAGCCCTAAATATTTATGAACGACAGCTTGTAAAGAAACTCGGAG
The DNA here is from genome assembly GCA_031216635.1 of Dissostichus eleginoides. NCBI lineage: Eukaryota > Metazoa > Chordata > Actinopteri > Perciformes > Nototheniidae > Dissostichus > Dissostichus eleginoides. The sequence goes on along the minus strand of CM062277.1, from coordinate 32,253,514 downwards.
ACCTAAACAAACAAAAGCCCGGATTATTAGGCCATAATAAACTGAACAAAGAGAAAGAGGCAAATTATATTGTACTGTTGCTTTTACCATTAAATCAGCTTATTGTTAACCTCATATCTCGGTGTCTGAGTCCTTCCTCTTATAGCAGACCACTCATCAACGAACGGCGCGGAGCAGGCTCGAACCTTCAACCACTCCAAAGTGTGGTGCTCCAACAAGAGTCAAAACCCTCAAAGTACACCCTGTAGCGAGTAAAACTCTAACACAGAAAATACCTCCCCAAAACGCCTCGTTGGAGATACGTCATTGTCCATTGTTTACTTCCTGGGTTTTGTGACATATGAATGGCCAGTATCCACGTCCAGAGCTATGGCCGCTCCCTCTGCCAGCCGAACATATATACTGTTGGAATCTCAGGTTCAGTTCAAAACTGTATCCGGTCATGCCAAAGAGGGTCTGTTTCCTGTCTTGTGAGGGGAAATCTTCAATGCATGCCTTACCGAGGGCAGAACCACGACGAAGTCAGTGGTTGACATTTCTTGTTAACACTGTTCCTTCAGATTTTCAAGCCGGTATTGTACTGTGTGCGCAGCATTTCATGGACCATAGCTTCACAAACCTTGTAGCGATTCATTCCGGATATGCACAGCGTAGGACACTAAAGGACGATGCTGTTCCTACTTTCTTTGGACCAGCGGGAGATTCGGGTACACAACCTGTAAGTATTCATTGTTGTTTGTGTATTTATGATGTTTAAAACAAACAAGGTATATCTACCACGACTGTGTAAATGGGTAAACGTTTTTCTGGCTGCTAAGCCATTGACACAGTGCTAAGAGGGCTAACTAAGTTGCTAGAGTTTCCATTAGTGATGGGAATTATGGCTCTTTGAAGGGAGCCGGATCTTATGGCTCCGTTCCTTTCAAAGAGCCGTTCAAAAGAGCCGTTCCAAAGAGCCGTTCCAAAGAGCCGTTTTTTTTTAAAGGGGGCGGGGTTACTAGGTTTATCCGCGAAATAATCACCAGTCATAATGATAATTAAGTGGCAATGGAGATTATTTGTTAACCCTGCTTTAAAGGATATTTTGCCGTTACAAATGGTGCGCTTTATCACTGCCTGGGTTATGGTTGAAGTGCATCCAAATGCTGCTGCGTTTTCGCGTTTGGCTCATTTTCCATCCGAAAAACACGTCGCCTACTCTACCTGTCCTGTACCACTTGTTATGACTTTTGTCTCTCTCGCGTATTCCGTTAAGACCCACCCCATCTCACTCCTCGTGCTGAAACCTACCAATCAGAGTAGGGGCGGGTGTTCACAGAATACGTTTGGGGAACAAAATCAAGCTTTTTAAAAGGCGAGTGGATTTTGGCAGGCAGTGAGTGCGGACTAACGATTGAACGATAAAAAGAACGGCTCTCACCAAGTACGACTCGGTTCCCCTCGTTCGTACCAAAGAGCCGTTCAAAAGAATCGGCTCGTTCGCGACCGACACATCACTAGTTTCCATATATCAACTCCAATGTCAGCAGATGCCTTACATGTATCTCATAGCAGGAGAATGTCTGCATTCACACAAGAAATACTCATAGACAGTATACTCCGGGTGATTTACCGTACGGTCAGTCGCGAAACGTAATTACATTAGAGCTGGCGTTCCTAGCGTGTATGCTACCGAGGTAAACAAGAAGGCTACTGAGAGCTAGACATGAGTTTGATGGGGAAAACACTGTTTTTATGCCAGCTACAATGAATGACCGAACGTAGCAGACTACCCGTATAAGATTGCAATTGTAAACATGTTCTTGCTAGCCTAGACTAGCTGTTGTTCATAGTAGATTGGCATATTACACTGAACAACAAGCAAACGTAGGTTAGCATATTAGCTGGCAAGCTAACTGTGTTGATTAGATAGATAGATTAGATAGATACACACTCCTACCACAACTACTACTAACGAATCTAAAACAACTAAGTTTCTCTAATATTTTGTGATTTGCATTTGATTTCGTCCAGCCAGATCAGGAAACTCCTGGCGTATCTGGCGGACAACACACACACGGGATGACCACTCTGATGCCTCGTCCTAAAAAGCCCCGGCAGCAGCTTACAAAGCTGCGATAGGCAAGATGCCGAAAACGCCTATAAGGGGAGGAATGGATGATATACAGTGTATATATGGATATTTACACATGTTCATTTTGTACATTTCTAAAAATAAAGTTTGATGGAAATACTTAGTAGCCTTTCTTCCCTGAATTATTTGCTCCTATAACATATCATTCATATATAGCAAACCATGATTTGATTTTTCATCAAACAGTAGTAGTTTATTACAGGTAAAAATAGCTTACTCTTCTATAACAACAGTTGTAGGTACAGTTCGGTTAGTTAGCGTATAACATATACGGCTGTACCGAAGCCATTGTAAGACTGAAGTTCCGCTCAGAGCGAGCCGAATAAAGCACTGTTAGACATGGGCGGAGCCTCTCTGGTGGTTGACTAATCAGAACAGAGTGCCCGAGCTGACCAATCGGAGCACACTGGGCTCACAGGGAGGGGGGGGCAAGAGCTGCAACGAGCGGTTTAGTGGAGAGAGTGAATACTGCTGAATACACACACTTTACAGAGATGCTGTATGCGAAACCAATGTGAGTTTGGAAAAATGCACAGTATAAATCTATTTTAGTATACCTCAACAATGGAATTATGATCAGTGGAAATGGCCATGACACCTCTCCTTTAAATAAAAAAGACACAAAGAATCTGAAAGATGGAACAGTACTGTTAATGAACCTCCAACTACCTAGTGGACCAGTAGGAAAGGATTGTTTTCTTAAATGCAAATGTACCATTTAATGGGGCTGCTATTCAAAATCACAAGCCACTCCCTACCTGTAACACCACCTAGACCAGGGGTGGGCAAACGTTTTTGCTCGGGGGCCACTATGAGTTTTAAAATGTGTCAGACGGGCCGGGCCAGTAGCAGATCGGTGAAAATATATTTAGCTGTCCACTCCTCATTAAACACTCTGCACTCAATGTCGACTTTTCTTTTCTTTGGTCCACTCATTGTTACAGATGCAGGTTCAAAGGTGAATTATTGCATCATTACATCATCGTTTGCATCATGACGTAACCGTTTACGTGCCTTCTTATGACCCACACAGCGTTTTACGTCGCTGATTTTCTCCGCAACACCGCTCACAACAACATCAATAGAGGACTGTGTCGGGTAGTTTTTAATCATACGAAGCCAGATTAAATTAAAGAACGACTTCTCCAACCTTATACTTTTCTCCAGAGTGCCGTGGTGCATTGTTTATTAATGTGTTTCAGCAGCATTTACCGAGCGCTGCTTTATTCTACTGTTAACTCGTGGCAGCGGCCGCTGTAAAGTTTTCATTGTCCGACTGTCACACAAGCGGCTGATAAATATCCCCCATCCCCATCAGTGAATGTGTTTCAGTCTGAATTGATGCTGTTATGAAAGTTTCTCTGGCATTCTACAGGTGATGTTAGCATAGCAACCGAAGCTAATCAGACTATCTTGACTACTTGTTGCTATCATATTGTGGCATAAGCCGTTTTCTACACGCATATTTTACCGGCGTAGTTTTCGTTATGATTTTACTTGTGATGGCCACATGTAGCCCATGTATTGATTCCATCCGATAGCTGCAGTAATAGAAAACAACAGGAAAACGTCTGCCTCTTCACAATGATCAATAACAGTGAACGGATGGTCATTAAAGTAAGGTAAAATAAACAGAATCACACTAAGCCTGGTTAGTGTTGCCTGACTTTATATAAGTGTTTTTTATAAGTGTGTGGTCGCGTTCTAGTCACTTTGCTCAGCGCTACTGCTTGTTACAACTTGTATTCGCTGTACTCGCCATGAACTGTTATTGCTCAGGTTAATCTCGACCCCTTCCAATGTAAGCGTGACGTATTTGGTTCTTAGATCTTGACGGGTTGCCGACTCCAGCAAAGGTACATTTTGTCTAGAGTGCGCCATCTAGTGGGATCAACTGAAATGCCGGGTATTGCAGGAAAAAGGCTAAATGAATGCGGTCTTTACTATAATTTGGAAAATGTTGTACCAATATTCGGCGGGCCGGATTAAAAAGCCCAACGGGCCGTATATGGCCCGCGGGCCTTGGTTTGCCCATGCCTGACCTAGACTCTCGTTCTAGTATAAACCACTCCTCCTACCCTAAATGTTAGAACTCTGCCTTTCATTCCATCCAAACATTGCAAGCAGAAAAAAGAAACCCAGTGTGACTTTGAACATGGACGCTTGATTCTACACTTTGTGCAGAATTATTAGGCAAGTGAGTATTCTTGAACAAATGTGACTTGCTCCATCGAAATCAGTCGCATTGACCCGAAGACACATTTTGAGTTGTATACACTGTTGGAAAGAGGACATTCCTAGCTTTCTAATTATATCAGGATTGTTTTTTTTACTGTACTACTCAAAATTTTGTACTGTACTACTCCAAATATGAAGCAAAATATGTCACATTATATAATGACTGTCACCGAGTCATCATTTTGAGAAAAAGGCCTTCAAAGTTTCTTCTTCTCTGGAATCCATCGATCTGATTGATTATTAGCGGCTAATAAATGACCAAAGTAGTACGGAGGGAAAATATTTTCGTTTGGATTACTGACCTGGGGGAAGCTCGCGAGTGTGTGTGTGTGTGTGTGTGTGTGTGTGTATGTGTGTGTGTGTTTGTGTATTTTTGCGTTTGTGTGTATTGTGTTTGTTTCCCGGGGAAAACACTTACAAGAAACACTGGCTGTTGTTATGCCTGCTGTGACGTCAAGTTACTCCGTTCTCCACTTGTAATTATGCCGTTTCAAGCTTCAAAGTTGTATTTATCATCTGAATCTGCCGAAACAAGTTTAATATTCTAAAAGCCAAGACTTTGTTTATTTGAAATCAGATGAAAACAAACTCTCACGGACCCTGCCGTGTTACCTACTGTATGATTACTATGCGCCTTACATTCATAATTTCAGCGGGAGGGAGGGGGAGCGGCGCTGCTGAAGAGCAGAGTGCGAGGGAGATGTGCCTGTCATCTTCCCTTTACAAGCTTCAAAAATGTATTTATCGTGTGATTTTGGAAATAAAAGTTTCATATTCTGAAAGCCAAGACTTTGTTTATTTAAAATCAAACAAAACACCCGAACCCCGAAAAACTATTTTTGTTACGCAAATCCGGGTTTATTTTGAAATGAGCCGTTGCGACTTCCGACTGATTTTGATAGAGCGGGTCACATATCATCAATTTTATGCATATTTTCCAACTCCAAGCTGTATGAACTTGAATGCCTATTAGATTTAAGTATATCAGGTCATGTGTATTTGTTGCCTAATGAGATCAACACCCTTTATTGAGGTGTGCAGAATTATTAGGCAGCTTCTTTTCCTCAGGCAAAATGGGCAAAAAAAGAGATTTAAATGACTGAAAAGTCTTTCAGAGGGATGCAGCTCTTGAAATTACTAAGATATTGGGACGTGGTCACAGAACCATCAAACCTTTTGTTGTAAATAATCAACAGGGTCACAAGAAACGTGTTGAGACAAAAAGACGCAAATTAAGATTCAAGATTCAAAGGTTTTATTGTCATATGCACATAAGCTACAGTGTAGAAATGGCAATGAAATTATTCTGACCTAAGCTCCTCCAACAATGCAACATATACTGTATAATACAATAAAAAAATTAAAATAGTGCAAGAAGTCTGTATACATGTAAATAGAATATGATATGTACAAGAACAGAATATGAAATTAAATAATGTACATTAAGACAAAATTAAATACGGTTTATTTCGGTGATAACTATTTATATATACACACACACACACACACACACACACACACACACACACACACACAGACACACATCCCCTTGGGTAACTCTATCATGGAAAGTGATTTCCTTCTTTAGACTGTCCATATATGGAAAGAGCTTGGGTTGGATGTGGCACTGGATCAGATTCAGCGAGGCAAATGAGTCCTGTAGGGAATGTCAGATCTTGTTGATGAATGGGCCATTGCAGTGCACTTGCTGTCATCTCTTCACCTCACAACACCCTGCCTGAACCCATTAATAACACCTCTTTTCTTTTTACCTAGATGTGTTAGAGTTAAATGAGTTCCTGTGTTAGGAACTGCCTCAACATAAGACGCATCAGCTATGCGTCACCTTTTATTCCAAACTGTGCTCTTTAAGAGGTTGAGTAATTAAAAAGTAGCGGTAGTTAGCTAAATGGGTCAAGTGTGTCAATGAAGGCAGAGTCAGTGGTCCAAGAGAGAAGAAATGTCTTTGGCATGTCTGAGCTCATCTCCACTTTCAGCCACTTTGCAGTCTTCATCTCGATCTGATCTCCTCTCTCATTCTGTCCTTTGCTCTTTCCAACTCAGCTGTTTCTCACTGCCACTAGTCTATCACCATAAGAAAATTCATTTTCATATGTATTACAAAAGATTATTCTCTTAACATTTCCATAATTACAGATAATAGTGGTTGTGTTAGTTATTTAAGGCTAATACAAGGCTTAGTCTTCCTTTATGTCACTGATGAAAGGCTTGGATTTGTTGGCTGTGCAATCATCCGGTGCCCCAGTTTTTTTTTTTTATGATAAAAAACAACTCACAAATCTTCACTTTCTTTCAGTTCTTGGGTCCTGGCTGACTGTAAATGAGAAATCTGAGTTTTGACAAGTTCCATAACTGATATGTTGTGATGTTATTGACTTGATACTATATACATAATGTACAAAGATCATGGATGATTCAACCAGCACTGCTTTTTACAGTAACACTGGTGAGACGTGATGACCCAAACTGACTAGCTTGAAAAGAAATCAAAGTTCTAAGCAACATTTGTTTTTTGTATTTAGCACACCTACTTATTGGGTTTATTGGAGTGAGAATTATTGGCCTAGCACCACAGCATTATGCAGAAACAAGAGGACATGTTTTTATTGACTAGTCAAGTTTGGTTTAGGGGATGATCAGAGGTTCCTGTCATTGACCTCTTTCTTCATGTATGCTTGGGAGAGAATTGACTAGGTGTGGAATACTGTGCTGGTCCCACACAGACAGAGCCAGGGAGGCTCACATTACACTGACTCTGACAGTGTATGTTTTTAAATAGAGTGGTTGTCAACTCCTCCCTGCACAAATCCATTTATTTTGGGGATAGGGCGTAGGGGGAGGGACAGGCAAGAAGATGGGCAATAGATTTGGCCTGTACCCTTGAAAATGAATGCACTCTGGCTGCATCAGCTTAATAGGGATACTAGAGGTGTAAGACATCATTTATTAAAAAAATAGTTTTTTGAGAATTGCACTACAGTATAGCTCAGATTAAAAAAAACGGACTGAGGCCTAACTGCTGGCCCACACATGCTGCTATATTTATGAAACCTCAGAATAAGAAAGCTACTCATGAAAGCCTGAGCAATCTCAAGCTAGTGTCTTTAGGAAGTCAATTCAATTTGACAATTGTGCAAAGCAGCACTAATGTTCAATGCTAACATCAAATATATACATTTACCTAAAAGAGCAGGATAGTAGTGGAGTCTGCACTCTGTGAACACTTTTATATTGTCAAACAATATAAATTAAGACTTTAGGGCGGATGATGGAAGAGGAAGTCCTGTGTATGACATTTTGTGTAAGTTTCCTAAAATGGTAAACTGACAAAAAAGGGACTACTTATGTCACTTTACATATGTACAATTAAGTGCAACATCATGAATGTCTTAAAAGAGTGACTATTATCTCCTTGGATCAATTACTAGGTTTTGATCCTCCCCTTACAATAAGCTTTTCGTCCTGTCTTTGAGTGTGGCCATTTGGAACAGCCATAAATACTTTTGCCTTAAGGCATGTTGGGATAACACATTCAAAGTTTTCTTTCAAGCACATCCCAGTTTTGGGGTCAGGGTGGTGGATGGGACATCTCATATTTTCATGTCGGTGACTGGAGTAAGAATCCTGTTAAAGACGAGCATTTCATTTTGTCTTTTTGTAACCATGTTATTTACCTGGAGCGTCTAACCTAGTGTCTAACCTAATTCTAATTCTCCTTCCGCTAGTGCTCCTCCATGCAGTACACTGTGAACACCATGTACTTGTGTAGTGCATACATTATGATAGGGTAGTATCTTATATTGCACACAGTATTTGTTCTTCATTTATTGGAAATGAAGATTCCCACTATTAACTAGCCAGCTAGCTAACTTCAGGGCCAAGTAGTCTCTGAATAACTGAAGAACTGTAATAAGCTAGCAAGTTAGCAAGCATCGAAGTGCTCTTAGTTCTTAATTGTTACAGACTACTCATTTAACCTAATAAACCCTAGCTAATAAACCCTAGCTAGTCCCTACCCTTTGGTGTCATAGACACGATAGCAACAATTGCACTGTGCCATACTTGTGAGTGTGAATGCCATTATGCACTCAAAATAGCAAGTGTTAGCAGGAAGTAATTAATAACATTTTTTAAAGAGAATGTCACTATCTATGTATATGTCACAGAAATCTCAAATTATCACCCAAACGATCTAACAAGATTATACCTAGGCATTGCTGCTAGTCGGGCAAAATGTTCAGCCACCTACTTCAAAAGATAAAAGTGAAACAAGTGATTTCTGTCCAATATCCTTCCAGCTCTATACCAACTTGACCCTCCTCTTTCTTTTACAATATTTGGTCATTGTTTCCTGGGCCTACTTCTGTCGTGGTGCTCTTTAAAGTTAAGGTTGAACGTTTGTTCTAAAGTTAAACTTGAACATTTGATGATGATGGAAAAGCAAGTATGCTCCACTCATTCCTTATACACCCCTCCAATCACCCCCTTCTCTCAGTAACTTAACTTATGGATAGTGCAGGCCTGCCCACTAGCATTTGCCCCTGTCAGTCAGCCGGACTGCCCCCCTTCTTCTCAGCTTACCCCATAGGTTGGTCTCACTCTTTTTCTGTCGCCCTCACATTAGTTCTGTCTCTGTCTCCTGTGTTGACCAGTTACTGACAGCTCCCCTCTCATCTTCTTAGTGCAGTCTAAACTGTTCACACAAGCGCTGCACTGGACTAAAAGACTTTGTGGTTTGGTCCCATATTGAACGGGAGGAAACCTGCTTTTCTAAGGATCATTTTTCCAAGGACTTGGGAACAAGTGTCTGGCCATCACCTTGGAATATATTCTTTGTACTGGTCCGAGTCTACTGGATCCATTATAATTGGTTTCCAATTCTTACTGTAGCAATCAGCAGGTGTGTGACAGCTGAGTGAGGTTGTAAGGTTGTGTGTGCTGGGACAAATAGGCAAAGAGCTGCAGTGGTGGACTCCTGCAGTGATTCCAGGTTAATTCCTCATTAGTTGGCCCTGTTTTGGCTGTGAACATGGCATCGTTGAGAAGTTTGATTCTTGCAGTGCTGCTGGCACTGCTTTGCTCCTTCCACACCCCGCTGGCTCCCTCTGCCAAGGCGCAGGACCTGCCATTCCGCTCTGAGCAAGGTCTGGTGGCTGACGATGATGACGATGATGATGATGACGATGATGACGATGATGACGACGACGATGACGACGACGATGACGACGACGACGATGACGACGATGATGACGACGATGACGACGATGATGACGATGATGACGATGATGATGATGACGACGATGACGACGATGATGATGATGACGACACGACGACGATGACGACGACGACGATGATGACGACGATGACGACGATGATGATGATGACGATGATGATGACGATGATGACGATGATGTGATGATGATGATGACGATGATGACGATGATGATGATGATGATGATGATGATGATGATGATGATGATGATGACGATGATGATGCCGACGACGATGATCATGAAGGTCAGTCTTTTTAAATATTTAGTAGTTCATATGTTATCCTATCGCTGTGTCTCTTCCTGTGTTAGCACATATTCAGACATCTGCACCAGAAGCACATTGCAGACTGCAATCTGTCAGAGAAGCTTTCACTGAACTTTAATGAGACCGTGCTGTTTGTTTCGGTTCTGGCGGTGATTTGCAATTCAACTTGCCAAAACACAGTACATAAAATATGCCACATCTGATGTAGCAAGCAATACACCGTATGTTTTATTTAAAGTGTGTGTCAGAAATGGCGGATGCTTTGACATACAGTTGGTGATGCATTTGGTACAAATGTCTGCAGTACATTACAGGACATTTTAAGGGGAGGAGCTAACAAAATATTAGCCACTCCCCCCACTCGCTAACATTCTTACAACCTTATCATCTCTATCACAGTTCTCATTTTTTATGTCTCAGAGCTCATAGGTATTCAAAATCCCTCCTCCACCCCTTTCCAGCTGTCTATTTTGCTTGCTGTCTCTGACACTGTGTTCTTTTCCCTGCTTAACTAGAGTTATGAGCACTCTGGGGAAATTGAACTGGCCCATCTGAAGTCCAACTGTCCGAAGTCCTTCGTACAGTACACTAAATATGAACTTGGGGACTGCAGAAGCATTGATTTGAGAGAGAGAAAGATCAATAAAACTATTTCACACAAACCAAGCCTGGCTTGGAAATCAGTCTTTGGGGTCACTAGTCTGAGATATTTTGATTTGTGTTTCGTTTGAAATAATTGTTCCTACACTAGGATCTTCCTTTCTCAGTTGTTATGGATCAGATTGACCTGCATTTGTCTTTATGTGAACCTACAGAGAAAGAAAGAGAGACAGTGATATTGGGGTGGGTTGGGGGATAGGGGTTTTAGAGATACAGACAGGGAGAATGAAGCGAGAGGGGAGGTGCAGGAGGGCAACTACCTAAAATATTAATTTGAAGCATAGAATACCTACAGATAAAGTTTCTCTCTTTCTCCATATCTCTCAATCTCTTTCTTTCTCTGTGGGGCATTTATGCCACTGTATGTTGAAAAAGCCGTGCTATGCACAGAATTTATTTGTTAAGTCTGGTGTGTGCATTTGTAAAATTGCTAAACACAGTTAAGATAAGAGAATACCTTTCATTGTATCTACATGTATGAACAGTGTAATAATCATACCTCTTTTTTTTTTCTTTAACAGTAACATTATGAAAGATTAAGTAAAATAATAACTTTTGATGCACATGTGATTAGCTTATATTAATGATTTGTTTTGAGTTTCATGCAAGTTCCCCCTTACTATTTAATGCTTATTTGGCTCTTAAATTACTTAATACATTTGTTAAGTCATATGTGAACTTAGCTTAGCTGATCTATAACTTCTCAATTGTTATGAAATGTTACAACAGTCGATTGGCTGGAGATTTTTCAGACCCTCAGGGAGAGAGTGTTTGGGAAAAGAGAGAAACTTCTCTTTGTATAGAGGAAACCTCAAATTGTCAAGAGATGAAATGGTTGTCTGCTTTTTTCTTTTCTTGTCTGGATTTGTTTTTTGGATGACTGTGAACATTAATGTGTGGAAAATATTAAAATCACCACTGTCCACTTCTTTAACCCTTTCATTCAGTAAATAAATCAAATGATCATGAAATGACTAGATTGCAAATATGTTACCAACAGAGTTATAACAATGCACGGAGAGTATCATTAGGCCCGTAAACATCTGTTGGGTAATATTAACTGAACGAGGACCAGAATGCTGAGCTACAGACATTTGAAACCTGTGAGTATCTGTTCTGACCGTCAGCATGTCCTCTATGAACTGTGTTTTATAAATACTTGCTGGTAGATTACAGTAGTTTTGCAAGAATGTAATATGACTGAAACAGTCTGTGACTCTGAAAGATTCTGACACAGATTTAAAACATCTGGGAAAATGATTTTATTTATTTCGATGATTGAATGGAATTTTTAGGCTGAATAGTGGAATTGTAAATCAAAACAAAGGCCAAGAAATAATAATAATAATAATAATAAACAATTGTTGTAGTAGAAGAACATTGGTTGTAAATGCTGACTCAGCATTCACACCATCAAAGTTTCCAATTTGCTCGGTTGATAACTTTGTCTTGCACTGAAGGGTATTTTTAACAGTTGGTCCACCTTTATGTTATTCATATCAAAAGTGATATATTCACTAGCAGGGACAACGCCACAGCGGTATGAAGTTTGTAGATTAAATTAAAGAAGTAACAATGAATTGATATGGAATGCTGATGACGAATGATGTCTGGTGGTCTGGTCTGGGAGGACGTGCTGTGGTCCGGTCAGAGGGAGACTCAGGGTGGGGGACGTCTCCGGCATGATTCCGCTCTGGCCGATTACAGGCCCCCAGATGGTTCCTTGAATGAGACATTTAAAATATGCACAAGTTGAATATGAATGAAGATAGGTAGAGATGATGTAGGGATAAGGGAATGTCGGGCAGAAGGGATGAAGGGATGTGGGGATGAAGGAATGAGGGAAGGGAGGGATGAAGGGATTGGTGGATGACAGGATGTAATGATTGAATGTAATCCTTATAATCCTTGGTTTAAGGCACTGGGGGGGCGCAGAGCTTTTGCAAAGGGGGGCGCGTGAAACTTGGCAAGAATTTGTATAAAATAAAAATAGACACGTTTTAACACAGCCGTTTTAACACAGTTAAAAGAAAAGTGGACGAGCCCACGACAAGCCTTTCAGCTATAATGCCCAAATCAAAAGAGTATGATGAGGCATACATCTCCCTTGGCTTACAACTCTATTTGGAAAAACATGTTGCTTATTGCATGGAAATGGGTTATTTTCTTGCCTCCTATCCAGCTGTTCATTAAAAAAGGGTTGAAGGGGAAAAATGAAGGTGGTATGCATACACCTCAGAGTAATCGCAACTCTTTTTTTACGTGGACCTAATAGTCAAGATTGTTGTCATGATAAAGATTTTTGAACATTCAGCCATTTTTTCTATATTCTATTTCTATCTACATAATGTGCAGATGACTATGAAGACGACGATGATGATGATGACGACGACGATGATGACGACGACGATGATGACGACGACGATGATGACGATGATGACGACGACGATGACGACGGCGACGACGATGATGACGATGAGGAGGATGCTTATCACAAGGGCTCTCTGTGCTCATATTGTGAATTCTGTGAGGTATGTCTGAATTAAATCAGGGAAATTAAATGTAGTCAACAAAGCTGAGATTCGTTTCATTACTTTTCGAAATGGAAGTAATACACATGTATGCAATCTTGCTCTGTACACCTTTCCATTGTGTAGTTTCTGTTTAGTGTGTTCCTTTTTTACCCTGCCCTCTCTAGGTTTGTCTTTAACAGTAAATATGTCTCTTCCAGCATTGCGACAACTGTGACAAATGTCCTTGTGAAGAGGGAGACAAGTCTGAACACTGTGATGACTGCAAGGTGAGAAAATAAGCATGATCTGAAGTCAGATGTCACATAAGGTTATTTGACATATATACATGTTCATGTTGAACCCTCCTGCTGGAGCAACCATTTTATTTCTGATCGAAATAGGCTTTTTTAACATGTAACATGTGCAAAGATATGCACATGTTTTGTATGTGTATGCAGTGTCATTCTCCCATTGTGCAGGAAGGCAGGAAGCAGCCTCGGAATAGACATCTCTGGGGTTAGACAAGTGGATTAGGCTTCTTGAGATACAATTTTAAAAAGAAATGTCTTTCCTTTTCTTGTTTTTACAATTCAATTTCTCTCTTTTTCACAGATGTGCAATTTCTGCCATGTGTGTCCTGTTTGCCAAACACTTTGCAAGCCTGGTGAGTACATGCCGAGCTGACACAAAAAAAGGTTACAGTATCAAACTAGAGAGTCCTTTGCCCATTTAAACCGTTTCTGTAATGTACTTTCAATCTTTCATCTTACAACTTGAAAGGGCAGCAAATAGTGATTTAAATTGAGTTGTAGCCGGACCCTTCAATTGTAAGGGAGTAGCAGATGATTTGTAGTAGCACAGCATAGTGGGCAGGTCGAGGTGTGTGGTTTGTCCATGACTGTCAGGCCTGATACCTAAGATAGCTAGCTTAACCTAACCTAACAAACTTGATCTCGCTGAGTGTTCCTATGGCGCTGGTTATCAACTCAGTAAATTCACCATTTATTGGGTGTCACCAGTATTTTGTAAAGGCTTTACTTTCAATGAAGCCCTCTTTTGGATATTCATACCCGCCTTCCTTTATACCTGCTGTTTTTGTGATTTTAAGATGTGATAAACATTTTACAAAAAGCATGCACTTCCAAGCCATAGGTGGTGGACAGAAGAACTTGTAAAAAGTCCCCACATAAGAAAATGCTTCCATAACCACCACTGCCTTTTAAAATATTAAAGTAATCCTACTTAACGCGGTGAAATGTATTTTATTGGATTTTGGTATGAATAAAATAGCCAATATTTTGTATTTTATTCCTTAAGAATGCATCCAAGCAACCCATTTCTAAATGAAATATACAAATGTTAGTAAAGTCAAATCTGCTCTTCCCTTAGATAGGGCAGTGATACACTATTATACAGTAAACCAGCTGTTTTTCCTGCACTTGGCAGCTGTAACTTATTTGTATTTAAACTTGATTGATGTTTGACTTCTTTGTATTTTTTTAAGATTATAGTTGACTCCTAATTTGTGAAACATGACACTGCTGTCAGAACACTTGTCCAAATACACTGGACACCATCCTCCACAACCTCCACTGGCTCCCCTTCAAACACCGGATTGACTTCAAAATATTAATTCTCACCTACAAAGCCCTCAACAACCTTGCCCCCCCCTACCTCAGTAACCTCATCCAACCATAAACCCTTACCAGTTGCCTCAGGTCTGCTGAGACTAACCTACTACAGACCATCAGGACAAAGCTCCGGACCTGGGGCGACAGGGCCTTCGCTGCAGCCACCACCCCCTCACTCTGGAACTCCCTTCCCAGTCACATCTGAAAGGCCAACACTCTTGTATCCTTCAAAAGAATCTTTCAAAACTCACTTATTCACTAGCTTTGAAACTCTTATCAACAAATATTGGTTAGACTTTGAGTGGGTACCCAGCGTCGTAACAAAGCTTGGTGAGATCGAGTTTGTTTGGGTTAGTAGAGCCAGATAACTCAAAGATATCCTGGGTAAGTTGAACTCCCTTTGTACTACAGATCTCGGCTCACACTTACTCTGTCTTTTTTTCTTAAGGAGGTTTTCTTGATGAAGTGACTGGATCCATCTACAAGTAAGTCAGACTTACATGCAATGGGAACCAGTTCAAAGAGTTATTAACTACAGTATGTAACCTCTGTTTGTCCGTCCATCCACAGAACTGTTGCTGATGTCTTTGATGATGGAGATGATGACAACTGAATCCAATCAAATGTTGCCACCATGTGGCCAAACTATTATGTTTCACCTTCACTTCTGATTTTCATTGTTATTTTTCTCTTTTTTCTTGAGAACATTAACGTTGTCAAACCAATGACTGAATAAGAAATTCTTAAAGAAAACATTATTATACATTTGTGGATTTTTTATTCATTATTAACCATTTAGGGATATTTTAAAGGTCTCCTATTATGCAAAATGCACTTTTTGATGTATTTTATACATAAATATGTGTCCCCGGGGTGTCAGGGAACTCACAAAGTGTCAGAAAATAAAACCCTCTCTCTTTATCCTCCGTACCCAAATCTCTAAAAACGGGGGTACAACGGAGCTGATATGACGTAATATCGGAAATGTGGGCTGGCTTTACACCCACGTCGCTTTCAGAAACAATGCACAACGTGTTTGGACGTAATATGGTCTTTGTTTACATTAGCAAGCATCGCTACCACTCAGAGCTAACCTGTACTGGAGAGAGTATGTGTAAAAAAGCAGGAAATAAAAAAAGGAACTCACCTTGTACTAAACCCGCAAGAGAAAAAGCATTTGAGCTCCATACTGTTTCGGAAATAATCCTTGAAGTGGTTTGGAACACGATATGGCGTTTAATCACGGCAGCGTTTAGCTGAGTATCTGCAGACAGAGAGGAGACCTCACTGCATGCTTGCCGTGCTCAAAAGGGGGCAGGGTCAGCAGCTACTGACCCAGAATCAGCACTTCTCTAACAGGGCTGAAATAGAGGGATATGAGGGATGTCTAAAAGGCATGATCTGTTTGGTATTTTGAGCAGAACACATCATAGACATGTTTTTTATATATTTGTATTAGTGCTGTCAATAGATCAAAAATATTTAATCGGATTAATCTCAATAAAATTCTGTGATTAATGCAGGTATGAAAGAATAAAATGCTAAGAGCAGTTAGAGATCAAGATTTCTATTATTTTATTTGTTTCTTTTCACTTTAGTTTTTCTGAGCAAAAAGGTAGTATTAGTATTGCCCAAAACATTGATAATAAATTATATAAAAATAATCTCTGCATTGTTTAGTTAGTTCTAAGTGGTGCAGTTTGAGAAAGTACAATTGGCCCAGTCTCCTCTGATGTTACACTGCAACCTGCCTGTGAGACAGAGTCCAACCATAGAGTCTGTGTCGAACACACGTCCTGCAAGACATATATAAATACATTTATATAGCGCTTTTCCTGGTGCTCAAAGCGCTTAATACATATACACATATATATATATATATATATATATATACATTAATACATATGCTGCAGCTGCCCAGCTGCTCACTGTTTGTAAAAGTAAATAAATAGTATTTTCATTTCAATAATGTACTTTCTATACCCTGCTTCATAAACAATACTGACTTCCCTCCTCCGAGTCTGTCTCACAGTCCGGGATGTGAGGACTGTGCGAGGACACAGACAGGGAGGCTGAGAGAGAGAGAGAGAGCTGCGGTCTGCAGGACTCGGCCTCCGCCTCCTGTCCTCACAACTCTTATTAATCCCGGTACCGGACAATTGCTATTTGTTCTTACTCGGAACCAAGTTTTGCTTCCCAACCCTGCAACTGTGCTACACATCCCGCCCCTCCCGTCTGACAGTACAGAAAGCGGCGAGATGCATTTCCTTAGGAATCGATAAGCAGAACCGAAACTAACATTTCTAAACGATATCGATGAAATCGAAATTTCGGATTTCGGTACCCAACCCTACTCCTCAGTCATCCTGTTAGTTTAACGTGCCTGCCTCTTAGTTAATTCCCAGGTGAACATGCGCACTTGAAATACTGAGGGAGGTACCGTCTAAACTGGATACTATGATTAATTTGACTTAAAAAAAATAGTGCGCGTTAAAGTCTCGAGATTAATCACATGCGTTAACGCGTTAACTTTGACAGCCCTAATTTTTATATATCTGAAACCCATAATATATGTGACCTGCTCCATCGAAATCAGTCGCATTGACCCGAAGACACATTTTGAGTTGTATACACTGTTGGAAAGAGGAGATTCCTAGCTTTCTAATGATATGAGGATTGTTGTTGTACTCCAAATATTAAGTAAAATATGTCACATTATATAATGACTGTCACCGAGTCATCATTTTGAGAAAAAGGCCTTTAAAGTTTCCTCTTGTCTGGAATCCATCGATCTGATTGATTATTAGCGGAGCAAATGATCAAAATACTACAGAGGGAAGATATTTTCGTTTGGATTACTGGTCTGGGGGAAGCTCGCGAGTGTGTGTTAGTGTGTATACGTGTGTGTGTGTGTGTTTGTGTAATTTTGCAATTTTGCATTTCTGTGTATTGTTTGTTTCCCGGGGAAAACACTCACGAGAAATAACGGCTGTTGTTATATCTCTCACAGGCGGAGCCCTCTACTGGACTCTATGGGTACTCCCCTTGATCATATCATGCAAGCATTCATCCACTGAGACTTCTATAGACGTAGCCGGCCCCGGGGCGGGCCTACCTGAATGCGCACGCATCTCACCGCATTAAAGGAGGCCTCGCCTCCTGACCAGAGGTTGCGTTAACCGAATATTTTCCGTCTATGACGGAATTTTTCCACGAATGACGGAAAAATCTGAAAGCAGTCCGTCATTTTGACAGATTAGAACACAACTCGGAACAGCGCCAAAATGTCCACCAGCGGCCCACATTATATTACATCCTTAGTGGCCAGGTCGACTGAGGGCGATCTACTGTACTCTACTGTAACTATTATTTAGTAATTCACACCCCTGTCCAGTTGGTGGCGAGTGTGTGCATATTAAGTAGCTATTGTTTAGTCTTGTATTTTACCTCGTTGCTTACCTCCAGAATTTTTCTGCTGCAGTAGCTTAGCAGTTGCTATATGAGAGCCGGCGTTGCTAGTTAATTTTCAAAATAAATAAACAAACAATACCAGTGGGCCAAGCACGAGCCTGTTCATATTGTAGCGTTCACCGCTATTCAAGATCACAGATCACTCGAGCCTTCACATTACCAAATAAGGAGTGAGAGTGACGCGTAGCCAAAACCGAAAGCTGCGATATACTCTGGTGGCTACCATTAGCAGCTAATATTAATTCTCCGATTTTTACATAAAAATGGAATTATGGATTATCAATAATTTTTTCAAAGTGACAGACACATTGGATTAACCCAGTGGTTATCAAACTTTTTCTGTCAGGCCCCCCCTTTGGAGAAAAAAAAAAGTCGGGCCCCCCCAACACAAATAGTCAGGCTCAGTGGCGGCGCCAGAGATTTCTTTTGGGGGTGCTGTGGGGTAGCTTGACGTTTCATAGAGGGTGCTCAAACATTTAGGGTTTCCCATTAATGTACCGGTCGCTACAGTGGAATTGCTGACACTTCCTGTGTGTCTGATTGTCGTGGACCACAAACTGCTATCAATAGAATAGGGCTGGAACTATTGTATATTTTTATTTATCTTTTTTTTTCAGTACTTCAGTACTCCCCTCCTCTTCATCATCTACATCCTCCCCCTTGGTCAGATTCTCCGCCATTACTACCTTGACTTTCACTGTTACGCCGACGACACCCAAATTTACCTCAGCACCAAATCCCCCCACAACCCCCCCCTCAGCCGTATCGTCTCCTGTCTGAGTGCAATAAAAACCTGGATGGCACGCAACTTCCTCAAACTCAACAGCAATAAAACTGAACTCCTCCTCATCGGCTCCAAATCCACCCTCAGCAAAACCCCCAACCTGACACTCACCATCGATTGCACCCCTGTTTCCCCATCCACCCAGGCACGCAACCTTGGAGTAATATTTGACCGCACCCTCTCCCTCGAGCCCCACATCCGCCAAGTTGTTAAAATCTCATTTTTCCACCTCTGCAATATTGCCAAACTCCGTCCCTTTCTCACCCGCCCTGCAGCTGAGCAACTCATTCACGCCTTCATCTCCTCCCGCCTTGACTATTGTAATTAACTCCTCTACGGCATCAGCTCCACCTCCCTCAGTAGACTCCAGCGTGTTCAGAACGCAGCCGCCAGACTCCTCACCCACACCAAATCATGGCATCACATCACCCCGGTCCTCAAAGAACTCCACGGGCTTCCAGTTTCTCACCGCATCCACTACAAACTCCTGGTCCTCACTTACAAAGCCCTCCACCACCTGGCCCCCCCCCTACCTCACTGACCTCCTCATCCTCTACCAACCCCCCCGGTCCCTCAGATCCACCTCAGCCGGTTTGCTTTTCACCCCCAAGGCAAACTGCGGAGCTTTGGGGACAGAGCCTTCTCTGTGGCAGCCCCGAAGCTCTGGAACTCCCTCCCTCAAGACCTCCGTGAGTCTGAGTCCCTCACCCTGTTCCAGTCCCGCCTCAAGACTAATCTCTTCAACTCTGTATATCCATAAGCCCCCCCCCCCCCCCCCCTCAATCAACTTCCTCTTGACTGCCCTTTCTGTTTATCTTATTTTATTTGTTTTATTTTATTCATTTATTATTATTATTTTTTGATTTGTTTTGTTTTGTTGTTTTTGTTTTTATTTGTTTTTGCCTGTCGTTGTCTGTCTACCCTCCCCCCGACTGTAAAGCGTCTTTGAGTTAGAGAATAGCGCTATAGAAATATAATTTATTATTATTATAGTCCATAAGCGCTGTTCACGTGGTGAGCGTGTCTGAGTGTTGGACATGGGGCACTTGCGCTCTCCCCGTGCTCCTTAGGGACTCGGGAGAGGTGGCGCATAGTGAGCCCATACGGGGCTGAGGACTCTCTCCGTTCGCCTATGGGCGGAGGGTGGGAGCCCTCAGCACTGTTTTTCCGAGCACACCTCCGCGGGGTAAGCGCGTCAGAGTGTGCTCAGTTAGCTGCAGCCCCAACTTTCTCCACGGTTACGACCGAGGGAGAGGTGAGTGAGGCGCAGCGGCTGCTAACCAGAAAGCCGGTCAGAGACAGTGAGATGGAACAGTGTTGTTGTGGGACGACAGCGCGTGTATACATCGGGGTTTCCGCCCACTGTACCCATAGAGTCCAGTAGAGGGCGGAGCCTGTGAGAGATATAAAGAGGGGTTACGTATGCTAACCCTTGTTGTATAAACACAGGCGGAGCCCTCTACTCAGAGGCCCTGTCTGTCCTATGCTGCTTGCTGAAGAGAAGTGTAGGATGACAGTCAGGAGGCGAGGCCTCCTTTTATGTGGTGAGATGCGCGCGCATTCAGGAAGGCCCGCCCCGGGGCCGGCTACGTCTATAGAAGTCTCAGTGGATGAATGCTTGCATGATATGATCAAGGGGAGTACCCATAGAGTCCAGTAGAGGGCTCCGCCTGTGTTTATACAACAAGGGTTACAATACGTAACCCCTCGTTATGCCTGCTGTGACGTCAAGTTACTCCGTTCTCCGCTTGTAATTATGCCGTTACAAGCTTCAAAGTTGTATTTATCATCTGAATTTGCCGAAACAAGTTTAATATTCTGAAAGCCAAGACTTTGTTTAATTGAAATCAGATGAAAACAAACTGTAACGGACCCTGCCGTGTTATCTATGATTACATTCATAATTTCAGCCGGAGGGAGGGGGGGCGGCGCTGCGGAACAGCAGAGTGGCGAGGGAGAGCTGTCATCTTCCCTTTACAAGCTTCAAACATGTATTTATCGTGTGATTTTGGAAATAAAAGTTTCATATTCTGAAAGCCAAGACTTTGTTTATTTAAAATCAAACAAAACACCCGACCCCCGAATAACTATTTTTTTACGCAAATCCACGTTTATTTTGAAATGAGCCGTTGCGACTTCCGACTGATTTCGATAGAGCGGGTCACATATGCCTGAAAATAGCATGATAGGAGATCTTTAAATAAAAAAAGGAGACATTTTCACTAATACATTTATTCATGTTAAATTCTGACTGCTCTTAATGTATGAAGTCAAAGAAACGTTCCCTGGAATCAGTGGCGGTTCTAGCTGATATGGTGCCCTGGGCGGTGCACCTTTTCAGAACACACGTTAAATAACTTATTTACAGAATTAGGCATCTCTAAACTCCCAAACTGCCCTCTAAAGTCTGACCTTCCTTGCCTTCTTTGTTGCAGTTAAATAAAGATTTCATTTCAGTATGCAGCATGGAACACAAAAGTTATATCATGTCGTTCTGTGCTGGTTTATGCTGGTTGGTGAAGGGGATTCAAGATGGCTGTGCTGTCCATCATCACATCTCTGTGGTCTAACTGGTTTGTATTTCTGGTCCACCAGCATAATCTTTCTGGATAAACTGGCTACACCAGCAAGGTCTTGCTCACGATGCTGCACATCAGAATGCGTGTAATAGTGGAGCTAGGTTTAAATGCTGCTAATGAGTTTGTAGATATTTATGCAGCCAGTGCTTTAATCAGATGGCCTGTTAATGAGAGAACTGGAAAAAAAAGAATTTACGAGTTCTTTAATCTGAGAAGTGATGTGTGTGAAGTGATATCCAAATGACACCAACACATCTACGCAGTCTGTGCTCAGGGACGAGACATGTTGGGTTCATTTCGATACAGCTAATGAGTAAACCATATCATTTTTTTTCTCTTTTTTTTTCATTATATTTATTGGGTTTTTCAACATAGAAAGAACATACAGTCACACATACATACATTGACACATGGGAAAATAACCCTCCCCCACCCTCAACATCGGACATTCAGGGAAACCTCACAGATTGAAATGAAACAGGAGTAAATACAATCAGATATAAGTAAAGGATGTGAAACAATACTACAAAAAATGTATATGAAAGAATAATTCGTTTCTATATTTAGAGATAATTCTTATCGTTATTATTATAAGCATCATTGTTATTATTCCTTATTATTTATCAGTGTTTGATAGTGATATCCATCAATTTCACTCATCAATTTCCATTTGATCACTTTCAAGGAAGTGCATGAATCTGTCCCATATTTCCTTAAACTTATTTACTTTCTTTTTGATCACATAGGTTAATTTTTCCAAAGCGAGGCAGGACGCCATTTCCCGCAGCCACAATGCAGGTGTAGGGCCATCCGTATTTTTCCACCTCAGTGCAATTACTCTCCTAACCTGAAGTAGGCAAATATTAATCAAGGGCACTGCTTTACGGCTTGGTACAAATTGGTCGGGATATATACCTAATATACAGAACTTTGCGTCGAGAGGGATATGTATAGCAGTTACACGTGCAATCAGGTTAACTATGTCTTTCCAGAATGATTGGATTTTTTGGCATTCCCACATACAGTGCAGCAGAGTATCAACATTATCGTCATATTTGGAACAGTTATCAGGAATGTTAGGATTATACAGATTCAGTTTAACAGGTGTAACATAGGTTCTGAACAGCCATTTGTATTGTATCAGTTTCAGTGCAGTGTTTATAGTCTGGGTTTGTGCCTTTAAACAAGCATTTTCCCACTCAGTCTCTGTAATGTCTACTTTTAAATCATCTCTCCAAGCATTGAGTCTTGAGTTTGAGTTGTCCTTTGATTTGGACCGCAGCAGAACATAAATGACTGATAGTTGGCCTCGAGCATCCATATAATTTAGAGTGTCCCTCTCCACAACTGACAAGGGTGGCTCATCTAAGCATTTAGTCTGTGCTGATATGAAGCTCCTTAAAGGGAGGCAATGCTCATGACACGCATTTTTAAATAGTTATCATCACGATAAAACAGACCAGTCTCTGCCAGTCTTTATTTATTTTTTTTAATCTGATGACGTTATCAGTGATTTTAAGCTGATTAATTACCGAAATAACATCAACCCTGTGGGCGGCGCCATTTTGACGAGTCACATGACTTATTTTACCGGACGTGACGTGAACTATGCGTTTGGACAAAATGACGTATGTGCTTCGTCCATGTTGTTTACTCTAGTTACTCTCCATTGTTCTCACAATTCCATTGAAATATGCCTCATTGTATTTTGTTGCAAATAGGATATATTTTTTATCGTAATGAACAGGTGTTCCTATCACCAATTATATTTCAAGATAAGCTAAGTTTCATTTTGACTTTTTAAGAGCCAGTCTCAGTTCTGTCAAAATACTCACAGCTAGCTGAGTGCTTCTAGGGCATTTTGATTGTTTTCACCTGTTCATTGAGAAAAATGTCCACTTCATGTATATATTTATTCAGATTTTTTTGGCTGTATATATCTCTTTAGTGATTTATGTTGCCTGATACACGTCCTCATGTTTTGGTTAATACATTTAATTTCATTGTCAATGTCAACATCATGCCACCATAATAATTAATCTGTGGTAGCAATATATGTATATTATTTACACTTTGAAATATCGGTATATCTAAGGAAATATGTATGAAATTATTACTTTTTAATGATGAATTAAACAAATAAGATGTTTGGCCTGAAATGAACGCTTTTCTTATTTAATTTTGCGTGCATATTATACGCCACGTTTCTTGCCTGCCGCACTTGTTTTTGTCCGGTCGGGTCTTGGTAGACCGGAAGCTGTGTGGTTCATAAAAACATGTTCTTACTCAATACCAAGCCACGATTATTGTTTTTATTTTAAATCGTATAATGTCGGACTTTTTTTGTCGTCTGTGAGGAAAAGAAATGGGCTCAGAGCCTCAGAATACTGAAATCTGTATTTTTTTAATCTTTTTTTCCTTCTAATTTGTTATTCTTTTCTAAATAACACACTTATTTACTCAACAATAACACACAATTATCCTTGTTTTTATTTATTCGTTTAATTCTATAATCTCGGCTTTTTAGCCGTTCCTCAGGAACTGAATTTCAAAATAAAGTCACCGGAAACAGACGTAGGCCTATAAGGGACATTTCGGCCATCATTGCGATACAAACCACAAACCCACTGAACTGATTACCCAAGATCCTCAGCTAGAAGCTCGGTGATTGGATTGTTTAGCCGCAATGCACGCTGGGATATGGTGTTAATGCGATATGAAATCCGAAAAACATTTAAAAAAAGAAAATAATACTTTATTCCGAGTGTGCTTGCTTTTCTCTTTGGAAGTCATCACATAACGGCATTGTAATACACGGTTCGGCTGCATTAAATATTACACATCTGCCGTAGTTCTTTATTTATAGAGCCCTGATTAGAAGACTTCTAGACAAACTGGAAGAAATGCCGCCGAAACTGAATATGTGACGTGGATCATAAATATATCAGCAATTAAACAACATCTTCCATTTCTTTTCACACAATACGTCTCCTTGCAGTATCAACACTAATTCGGCTGACTTTTATATTTGATCCAATTGGTAATAGGTTATTTACACCATAACGGTGCACAGCTGATATAAAAGGACTTGTAGTTTTTAAAGATATTACTGATTTTCTTTGAATATAAGAATGTAAATACTGAGTTGAGAGAATAGTCAGGGTTTTTGGGTGATGGTAGACACATCTATGGAATCACAATTTCAATAGCTTACCATTAAATGACAGATATACCTTTCTGTCTGTGATGTTTTACAAATCAGATATTAATGTGTAGAAGTAAAACATGAGAAATAGTATAGCAATATTCTGTAAAATTATGTGAAAACATGAATAAAACTACATATCTTCAGATGTTATACATACATAAGTGTCCTACACTAATAACACAAAGTTATTATTAGTATGCTGTGTGTACCTTATGTGCACCGCCTAGTGGTTAAAGCACGTTATTGAATTATTTTTGTTGAATAATGTTATTTTTGTTGAATAATGTTATTTGATGAAAAAAATATTAAGAGTACATACTTTCATAGGGGGAAAGTAGAAGGTCAATGATAGAAATATAGAATATAAAAAAAATCAAGAAGATACTGTAAGTGATCTCTACAATAAAACAGTTTAGTGCCGGATGTACAAAGATATTAATATGAGGATGTGCAAAACAAACAAACTAATTAACCTTTATTTAAACATTAAAGAATACTTTAGGTTAAAGTGCCAGTGAAGTGCATTTTTTTGCGCCAAAATGAAATGGCAGTTTCATTTCTTACATATAATTGTACCTGTTCATGGCTAAAATAATTTTTTAGGAAGTGCGAGGGACGAGATAAACATCGCAAATTTTTCAGAGTCTGAGCCTACCGCTGCTGCAGACGATAGCGGCTGTGACGTCACAAGATGGGCCCAGTTGTGATTGTAAACATGGCGGAGCCTTCGGAAAGTGATACTGGTGCGAGAGAAATGAGTGATTTTGACAGCTTTTCGGACAGGATAGATGAGGAAAGTGGCCATGGAAGTCAATTTAGTTGAGGACAATATTTTGTCATAGATCTAGAGTAGATCTACACACAGGATTGGCCGTCACCTGATCATACATTCATCTGTTCATAGCATGATGCAACATTCATGTTCACATGCAGTGTTGTGCTAGTTACTGAAAACCAGTAACTAGTTACAATTACTAGTTACTTCACTACTTACACCAAAAAGTAATGCGTTACTGTGAAAAGTAACTTTTTAGTTACTTAAAAAAGGGCACCCATTAATGCCCTTATACTGTAGCCTTCATTTCAGTACTGTTATTGCATCGGAGAATAATACAACCTGTTGATCAACTTGACATGCATTTGCATCACTGAACTCTGCTAAGCAATGTGGTCTATACAAACACAAACACAAAGATATGTTTCAAAGTGCCAATCCAGCCGCTGTTGCTTAGGTGGAGGTGGAGTGGCGTCGGATGAGTCTGGGTCTGTGGTCTTAGCTACTAGCTTCGTCCCAGCATGTTGTTTCTGCAGATGTTTCAACAGATTTTAATTGCTGTTTTGGGCAGTCGATAGGATCTTTGACCCGCCAAGACACAACTTACATTTAACTAAAACGTTCTTTTCTTTGTGCTCGACAAAAGTGAAATAGTGAGAATATCTCCAGGCGGAGAAACTCGACTTGAGCTCTGCCGCCGCCATGATAGTCTTGTTAGTAGACACAAACACAGTGGCCTTTATTTTTCATAAACAATCTACGAATCTACGAAACAATAACACCAGCCACTCACCTTCATCTTTTGGTAACAGAAACATCGCCACTTCGGCAGAATTGACATTACCACAGCCAGCGGCAATGCATCGCTTCCCGTGTGTTTTTCCTCCCTTTTTCTTCACTGTCGCCTCCATTGTCAGGTTTCCTCGATTGGCAATCACTTCCAGTCGACTGCGAAACACTTTCCAATAAAATACTCGCTCAAAAACGTTGGTAAATTCCACTTTGAAACAGAGACAAAATGAACGGTGGTGAATGTAAACACTTCGGCTGAGCCCATCTTCTGACGTCACGCAGTAGATCGCAAGCCACGCCCACGAAGGCGGATTTCCCAGCGGAAAATTCCAACTCGTCAAATTCGTTGCTATTCCAACATCTTTTATATGGGTTCCAATGGACAATTTTGGTCATTACTATACGTATTAGCATAACAGATCATGCACCGGCGCACACTTCACTGGGTCTTTAAGGTCTTCTTTTAAATAAGAAAAAAGCTTTTGGGATATCTACACATAAATATTAAGCCTGACAAAGTACTTAATGTCTAATATATTGCTTTCCTGCCTATGTTGAAGCACTTATTTTAACTGATATTATACACATTAATTATACTCTTATGTATGTAGATAGTATAAGAAATGTGCAGAATTTGACAGTTTAATGGCGGAGGTATACACACATATTGATAGATGTCTTGTAATGCACTGTTGAGGAAGCTGTGACCCAAGTTTTTCATTCATTGCATAACTTCAACATAGTTCAGGTGTAACTAAAGTCTGCTTTAAGAGTTGTTTATATTTCACATCATTAATCAGAATCTGCAAAGTAACTAAAATAAATGTAGTGGAGTAAAAATACCAGGTTAACCTCTGAATTGTAGTGGAGTAGAATTACAAAGTAACAATGAGCTGTCATGTGGGTATATATTAATGCTGCCCATTATGGACACAAGCGATTTTCACCCATTTATTAATTATATGTTTTACATTTGATAACACCAATGTGTTTCCTATCGCCTAAACCTCCAGGGATGTACACAGTTTAATACTGGCAACTTCTAATTGTGGGAAAAAAAGAAAACGTCTTTTAAAACTACAATTCCTAGAAGAGACCGCTATAGAACATGTTGCGAAACCCATGTGCGAAACACAATAGCCAGCATGTGTAGTTCTGGGGGGGCGTTCGAGTCCAGCTTTTGATAGTCTGCCGTGGTTTAGTTCGATTTCAAAGAGCTGTTTGACGCTCGGCGTAACCTTGGCGCACTGCCACTCCAACATCCAATCCCAGAGCTTGAAGATGAATCACGGGGTTTGTCAAGCAACGGGACTGTAGTCCCAAACGATAGCTGAGGATTAGTGTAGTGTCTTCTGCCATCCTAAACTCTGAAATGTTTTTCGGATATCATATCGCATTAACACCATATCCCAAAGTGCATTGCGGCTAAGGATCTTGGGTAATCAGTTCAGTGGGCTGTGGTTGTCGTGTGTATCACAATGATACTCGAAATGTCCCTTATAGGCCTACGTCTGTTTCCGGTGACTTTATTTTGAAATTCAGTTCCTGAGGAACGGCTAAAAAGCCCAAGATTATAGAATTAAACGAATAAATAAAAACAAGGATAATTGTGTGTTATTGTTGAGTAAATAACAGTGTGTTATTTAGAAAAGAATAACAAATTAGAAGGAAAAAAAGATTTACAAAAATACAGATTTCATTATTCTGAAGCTCTGAGCCCCATTTCTTTTCCTCACAGACGGCAAAAAAAGTCCGACATTATACGATTTAAAATAAAAACAATAATCGTGGCTTGGTATTGAGTAAAAACATGTTTTTATGAACCACACAGCTTCAGGTCTACCAAGACCCGACCGGACAAAAACAAGTGGGGCAGGCAAGAAACGTGGCGTATAATATGCACGCAAAACTCGGCCTCAGATCTCAATGGGAATGGTTAGCGTATCATATGCACGCAAAATCGGACTTCTGCATATCTATTGCACGCATTTCCAATGTGTAAAGTCATGTCATTTGTACGCAGACTGAAGAGAGTGGGTTGGGTTTTATGCTTACCTAGGTGGCCAGCCCAGGGGATAGAGTGCCCCAAAGAGAGAATGCTGTATCTAACTGCTTGGGGAACCACTAGCTGCAACACCGACCCCTGCTGATGGTAGAGAATGCCATTTTGCAGAACATACTCGTCTTCGTTGAAGTCCAGCTCAGCCCCTGGCTCTTTTTCCTTCGCCGTCTGAAACCGAGAAACTAGGGATAGATCAGTTTTCTGCATTTCCATGATATTGGCTGGCATTTTAAACTGTAAGGTTAAATCTGGCTCAGTGCTGGATGGTGGGTTCACAACTGTGTGTTGGAACTTTTCCTGCCTCTTCTGTCTGCGAGTTTTCCGAGGTCTCCCGGATGTTGTGTCAAGCTCCTGATTGAAAAAAGGTAAAGCACTAAGAGTCTCAGAGTGCTCATTTGGTGATTTTGCCTGTGCTCTAGTAACTACCACATTACATTTTTGGCTTTGCTTCCCCTCCATCAAATCAAAAAGCACTGGAAGATCTCGCCCCAGCACCGCTGGATAAGGCAAGTTATCAACAACCCCAATGTTCAAGAGGTAAGTTTGACCCTCTACTTTTATGTACATGTCAGCTGTTGAATAGCTCTTCTCATCTCCATGCACACAACAGATTGGGATCGTGTCTCTTGTGCTGATAATGTTGGGTGGTACAAACTTCCGGTGTACAAGAGTCTGACTACTCCCAGAATCCAGCAAGGCCTTGATAATCTGTCCATTAACTTCTATGAGTGTCATCTTAATAGACTGGTCATCCTTACGCACATGCTCAATATGAGGGCGAAGCACGAAGCACATTTGTGTCATTTTGGCTGCATTTTGGGGGCACATAGGTTTTATATGGCCTTCTATTCCACAGAGATAACAAATTGGCTTTTTACCAAGAGGTTTAAATGGGCTGCTAGCTGACTGCTTTTCCCACATGGGAGGCTTACCCACACCGGAGGGTGCCTCCTGATCGTACTGTCGAGCTGCTTTGTGTCGATCCTTTGAACTCCATGAGTCATAGCTCCATTGTTGTCCTTTATTACGGGCAGCAACTTAGACAACAGCCAGTCCAGCAGCCTCCATCACCGATCCTGGGTCACGCTCTCGGATCCAGACTTGAAGCTCAGGGGACAACATTCTCAAATATTGCTCTAGTATGATTATTTCACCAATTTCATGTATAGCTTTACCTTTTGGTTGGATCCATTTCCCATAAAGTTCCTTGAGTCTTACATACAACTCCTTGGGGCTCTCGTCAGGGTTAAACTCCAAGGAACAAAATATTTGCCTGTAGGTCTCAGGGTTGATGTCATACTACTAAAGAATAGCAGATTTTACTTGGTCATAGTCAAGAGAATCATCAATGTCCATATGCACATAAGCACCTCTAGCTTTGCCAGTAAGCAATGGTAACAAGTGAAAAACCCAATCTGCTTTCTGCCACCGGCATGCTATAGCAATCCGTTCAAATGTAATCAGAAAGTGTTCAATGTCATCATTGTCCGTTAATCTTTCCATTCTGGGCTCATGGTGTGTGCGAGACTGACCTGCAAGGTCTGGATGGGCAGCCATGGTAAAAGGCTCAGCTTGCACCAGAGGATGGTTGCTGGTGGATGGTAAGACTTCCACCTCTGGTGGATCAGGGTCTGCGGACAGAGAATCTGATACTGGAGATGTTCTGGCCTGAACTTCTAACTGCAAAAGCTGAAACTGCTGTTGCATTGTTTCAAAACGCTGTTCCTGTCTTGTAGTTATCTCGCTCTGCTTTGCCGCTTGAGCCTCCGTCTGCCCCATATGAGCCTGAAGCAGGGCCACCAGGTCCGACATGGATGGCTCCTTACCTTCACCCTCAGTGCTTTCTACCACTCCAGAGGCGTCATTGTCCTCCTCTTCACTATTGGCTTGCTTCTCCTGGACATTTGAAAGGCTTGTCGGTCCTCCCGGTTTCCTTGTAATTCTCCCTCCACGCTGCATCTTTTTTTTTTTTTTCAAGAAAAGAAAGTGAAAAAAAAACCTGTGTCTTCCACTGAATGATCCCACCACTGCCACCAATTGTCAGGGACCAAGCAGTAAGGCAACAGGACACAGGAGTGGTTTAAATAAACTAGGGTTTTTATTTACCAAAAAGTCCACAAAAAACATCATACAATAACTAGGCCTATAAAAGAGGTCAACAGAAAATACCTCAAAGAAACATAACAGGTGTTAACTCAACAAAACTGATCTCCCACAATGAAAAACCAATTAACCTATATAGTGGCTTGGCCAAACCAAGTTGAACCCAAGGGATAATTAATAGTCACATCATACACAAAGGACACTGACAAAACCCAAATCCCCCCTTTGACATGGAAGCAGGTGGTTTGTCCCAATCTGTCCCAATTGGCTCCTTGCAGTATTTATGAGTCCTCAGCGCTCGGCCACGCCCTTTGCTGAACCAGGAAGTAACCTCCCCCAATGGACATGGTAACTCAAGAGACAAAGAAAGTAATTAATACAAACAAATACTTGTGTTAGCTGTGCTAAAATGTTTGAAGTAATGTCAGATTACAATCAAATAAAGAGTTTACCATTTAAAGCAAATGTGTGGTGTTAATTGGCATGTTTTATTGTAGCTACACTGAAGCAAAACTACTGAAGATGAGGATGCAGTGTAGTTGTTTACCCTGTGTGGCTGTGGCAATCACAACGGCCTAACATGGAGATGGGCATTGGCATCCATCTATTCAGAGATTCTGTTACTGATTGTATTATGGGGTCATTATTGGAGGGGACAATATTCTCAATTTCCGGGAGAATTTTTATTCCTAGGTATATAAAACCCTCCTGAGTAGCTGAAAAGGGGGTGGGTATCCCTGGGTTTTGTCTCTCATTTTTATTTAAAAATAATATGGTGGATTTAGAATTATTGAACTTATATCCAGAGAATTCCCCAAATGAATTGATTAGGCTAACAAGTGTTGGGATAGATGTTCTCAACTTGGACAGAAAAATAATAATATCATCCGCAAATAAGGAAATCATATGCTCAGATTCACCTATCCTCACACCCGAAATTCTCTGATGTTGCCGGATAGCCAAAGCTAGTGGTTCAATAGCAAACAGAAATAAAAGAGGGGATAGGGGGCATCCTTGTCTTGTGCCCCTGTGTAGACTAAACGGTTTGGATATCATGTTATTTGTTAATACCTCAGCTGTTGGATCTGAATACAGAAGTCTCAACCATTTGAGATATTTTCCACCCATCCCAAATCTCCTCAAGACTTCCATCAGGTATTTCCATTCAATCCTGTCAAAGGCTTTTTCAGCATCCAACGACAGGATTGCGGTGTCTTTAGCATCACTCCTTTCATGAAGTATATTAAGCACTCTGCGAATATCATGAAAAGCTTGATGCCCTTGAACGAAGCCATTCTGGTCATTGGAGATTAAGGACGGTACATATGATTCTAGCCTTCTTGCCAAAGTTTTACACAGAATTTTTGTATCACAACACATTAAGGATATGGGACGATAGGACCCCCTTTCTGTTGGTGGTTTACCAGGCTTTGGGACCAAGGTGATAATTGCAGACCGTAAAGATGGTGGTAGAGTACCTAACTCGTATGCCTCTTCAAACATATCTAATAGAGGGGGGAGTAATTTGTCTGGAAACAATTTATAAATCTCTATAGGGATCCCATCTGGTCCTGGTGTCTTCCCGCTTCTCATATTCCGCAAGGCTTCCGACATTTCCTTAACAGTTAAATATGTATCCAATTCAGTCTTATCTTGCTCTGTCATAGTTGGGATTTCTAACTGATCTAGGAATTCAGATTGTAACTGAGTAGTATCTGGGTATTCTGAACTATAAAGGGATTCGTAGAATATTCTAAAGGAGGAGTTTATTTCAGCTGGATCTACTGTATTGTTTCCGTTATCTAATTTGATTGAGTTTATAGCTCTATCCGATTGCATTTTCTTTATTCTCCATGCAAGAAGCTTGCCAGCTTTGTCACCTTGGTCATAGTAAGATTGCTTTAACCAAAGGAGGTTTGCTGCAATTTTACTAGCAGATAGCTCTTTATACTTAGCTCTCAACAGAAGGAGCTCTTTATGTTTCTCTGGTATATCATTTTGGTATAGGTCAAGTTCCAGAGTTTTAATTTGAGCCTCAAGGTTGGTTAACTCTTTATAGTGAGCTTTTGATTTAAAGCTTGTATAGCTAATCATCACACCCCTAATGTAGGCTTTAAATGCTTCCCATCTTATGCCTGCACTAGTCTGATCTGTGTTCATACAAAAATAATTATCAATATTATTACCAAGAAATTCTACAAATGTTGGGTCTTGTAACCATTTGGTTTGGAGGCGCCACCTAGAAGGACACCAAACAAGCCTCGGTATATGGAGGGTTAATGAGATGGGTGCATGATCGGACAATACTATGCTGTCATAACTGCATTCATTCACATGTGATAATAAGGTCATGGAGATCAGAAAGTAATCAATACGTGATGACGTCTTATAAGTACCTGAATAACATGAGAAATGTTTTTTTGTAGGATGTAGCTTTCTCCAGACTTCAATTAAATTAAGATCGTTTATAGATTGAAGCAGCACCTTTCTAGCTTGCGGATGAGAAACATCAATGCCTGAGGAGCGGTCCTTCTCTGGGTCCAGCACACAGTTATAGTCCCCGCCTATTATATATTGTCCAGGAATAGAGGATACAGTAAGAAATAAATTCCTAAAAAAGGCATGACTATCCTCGTTAGGTCCGTAAACATTGACCAGTGTAATTTGAGTCTCTTATATTTTTCCTTGCAAAATAATGTATCTTCCTGCCGGGTCAATTATTTCATGGCTAAGTCTGAACGGGATTGATTTGTGGATCAAAATAATAACCCCTCTGGCCTGTGAGTTAAATGGGGCTGCAAAGACTTGTCCAGGCCATCTTTTTTTAACTTTAGTAATATCAGTTAAATGGGACTCTTGAATAAAATCGATTTGTGATTTTAGAAGTCTAATTCTGCCTAATACCTGTTTTAGCTTAACAAGCTTATTCAATCCTCTCACATTCCAGGATGTGATCTTTATGTCTGTTTCACCTGCCATTTAGTGTGGAGTGAATTTTATAGTGTAACACCACAGGGATATCTCTATTAGCTACTGCTCTTTTTATCAAAATAGAGAAATAAAAAGGAAAAGAAAGTAATACCAACAACAGTAGGATAATTATACCATATATACAATAAGCAAGACACCCTGAAAATCCCCCCTGAACTTCCCTAAAACCCCCTAGGTAACTAAAGACTTTGGTTACTCTACATCAGGGGTCTCCAACCTTTCTCCATCTGAGAGCTACTTTGAAAAAATGAAAGTGGCCAAGAGCTACTTGCATCGCATCGCTTACATTTATTCACATAGCACTCGTCAGTTGAATTAAGCTACTTTTGTACACGTGTGGAATTGCAATACCTAAAGCTTATCAAATATCTTAACTTCACATCGAGGTCCAATTTCATGTAGATTTCATGACATTCATGTCAGAAAAAGCTGCTTCACAAAGGTATGAAGAGCCAAATAAAGCAGACCTTTTCAGTGCTGCTTGGTGAATGTTCTTAGAGTTGTCTGGGTCTACAAGGCTCCAGAAATGTTGTGAGTTTTGCTGAGACTGAAGCTGAACATGATTTTGGAGATTTATAACCTCCATCTCCACAGGATTGACACTGAACAGTGCAGCCATCTTTTTCTTCTTCTTCGTCTTGACATTAAATTATAAACCATAATGAATCAATTGTATAGGTCTAGCCTCCCTATATCTGTGTGTGAAATTGTTCCATCCTCAAAAACTAATGCTTCTGTAGTCTAGCTGCAGCTTCTAGCAATGGTCTTCTGTTAAAAAAAGGACACTGAATGTCCTGAATGTGGCATCACATAACTTGAGTCTGAACACAGCAGACAACAGGAGTATAACAGCATTATAAAAACAAAAATAGTGCATGTGGGTGCACACTTACATTCTCTGTCTTACTGTTGCATACATCCCATGAATGTATGAGATTAAGTTAGCTTCATCATATCTCAATCAGTGATTAAGTGAGTAATAACGTTTCTATCAGGTTACTATCAGCCTGTCACTCTTATTAGTAGTTATTTTTCAGGAGGGGGCGGGGTTTGGAGGAACAGAGGAGACGGTGATCGCGGAAGCTTTCCTCCTGCCTTCACAAACTTTACACACGTATTTATCAACTGGAAATAGCAAGAGGACATTCATACTCTGCAATCCAAGACTTGATTAAATCCAGCAAAAACCTGACATGACGATAACGAGTGTTTTTCAAAAACACAAATCCCTCCCTGTGTGTCTCTGAGCCACAGCGACAGGGCTGATTCAGAGCGGGTCATTCTGCTGTTGGTTCTGGACTGGTGTTGCTGGTGTTGCTGGATAAAGCAGACTGCTCCGTGTGTGGTGTCGCTGTGCCGCTGTCACATCTCTTCCTTGATCTCTGTGTCACGGACCAATTTTATATTCGTGTGACAGAAACAATTCTAAAATAAAAAAACGTTATTGTCCAGCCGCGGCCGAAAAATCAAGAAGCAACGTTACTACGCTATAATCGATAATCGAGCGGCGAGCTACTGAAAAGCTGCCCGCGAGCTACCGGTAGCTCGCGATCGACGTGTTGGAGACCCCTGCTCTACATGCTTGATCCTCATAGCGAGGAGCAGCGTAGCGCAGAAACGTGGAGATTCCCATATTTCCGTAGGCTCCAGCAATATTAAACATTTAGACCACTTGCCAATCTTTCAGAACAAGAGAGCAGAGGAATACAAATAAAATAGGAAAATAAAAAGCCTCTTATTGGATCGAACCATGGACATTCTTTTTTATTTTTTATTAATAATAATAATTGCATACACATATATACATATACACACATATATATACACACACACAAGATCATCTGTAGTTAGAGAATTAACCGAACAACCATGATCCCGTCACAAACAGACAAACCTGAATAATAATGTGAAAGGGTTTGTACTTTAGATGGGCATTAAATAACTGAAACAGCAATGTCTTTCAGCCGATAACATTAGTGGGCACGGCGTGTACACGGCAAATCGTTATGATGAAGATTTACCTCGTTGTAGCAAGTCCATGGTGTCAAAGCCTCTGTTTAGCTAAACGTTCTAGTTTGGCACTGGCGTGGGCCTGGCGTCCTTCTGTAGCTTTTGGACAAACTTCTCTGCGTCGGGGACCGTGTTGAAGGAGTGTCGGTGTCCGTTGTGTGTTACTACAAAGATAGCCGGGTAGAACATCCCGTAACGGAGCCCCATGGATTGTAGCTGCTTTTTCACTGCCTCGAAGAGTTTCTGTTGCCGGTGAGTCTCCGCTGAGTGGTCTGGATATAATCTGCCGTTGTGATTTTCAAAACGCACTGTTCCCTGTCTCCGGGCTGCTCGCATAGCGTTTTCCTTGTCTCTGTAGTTAAGGAACCTCATAATTACAGCCCTTGGTTTTGGGTCCTGTCCAGCGATTAGACGTCCTATTCGGTGTGCTCTCTCAATAACGGGCAGTGTGGAAAAAGTGTCAGTGCCCAGGGCTCTAGGTAGCCATTGCTCCAAAAACGCACACACATCTTGACCCTCAGCTTTTTCAGGCAAGCCGATGAGCCTCAGGTTGTTGCGACGGCCCCTATTTTCCTGGTCTTCCACCTTCATTTCGAAATGTGGCGCATTTATCCTGTAGCTTTTTGATAGCGCTGTGCATGGAATTTAAGTCGTCCTCTGTCTTTCCAATTCTTTCCTCTGCTTCTGTGATCCTGTTAGCTTGGTGTTGCAGCTCACCCTTGAGTCCGCATATTCCCTCAAGCACATCGTCAAGTTTCTTTGAAAAGTTGCTTTGCATAGCATGTATGGCGCCGAGGACTTCCACATTCTCGGCCATTGCCTCTGTGTTTTGGCAAGCGGCAGCTGAGCTAACTTTAGCTTGCGACGTTGACGTTTTCGATGCTGCAGAGGTCTGTGGACCTGTTTTCGGAGGTCTTCCTGGCATAGTGTTGACAGGTAATCTATTGTTTAAGATAATGTGTATTTAAAGGGAGTTGTGGTCTTCTGAATCATAAATTCAATATATTAGCTTCGGAGCCTCACAGAGATGCGTCTCACCAGCACTGCGCCATAACCGGAAGTCGAGTAAACCAGATTTAAACACCAGCTGTGTTGCACATTGTGTATCAACAATATTTCATAACTAACAGGTGGCAATAATGTTTTCGTTCAATAACAATCAAAAGCAAGAATACAGACATTAGCCATCCATTAACAAAAATTCCATTTAATTTCAGAAATGACGATATGATAAAAAAAAAACGTTTTTAAAAATGTTTTAATGACTGAACTTGAATATTTATCTATTTCATCAGAAATATGCTGACGAACATGAAATCAAAACAGACCATCAAAAACACTCCAATACAGGAGGTCTGACACATGCAGCATCTTCTAAAGTTATAATTAAAAAGTCAATAACTTAACTTTTGCCTAATATTTTAGGGAAAGAGTGTTTATTCTCTGCAAAAGGCTATTAAAATAAGAACAATATATTTTGTATCTCCTTCCCCAAGATTCGGATTTGGTCCTGAAAAAGAAAGGCTCTTCCCTTGACTCATGTGAGTATTATGAAAATAAAGCCAGATTTTTCCTGTAATCCTGTTTACAAATCAACAAACAAACTAGAGACCATCTTGCGAGGGGTTCTGAATCAGCCGTGATGCCTAGTGGCGTCAAGTGGGGTGGCCAATAGTCCAACCAGTGTAGGCAAGTTAATTTACAGAATATATTGTATATATCTCTAGTAATCTTCGTTTGAAAGTGATAAATTCATTTACAATAATACTGTTTGTGTCAGGGTTTGGCAAGAGTGGCGGTGGAACAAAAGGAAAAGTAACAAACAAAACTAGAACAAACCGGGAACACTCAGGAGAAACAGGGAGCAGACCAGGGAAATCCAGAACATGACATCCAGAACAAAACCACAGGAAAAAACGACGACGAACTGACAAAGAACACTAGGGAAAGCAAGACTAAATACACAGGGGTAATCACAAGACAAGACACAGCTGGAGAGGGGGGGTGAAACAGCAGGTGGACACAATGAGACAGTCAGACACAGGAGGGAAAACACAGGAAGGAAGAAACCAGTGGCCTGTACGACAAAGCCAGTTCAAGAGTCCCCTCGAGAAAAAAACACAAGTCCAAAATCTAGCAGGTTGGGGAGGAGGGATACGGGCACGGCAAAACAAGTGCAGCAGCGGCGGGGGAACTCTGGGGGCCGGGGAAGAGGGCGCAGGCCACGGCTCAGAGAGTCTGGGGGCCAGGCTGAATGGAGTTGGCAGGACCCCGGCGAAACAGGTGTCGGCAGGACCCCCGACGAAACATGAGTCGGCAGGACCCCCGGCGAAACAGGTGTCGGCAGGACCCCGACAGGACAGTTGTCGGTGGGACCCCGGACTGGAGCAGAGACAGGAGTGGGCACAAATAAATAAATAAAAGCATTGACAAAAACAGAGGTAACAGCAATGACAATGCAATGCAATATAATTAAATGTCAATGTACATGACTGTGATGATAAATTACTTATTCTCAATGATCCCTATCAAACCCCCACCCACTTGGTTCAAATCTATAGACTATAGACTAGACTCTATAGCCATCTCAACATTTTACTGGAAAAACAAAACAAAAACTAGAATCAAACTATCTACTATTCAAAAACGCAAGAGTCATCCATGCTTCAAAAACCCTGCAATAGCCACAACTCTGACAGCATGGTGGAAATTCTACGAATTAACTAACAACACAATTTCACCCACCGAACACACTCCCAACTGGAACAATCCTGAATTTTAATAAACAGAAAACCTTTACATTTCAAATCATGGATCGCCAAAGACATCATTACATTACATTACATTGCATTTAGCTGACGCTTTTATCCAAAGCGACTTACAATAAGTGATTTCGACCAACAAGATACAAACTTGAAGAAAACAGAATAATATAAGTACATCAGGTTTCATAGAGCTAAAACATTTCAAGTGCTACTCAACTGGCTTTAGATAAGCCAGTCCTTTATTAGTATATAAGTGCTTTGTTAGCAATTATTTGTTAGTAATTCTATCGCTCGAAGTGGAGTCGAAAGAGATGAGTTTTCAGTCTGCGCCGGAAGATGTGTAAGCTTTCTGCTGTCCTGATGTCAATGGGGAGCTCATTCCACCATTTTGGAGCCAGGATAGCAAACCGACGTGTTTTTGCTGATGGGAACTTGGGTCCCCCTCGCAGTGCGGGTGCAGCGAGCCGTTTGGCTGATGCAGAGCGGAGTGCACGTGCTGGGGTGTGCAGTTTAACCATGTCCTGGATGTAGGAGGGGCCAGATCCATTCACAGCATGGTACGCAAGTACCATTGTCTTGAAGTGGATTCTAGCAGTTACTGGAAGCCAGTGCATCACACACCTCAAACATATATTTCAAGAACACAAGTTAATTCCATTTTCTAATTTGGTCCAGAAGTACGGCATCAGGGAGCATCAATATTTAGAATATTTACAACTCAAATCATCTATTCAAACCAAAGTTAACAGCAAAACTTTGAACTCTTATCCCCCCTCAGAAATTTTCAAAATCAAATCAAGAAAAAAACTGCTTTCAAAAATATATAAATTAATTTATACTGCAGACTTAACAATGTCCATCCCTTCAAATAAATGGGAGAAAGATCTACAGATCACCCCCAACGCCGACTTCTGGTCCCAAATCTGCAGAAACATATTCTCCATATCAACCAACACCAACATGCACCTCATACAATATAAGATTATTCACAGAGTGCACTACACGGGGGAAAGGATGTTTAAAATGGGTTTTGCAGATTCTGACATCTGTCCTCACAGCTCACTTAACACCACAGACACCTACGTGTGGCATGCCACATGGGAATGCACACCAGTTAAGCAATTCTGGCATAACATCACTGACAACCTCTCTCTTTTGATGGACTGCCACATCCCCCTTCTTCCATCCCTTTGTTTGTGAACATCAACATTACATAAAGTAAAATTGTGTCCATAGCAATCATTGCAAAAAAAAACTATCCTCATGAATTGGAAATCACGACACAAAAGCAATATCACAATTTGGAAAAACCTGCTTATTGAATACATTTCAATGGAAAATTATCTGCCGGCATAAAAAAACAAACCACTGATATTGATGCAATCTGGAACCCATTCATTGATAAATGTAATTCATAATCCTCAATCCGATTTCAGCCACCACCCCTTTCTACTTCTTTAACCTGTTAAACCCCGAGCCTGTTTTCCAGGTCTCAGGCTCAAAAATGACATTCCCAGAACAATGACTATAACTTCACTTCTAAAATGGGTAAATTAATAATCTTTTTTCTCAAAGCAATGATAAACCTGTGAGTTCGATGTAGAAGAGTCAGAATCAATATAGATTTTTTTTATTTTAAAGTAAATTCAGATTGAACATAGTAAAAAAATGTAAATTATAGTGTCCGTCCAAAAAAAAAACATTACTTATAGTGAAAACCACCCTTGAATGATGGGATAGTAGACTAAAAGCTTTAGGAATCCAAACTATAACATATAATAAGTACCCTGTATCAAGATTGATGCAAAACAAGTGACATTTGATCTTTTTAGAGAGATTTAGCAAAAAACACTTCTGGGGTCATTTGGGTGGATTTGCTCTATCTCTGGCCCCCCTCGCTCGATTTTCATGATTGACATATCTTTTTAACCGTTAGAGCCAATAGAATCGAGGGGAAGTTCCACATACAAACACACGTTACCAAATAAGGAGTAAGAGTGATGCGTAGCCAGAATACCCAAAACAGGAAGTTGTCATACACTCTGGTAGCTATCATTAGCAGCTAATATTTTGACATAAAAATGGAATGATGGATTATCAGCAATTTTTTCAAAGTGACACAGACACATTGGATTAACCTATGGATTAACCTTCAGCAGCGTTTTTCTCGTTTTAATGCCATTGAACACAACTTTTGATCAGAAAACAGCAATGGTAAGACGTTTCTCCTGTTTTTGATCCATAAAGCTCTGTGTTGTGTTGTCTGTATTTGCTTCCCATGTCGCGAGTTCTGATCGCTCAGTGATGATACTAATACCCCTAGAATCTGTGGAATCTCAGCTTGCTAGCAAAGCTTGTTTGTGCAGATTCGATAAGAAATAAAGTATTTATACCTAGAGTTCTGTGCTAAGTGCGTTAGCATTTTTTCGCTCAGGGCTCATTTAGACGCTTCTTGTGAGACTTGTGTTTTGTTTTGGTAAAATTTGGTTCGTATCGTCAGTTAGCTGAGTTTCTTCCCGTTAAGTGGGTATGACACATTAATAGTTTATTAAATGTTAAGAAGCCCTGAGACACAGTTTCGTGAAAAAAAAGCCTGGGCTATGGGGCTTATCAGGTTAAGGTCATGCTACTATTTACATGCCCCCCCCCAGTATACATGACTATTATATTGTTACTCATATAATTTTAATTATAATTTTGTCATTTATTACTCTCTTTTTGTCTAATCCCCCAAACGCACACACACACACACACACACACACACACACACACACACACACACACCCCCCACACACACACACACTGTTTTTGTTCTCTTTTTTTGTCTCCATGTACATTTTGTAATTTGTTATTTGTCTTTACTTGTAAATGCTCCTTATTGTCTTATGTGTATATGTGACACTGTACTTGTATGCACTTGTCTTGTAACTCCTGTATCACTAAATACAAAATAAAAATAAAACATACACATTTTACAGACTATGAAGTATAAATGTGCAAAACAACAAAAATGCAGTGTGTGGAACTGGTTCATAAATGGTTGCTAAAAGTAACCAAAGATGCTTCCAAAATAGCCATAAATATGTATAGAAGTTTGTGGTTGCAGTCTGAGGAGTACAGTGTGTGTGTGTGTGTGTGTGTGTGTGTGTGTGTGTGTGTGTGTGTGCGTGTGCGTGTGTGTTCACAGTTGTTGTAATGTGCTCTGAGGTTGGACAGGGATGGGAGTGATGGAGGCCACAGCTCTTGGAAAGAAGCTGTTCCTCAGTCTGTTAGTGTGTGATTTTATTGTCCTGAACCGCTTGCCGGATGCAGTGAGCGTCTGGGGTGTGTGGTGTCTCTTCTTCCTCAGTCGAGTTGTGTAGATGCTGTCAGGTATGGGAGCTCAGTCTTGGCGATGCGCTGAGCTGTGCAGCTGGCCGACCACACAGTGATGCAGCTCGTCAGGATGCTCTCGATGGTGGAACGGTAGAAGTTTACCAGCAAATACGTCATTTCCGGAACGCCCTCCACCATATTTGTGACCGTCTCCGACAGTGTTATATTTACAACATTATAAACAATTATAAACCGTGTCATTTTAGTTATATTTATCTCTAAAGTGATGATGTTGGCTAGCTAGCAAGTTGCTAGCAAAGGGTATTTCTAGCTAATATCATTACTATAGCTGGCAGCTCGGTATATAAATGTCTTTCTTTTTTTCATTGCCATATCTACACTGTAGCTGCTGTGCCTATGACAATAAAGCCTTTGAATCTTTGAGACTTTAATAAGCATTACATCTTAAAGGTGGGGTAGGTAATTCACTTCAGAAACACTTTTTGTTATT
Organism: Dissostichus eleginoides; assembly: GCA_031216635.1. Classification (NCBI taxonomy): domain Eukaryota; kingdom Metazoa; phylum Chordata; class Actinopteri; order Perciformes; family Nototheniidae; genus Dissostichus; species Dissostichus eleginoides. The sequence continues at coordinate 32,211,413 of CM062277.1, read as the reverse complement.
GTTCTGGCTCCGCCAATTATTTTGTGTGTTATAGTGACTCCTTCTGGTGACTTCCCGTACTGCATGAAGCAGTTCTTTTTAGTTCCCATGTGACAGGAAGTTAGCCTGAGACATTTCAGAATAGCATGTGTGCTCCAGCGAGGGTGGCCATTTCCATAACACCAAAAAGGAGGACACTTTGGGATTATCTTTTAGTTTTTATCCTGGCTTCACTGAATCCTTCACACTCAAAACACAATAAGACTAGTGTACTAACCACAGGTTGAATGTCTATTTTCGATACTTTTGCCCTTTCCTGGCTGCTTCCAAGAGTTTTTTGTTTGTAAGGAGTCTCTGGTACATGTCTGTGCACTCAAATGTGAAGTTGACACAAATGTGCAGCTCTGCCTTGACACTGTCCACATCCAGACGATTTCTCTAATTTCTCCATGCTGAGGTCATCATTGAGAACACACGTTCTGTATGGGCATTGCTACATGGGATGGAGAAGATGTAGGCGCTGACCTTCCTCAGATTCACAAGTGGGACTTCTGCTTTGGAAAACAGTTTCAGATACCGCTCCTCACTGTGGCATCCTTCCATTTCTGAAGAGCTGAGAATAGCTTCCACCATGCCATATTCCTCATAGAGTAATATGTCAATGTCTTTCAGGCTGCAGGCTTGGACTGTATCACTGTATTCTCCATAGGACACAGCAGTTGTGAGGCCAAGCTTTGACACTTTACTATGAAAGCTGTTCTCAGAGAAGTCATACCTTTCACTCACGTATTTCTTGGCTCTTTCATAGAAAACAAGAAAATCAGCCTCACATTTCTTTGCCAGATCAGGGGTTAGCTGCTTGAGTTTGTTGTTCACAGCAAAGCCAAAAAATGTGTCCTTTAACCTTCTCTCAAGTTTCCCTTTCAGTTCAGTCATTACCTTAAACACAGAGGTTATGCTGAATGATTTGGCCTCAAGTGCTTCAATGCAGTCTGAAAACACTTTCAGAATGTGAATGAGGAAGAGAAAATACATCTCAGATACTTCGTTGCCATCCTCTCCAAAGCATTTCCACAAAATCTTGGAGCATTCCTCCTCACCTAGACTCTGAAAGTAGCTGGTCAGGGGTCTCCAACACTTCAGGATTCTGTCAATAGATGGCAGTAGAGACAACCATCTCGTGACAACGTGCCGCAGCAGATTACATTCCTCCAACTCGCAGAATTCCTTCAACTGTGCCGTTCTGCTAGCTGAGATGCTAAAATGGCTATACACCTTAAGCACAACATTTTCAATGTCAATATCCAAGTTGCTTGCTGCATATGTTGTTGCATTGTGCAGAATATGGGCTACACAGTTTGCAGCGAGCACGTCTTTTTGAGCCAGTTTCAGTTTCTGATAAACACTGTTGTGTTTTCCATAGTTAACGCTGGCGTTGTCTGCTGCATATGCTGACATGTTTTTCACATCTAGTCCAGACATCTCCAGTTTAGATAGCAGCTGATTTGTTATAGCTTCTGACTTTTCGTTGCTATCACTGTAAAAATCCAACAGTGCATGTTGCACGCCCTCCTCAAAGTGAAAATATCTCAGTACAATGGGGAAACACTTGATCGTACCTTTGTTTGATGCATCACTTGCCACTGAATAATGCTGTTCATTTTCTTGTATGTAATCCCCATGCGTCTGGACAGAGTAGGTGCTCCCCATGCGTCTGGACAGAGTAGGTGCTCCCCATGCGTCTGGACAGAGCAGGTCATCCCCATGCGTCTGGACAGAGTAGGTGATCCCCATGCGTCTGGACAGAGTAGGTGATCCCCATGCGTCTGGACAGAGTAGGTGATCCCCATGCGTCTGGACAGAGTAGGTGCTCCCCATGCGTCTGGACAGAGCAGGTCATCCCCATGCGTCTGGACAGAGTAGGTGATCCCCATGCGTCTGGACAGAGTAGGTGATCCCCATGCGTCTGGACAGAGTAGGTGATCCCCATGCGTCTGGACAGAGTAGGTGATCCCCATGCGTCTGGACAGAGTAGGTGATCCCCATGCGTCTGGACAGAGTAGGTGATCCCCATGCGTCTGGACAGAGTAGGTGATCCCCATGCGTCTGGACAGAGTAGGTGATCCCCATGCGTCTGGACAGAGTAGGTGATCCCCATGCGTCTGGACAGAGTAGGTGCTCCCCATGCGTCTGGACAGAGTAGGTGATCCCCATGCGTCTGGACAGAGTAGGTGATCCCCATGCGTCTGGACAGAGTAGGTGATCCCCATGAGTCTGGACAGAGTAGGTGATCCCCATGCGTCTGGACAGAGTAGGTGATCCCCATGCGTCTGGACAGAGTAGGTGATCCCCATGCGTCTGGACAGAGCAGGTGATCCTCATGCGTCTGGACAGAGTAGGTAATCCACATGTGTCTGGACAGAGTAGGGTGCTAGGACATTTTCGCACAAAGCTTTGGCTTTTGTTTTTCCACAGGTCATCCCTTTTGCTATTGATGAGTCGTTGTAGATTGTGCGATCCACTTGTATTCCACAGTCTACACTCCTGTATGACTGGTGATGCTTGACGGCATGATAAACTTTACAAAGTTCTGCAGCGGAGATTTTGTCATCTTGAGGCGATGAAGCTTCACGGAAAAACGATAAAAGTGAAGAGGCACCTGCGCTTTGATCGTTGCTTTTGTGCTTATCTGTGTTAGCATGTCTGTCGACAGCACCTTTTCCTTTGCTGCTTACGTCCACATCGCAACGACACAACTTGCAAAAAGCATGGAAGTCGTCCTTTCGGCTTTTTGTGAGGAATCCATGCTCTTTCGACCATTCAGGATTAAATGAAGTCTTTCGTTTCGGCATTTCTGCGGTTTAACCTACCGCTAACTAGGCGGAGTTGGCTCGTGAGCTAGTCCGCTAGCGCTAACGTCACTCTGTGCCACAGTGCCCTGCCGTGAACGTGACGTCAAGAAGCACATGGCTAATTGCTTACGTTTATTAACCAATGAAATACAAGATATTTATTTGACATTGCAATCAGCCAATAATTTGTAAGACCACAAGTCTTACGGGGATATATACTTACACGTAACTTATTTTTTGTATTTCTTTGTATAATTGTCTATTTTTTTTTTATACCCTAAAAGTATAAAATAGGGATGACCTCAAAAGGAGGACAAATGAGCGTCCGGCTCAAGGCTGCGCCGGCAGACAGGCACAGACATTGAAAACCGGACTGTCCGACCTAAAACCGGACGGATGGCCACCCTAGCTCCAGCTAAGGTGATATCTGTTTATCCTATGCCATCCATTGTTCATAGCCCTTGAGAAGGCATTTCCTGTAAGTCTTTATGTTTCTACTTTATATATCTTTACCTTGAGTGAATTATTGTGATCATTGGTCCCAGCTGACATTTTGTAGTTGCTGTATATGCAATATAGCCTAAACATTGCATCTGTACTTTGGCACTGACCTAATTTCATGCCGTCTTGGATATCTATCTACGTATATGTAATTATTATGTCATGTAGTTTATATTTACAATTGCTCTTGTTTCTGTATTCTTTCAGTTTCACACTGCTTGCTTAGTAAAGCTTCAAAACATCACCTCGTGGTCCTGAGTTTTACTGTGTGAGAGTGTTTATCTCGTGGTTAACCGAGACGGAGATTTCGGCGAGGCCAGTATAGTGAAAAGGAAGACCATCAAGCAAGTGCTATCTCCCGGATGCTGGATTCCTCCTGCATTGTCACCCACGGCACCGAGGCCAGCACGACAGCTGCAGAAATCCACTGCAGGTAGAGCAGACATACTCACCACAGTACGAGTAACCACGTCACAAACATGGAGGGTGAAGCGCCAGAGAACCAGTCTGTTTCATCCAAGTCATCAAATGTGTCAAGAGCAAGTATGCAGGCCACTAAAGCCTGCGCTAAAGCTGAAGCCGCACAAGCAAGAGCTGCATTTGCAAGGAAAGAAATAGAATTAAAGATAGAAAAGGCCCGTCTAGAAGCCACACTAGATGCCCTGGAGAGAGAGGGCGAAGCAGAGGCTGCTAGGGCCGAAGCAGCCGTAATGGAGGCTGCAGTAGCAAATCTGGAGCCATCAGAAATAGAGCATAGACCACCTTTGCTACCAACACAAAATTCAAAACAGCGCACCGAAGAGTACGTTAGTCAGCACACAGACACAAGTGCTAGTGGACAGCTATATGCAATAAAAGAGAGAGCGAGAGCTAAAGAGGAGAGCCCCATGTTACATGTATATTCCCATTACCAAGCATCAGGCGATGAGTTAAAGGAAACATCTCCAGCAGCAGAGTATTGCGTACTATCCAGCTACCCCAAAGATGTTCCCCCTGACATAAAGAGACAATATATTCCTAACCCACAGACCCAATTGCAGCATCACCCCCCAAGTCACATCAACTTCCCACACTACTCCAGTCATCGTAACGACAACATGCCCTCTACAACACGTCACTCCATTGACACCTCACTCGATCTTGCCAAATATCTGGCACGCAGCCATCTCGTGTCATCCGGGCTTACAAGGTTCGACGATCGTCCGGAGAATTATTTAGCTTGGAAATCATCGTTCCTCAACACCATCAAAGGCTTAGATCTCACAGCTGGAGAAGAGTTGGATCTGTCAATCAAATGGCTTGGGAAGGATTCAGCAGAGCAGGCACGGCGTATTAAGTCAGTAAATGTGAGAAATCTTCCTGCTGGATTAGAGCTCATATGGGAGAGGTTGGAGGAGACCTATGGGTCGCCAGAAGCTATAGAAAACAACCTTTTTACAAAAATAGAGGACTTTCCAAAAATGACAGCTAAAGACAGCCAAAAGCTTCGTGAGTTAGGTGATCTGCTGACAGAGCTAGAAGCTGCAAAACTAGATGGCTACCTTCCAGGGCTCTCATACCTTGATACTGCAAGAGGTGTCAACCCCATTGTGCAGAAGCTGCCGTGGGGACTACAGGAAAAATGGATGATGAGGGGATCTAGCTATAAAAGGGAATTTCGGATAGCTTACCCCCCTTTTTCCTTTTTCACAGAGTTTGTGCGCACAGAAGCCCAAGCACGCAACGACCCCAGCTTTAATCTCCCCTCAACTTTCAAGCCACAAAACAAAAACCACAGATTTAAGAGTAACAGTAAACCAGTCTCTGTTCATAAAACAGATATCTCATCCTCATCCACCTCTTCTTTTGCAGACCGCCAGAGCAAAAACATCGAAGACCCAGATAAACAACGCCCCATACATCACAAACCCCACCCACTTAAAAAATGTAGAGGATTCAGAGAAATGCCTCTGGAAAGCAGGAAGAGTTTCCTAAAACAGCATTTTATCTGTTTCAAGTGTTTTGCATCCACTAAGCATGTGGCGAGAAACTGTGAAGCGAACATTAAATGCTCAGAATGTGACAGTGACAGGCATCCAGCTGCCCTCCATCCAGGCCCCCCTCAGTGGTACTCCAAGCCATCTCCTCCTCCGTCACAGCATGGCAGGGAGGAGGAAGACTCTCCCGACCCTAACGTCACATCAAAATGCACAGAGGTATGTGGAAAAGGTTTTAGCGAGAAATCATGCTCCAAAATTTGCCTCGTGAACGTTTACCCTAACGGAAGCCGCGATGAGAGCAAGAAGATGTACGCCATACTGGACGACCAAAGCAATAGGTCATTGGCTCGGTCTAAGTTTTTTGAGACATTTAGCATAGAAGGCACCACAGCTCCTTACACATTAAAAACATGCTCCGGAGTAGCTGAAACATCAGGCAGGCGAGCAGCTGGCTTCACTATAGAATCTGCAGACGGTAAGACAAGCATTTTACTACCCACTTTGATAGAGTGCAACATGGTCCCAAACAACCGAGATGAGATACCTACCCCTGCAACTGCTCACAACCACAACCATCTCAAAGCTATAGCTCAGGAAATACCACCACTTGATCCTGGTGCTCAGATTATGTTGCTACTGGGGAGTTACAATAAATATAAATAAAAGCCAAGGAAAAAAGATAGGTCTTCAGTAGTTTTTTAAAAGCTTCTACAGAGACTGAAGAGCGGATGTCTGTAGGGAGAGCGTTCCACAGTGTTGGAGCAGCCACTTGAAAGGCACCGTCAGCTTTCGTTTTTAAACGATACTTTGGGACAGCCAGTAGGCCCTCGTCTGAAGACCTAAGTGACCTACTGGCGATGTAAGGATGGAGAAGGTCACATATATATTCCGGTGCATGTCCACGTAGGGCTCTATGTAATAACCAGAACCTTAAAATCAATTCTAAAACGAGTTGGGAGCCAATGTAAGGATTTTAAAATGGTTGTAATGTGTGTCATCCTGCTTGCCCTGGTTAACAGTCTTGCAGCAGCATTCTGGACCATTTGTAGGCGGTTGAGAGATGACTTGCTGAGACACGTGAAAATGGAGTTACAATAATCCAGCCGGGATGATATAAAAGCATGAATGATCATTTCAAGCTGCGCTAATGACACATCAGACCTGAGCTTTGCAATATTTCTGAGATGGAAAAGCATGTACGGATCAGTGATTTAACATGCTGATCAAAATGCCTGATCAAATGTCACACCAAGATTTCGTAGATTGGACCGAACAGCTGAGGAAAGGGACCCAAGACTCTTTGCAACTTTCGGAGCTATACTGTCTGACGCAATGATGAGAACCTCTGTTTTGTCTGCATTAAGCTGCAAGAAGTTGTTAGAAATCCAGTCCTAAATGGCATTTAGACAGTTGTGTAACACAGATAATCGATCAGGATTATCAGGTTTAAAAGAGCCATAGAGTTGAATATCATCAGCGTAACAGTGGTAGGAAATATTACTGAATTTGCTTACTCGTACAGTAATCTTCGGTACAACGTCATCGATGCATTTTCCAAAATAGCTAATGATTGTGTCCGTGTGTGTATTCATGTCGTCTTCAAACACCACACCCTTGTCACTCCGTGTCACCGGCCTGTCCCTTTTGAGTTCCTGCCTGTAAGCAGGCAGCAGCAGCAAACATAACACACGTGTGTGCACTTTTACTGTTTTACACATGTTTTACATTTTTACTTGAGATAAACCCGATTATACTGCAATAAGACTCCACGGCCATCTTCAGATCAAGACCTGTGCTGGCACCATTAGGACAGGAGCAAGAATACTTTACTAAGATGATACAATGAAGACCCAAGAAATAACACGGCCTGCATTCTTCTCCAATCTTCTCCACCTTTCTTCTGAACCAAAATGACACATCCTCAGAAGACACTAATGTGATCTAAGAGTGACTTTATACAGAATATTTGTTTATGAATCAGTACAATGCTTACATTATACCACATCTCAAACTAATACTCCATTTGACCAAAATACTTAAATACCTCAACCCAATGGCCCACACGTTTTTCATATGGCCTTAACTTTAGGGGTTCCACTTCTCACCCTCATTGCTGTAAGGAAAGGCCATGAAGAAGGTTTTTTAATGCAAGCAAGCATTATTTGCAATTAAGTTTCCCAGTTTACAGCTTTTTAAAAAATACTTTATATAACTGCAGCTTGCAGCTTGAAATGGTAAGAACAGTTTTGAACCAACTTCAGTTACGTATTTTTCCATTTACTTTAGACTTGTCTCAACCTGGTAAACTTTGCCATGCTCTCTCTCCACAGAGGTTAATTTCCTCCCCTCTCAATTAAGTTTCCTAATAAACTCCCAGAGGACTTATTAGTCATGTCAATATTTACTGAAAACATTAATGAGGAAGGGTTTGAATTTTTTACGTCTCTAAATGAGTTATCAGGAGACTAGTCAGAAAGGGATTCCTCATTGTGACCACTGTTTGCAGAAGCTGAACAACAACAACATTTGCATTAAAGATTTAGCAAAAGACCCCTGACAAATGTCCCAAATATAGTAAACAGTGACTCTAAACTTTTGAAAAGTTGTTGGCACAAGTCAAGTGAACTACTCAAACATTTAATTTGGGAGGAACAATATTTGTTTTGTATTTTAATAAATAATTCAATTGATTTAGGGAGTTTCCTTTGAGCAAATATCCATTGTCTATTAGAGGGAAAAAAGCTGTAAACAAATATTTATACAAGTCCAAATGTTATCAGCACCACCGGTTTTCGATCTGTAAAAATAAGACCGGCGAGACCTAAACTAGACGTTGATTTATGGCCAAATCCTCAAAAGTGCAGACAGTCTGTTTAATTCTGTACGAATGACGAACAGTTGTGTTCTTTTCACATACACATATTAATGGTCATGGCTGTGCTTAGATTTATTCGAATTTACAGGTTAAATTTGAGTTTAATTGCCAACCATGCTTTGTCATTAAGAAGTTGGACTATTGCTCTGGAGCTTATAAATCACACAATAGATTCTAGGGACAGACAGTTCATATTGAAGTTTGCTCTGGACTTGTAAAGCTTTGGAAAACTTTATGTCTACAAAAAAATACACATCATCCTGTCATCATTAAGATCATTGATAAACACCCACAGGACATTCATTATATCACTATTTACTGAGGACATGATGATGAGTAAGGGTTTGAATATTTAATGTTTTTAAATTAGTCTTCAGGGGATTGGGTTAGCTCTTGGACTTGTTCTCTTTGATACCTCAGAGCATTTCAACAAACTGAAGACAATACTTCCACAACAACTTGCCTCATTATGTGGATAGTTAGACGAAGTAAAACTTTAGTTTGCTTTAGGGACTAACTGCTGAACGGCTGGTCTCTCGACAGACACCTCATCCAAAAGCTCTGGAAAAACTTAGCTGTTTTGCCGTCCTCGCAGCCTTGGGCAATTTCTTCCCTTCGTAATATGATCTGGTCAGTAGCGGGCCATGTATTTCACACCGAGGCCTTCAGTAGTTCCTACCTGAATAAATCCACCTCTAATATCACTATTATGACTTCACGGCTATAGAACCATTCATATTATACAGAAACGAAGTCGCAGTGGTGGACAAACCCTTTCCCCGGCTGCGACAGGCTTGCTAGCTTCCCCAAATAAATGTCTCCTCCGCTTTCAGCCATTTTGGGTTGAAAAAACAGCTTTAAAAAATAAACGCAAATATTTTACCTTGTGCAGGTTACTAAGGAGGCTACAGATGCTGTGTGCCAGCAGGTCGCTACCGGGCTAGCTACCAGTAGGTACCGCTACAAACGCTAGTGTTTGCTAGTGCTGACAATCCAATCAAAGGATGTGAAAATGCCGACGTCATCGTGCGCCTGCTAGATGGCCCGGTGTCGCCAACTTGAAATCTGAATGGTCAATGCAACAGTTTAATTGCCATTTGTTTTAAGCTACAAGCACTGTAGATTCTGAAAGCCTCAGGCAGATTTATTTGACCCAGCAACACATTCTGACTGAAATATGATTGGATAAAAGCTCCAACAACCATTACTAGACGCAGCGCAACCGAGCGCAACACAGGGAAAAGCTATAAGATGAAGAGAACAGACTATTGGAAATGATTTAATACATGTTAATGTAAAAAATATATTAAAATATTACTCCGTGATTCTGATAGTGTAGCAGAGAAGGCCTTGCTGGCCCTAACGGCCCACCACTGGATCTGGTGGTATCCATTACTACTTCAGGCCAGGGGGTGTTCAGCCTGGATATCCATGCTGAGAGGGGGCTATGCGTTGGTCCCGAGAGGCGGACACAGCATCAGGCTTGGCAGCCTGAGCGGATGGAACAAAAACGTCGTCCTCATCCTTGACTGAGTTGGATATGGAAAACTCTGAGGTATCCACTAAGAAATAACCTTGGATTCAAAGAACAATATTGGGATCCTTGAATCCATGAATGTAATTAAAATGTGTTAAAACATGACATGTTTTGTCTCTCTCCACTATCACCATCAAATAGGACTTATACAAATGCCAAAAATATTCTTTAAAAAAATTTGCTCATTGAAGGTTCTCTAAATACACGTCTCTCGAAACAACAAGGTTTAAATAAAGGTTCTTCAAAGTTCAGCATTTTTGTTTTTATTTCAGTTTCAGTTTCATTATACAGACATGCTCATAATCTAGTCCACATGTTTTCCATTTTCATTTAACAAGAAAACATTAAAGCAAATAGTACAAAAATAGATCAATAAAAAAGTTTTAAAATATATTTTTTAAAACAATAGACATATGAAAGGTAAATACATAAATACAAATGTTTTTGTTTTAAAGAATGTCTGTGTGTGTGTGTGTGTGTGTTTGTGGTGGCATCTGTGCTGAGATGTAGGTTAGTGTCTTTTAATACATCTTGATCAGGAGGTTAAGGACACTGGAGTGGTTCAGAAGATGTAGGGAAATCAGAATGGACTTATTGGACTCCACCTTTTAAGAAATATTTCTGTCTGGATCCTTAGAGAATATGTTATTTGCTCCATCTGATAGAATTCCCACACCTTCTCAGTCCATACATTGGATGTTGGGGGTCAGGTTTTATCCACTAAATTGTGATCAGTGTTGGGCAAGTTACTTCCAAAATGTAATATATTACTTATTACTGTCTTTTTAAAGTAATAAGTTACATTACAATATTACTGTCTCTGAAATGTAATGAGTTACACTACTTTTATATTACTTTTGAGTTACTTTCACCAAAATAACCGCAAAAGAATGGCTAGGTATTTTAAATGCTAAAATGTAGTTTAGTGCAGCTCATTATACATCCAGTGAAGGGCAATGTGGTATAGCATAACAACTGTGTAGGCCATTAAGGCTACTAACAACTTTTATTACACGGCTTAGTTGAATACTCGATTCTGATTGTAAATTCTTAACATGTGACACGTTGTTAATACAGTACAGACCACTGTCAAGGACTATAATGAAGGTTGCTAAGGAGGATCAAGAAAGAGAAAGGAAAACAGGTTAAAAGACGGAGCGCTGGACGTCAGATAAATCACCAGAAGAAGGCAGAGAGGAAGTAAACAATAACAGGAACAAGGAATGGGCTCTGTATTTTGTTTAGTATATGGCCATGTACTGTACAGGCCCGGTTCCAGAACAAATTATGGCATTTGTTATGTTTTGAAACCAAGCAAGTGAGAACATTTCAAGTGTGTTAAAAGTGCAATCCTGAAATATTTCATATAGTCCAAAGTGGACTATGGCAAAGAAAAGCATGTGTGATCGATCGATCGTCTGTCTGTCTGTCTGTCGATTATAGATATCTATCTATCTATCTATCTATCTATCTATCTATCTATCTATCTATCTATCTATCTATCTATCTATCTATCTATCTATCTATCTATCTATCTAGATTATAGATAGATACTTCATTCATCCCAAATTGTGAAATGTGTGGAAACAAGTATAAACATAATTAAAACTGCGGTCATAGACGTGCACGCGGGCCTTCGCGTCCGTGCGCCTGTCGGGGAGGGTCGCCGGTCGTCCCGGCGTCAAGCAGACGCGCGCGAGTCCTCCGAAATGAGCCGTTTGAAATTTCTCAAATGTTCACGTCCTGGGCTCCTCGGTCCTCCGGCAGCAACCGGGAAACGGATGTGGGTGCGCCGCCTCGAAGGAAAACAAATTTCTCTAAAGGCTCGTCGAGGATCGATTATCGCGGAGGCTGTCTGGAGGAGCCGTAACCGTGGCGTGTGGTGCAGTGGGTTGTGCGTTGGTGTTCGGATCAGGGGGTCACAGGTTCAAACCCCACTGCAGTCAGCAGTTCGTTGTGTCCCTGGGCAAGACACTTCAACCCAAATGGCTCCTGTGGGGATTGCCCGCACGGACGCGAAGGCCCGCGTGCACGTCTATGACCGCAGTTTTAATTATGTTTATACTTGTTTCCACACATTTCACAATTTGGGATGAATGAAGTATCTATCTATAATCTAGATAGATAGATAGATAGATAGATAGATAGATAGATAGATAAGTCGCTTTGGATAAAAGCGTCTAACAAGGGACATGTAATGTAATGTAATGTAACCAAGGATACACTGATTTAGAGGAGAGAGGAGAGAGGAGAGAGGAGTCTCTCTGGAGGAGCTATAACCGAGGGTGTACTGATGTAGAGGAGAGAGGGGAGAGAGAGAGGAGAGAGGAGGCTCTCTGGAGGAGCTTTAACCGAGGGTACACTGATGTATCCTTCGGAGTCGATTTCAGGCCACAGAGACCGGGTGTAAATTAAATTAAACTTTATTCACAACAGGCTATAGTTGCGAGATAGTAGGATGTAAACAGGTATAAGTCTAAGTGTAATTCAAATACATGAAACTGTAAAGATAAGCATTAACAATTAATAGACACATATCAACAGTAGAAAATATAATATTTTCACTGAAAAGTGTAAAGACTAATGGAAAGAGGTGCAGTACACAATTAATAGCATGACAATTCATCAGTGTACCAAAAACTAATATTGTCATCTCACTCCAGGCTGAACTCCAAAGTGGCCAGCCCTGGACTATATGTATGTGTGGTCTATAACAGAGAAATACAAAATTACAAGTATAATGAGAATCAGTTACTTACATATATTATACAGCAAACAATAAGCATAACTTTCTCTTCAATGGAACATATTCTCCAAGGCTAATTAACTGTTCAACAGGCAGGTTGCAATAAAACCATTACAAATATAAACATGTAATATTCTGCACAGATAGCTCCTTCAACGTACAATATAACAGGTTAATATGTCATCTAAACATTAGATTGGCAACATTGTCAAACAAAGCTGGACTTAATCTAATGTTTAGATGACATATTAACCTGTTATATTGTACGTTAAAGGAGCTATCAGTGCAGTATATTACATGTTTATATTTAAACACATTTTTTGTTTAATTAGATTGGCAACATTGTCAAACAAAGCTGGACTTATAAGTCCAGTTTACCGCACGCAGCTAATGTCAAGGAAGCACAGCTCTGCAAACTGTTCCCGTTGTGATTAGAAGTTATTTTAGATGATCAAATGTGCATCAGAATTTCTGCCCTTTACTGTTTGTTTACTCACTGAACGCATGTCCTCTGGATATTAGGCTATGTATTTTGTTAATACAACTGCTTTAACTGTGAGCCGACATTTACAGTGAGAACAGCTGCTGAGGCCAGTGCAGAAAGCAGAACAGTGTGTATAATATATATCACTCAATAATATAAGTGACAGGCCTACATTACCAATTTATATGTATGCTTTAGCAGATATCTACAAATAAACAGTTGATATTTTTCATGAAACCAAATAGTGCTTCACATCATAACATATACAAGGGCTGTAGCCTGATATATATTATATGCTTTAAGAGCTGTATGTGTGTGTTTTGGAGTGTATATGTGTCTGTTGGAATTGCATGGGCTACCAGCAGAGGAAGCTGCTGGACTAACACTCAACATCATTGCCAGCAGTGTGTGAGTGTGTTTGAGTGTGTGTGTGTGTGTGTGTGTGTGTGTGTGTGTGTGTGTGTGTTATGCGCTTAACCTCTCTTGAAATGGATTTTTTCTGATTATTTTCCTATGAGGAATTAGCAAAACTGTGCTTAAAATGCATAAAAAACGCACATTCTTCAATATGGCCGACTTCCTGGGGGGCGGTGCTAATGAAAGCTGTTTAGAAATATAATTGCAATCATAAGAGCAATGTGTATACAGTGTTTCGTGAATATTGAAAACACTGTATGCGAGAACTTTGGAGTAATTTGTGACATGTTCATCGGCAAAAATGATACAATCCCCCTTAGCTTACGACCTCCCCGATTGAGCCAGCAACTATTTAATTCGCAATTTAGCATCACATTGGATATGGGCTGAACTTGTCCTGGATTGGAATTTTTGCAATAATTTCCCTAGGTGGAATTAGCAAAAATGTGCTGAAAATGCATGAAAAACGCACATTTTTCAAAATGGCCGACTTTATGGGGGGCGGAGCTAATGGAAGGCAATTTCAGATATGTCCGCAATTCCATGAGGAATGTCTCTGCCAAGATTCATGAAGTTCAGAGACACTATATGTAACTTCCACACAATAAGGGGCGCTACTGAGCCGTTTTAACAAAAGACTACGTTTTTTTTTTACATTCTCGAAAAGGTTGTGGGCTGTGACGTGTGTCCCAAGTTTTGCGTCCGAAGCACATTTCAGTGAATTTGTGACATTTAAATCGTCAAAAATTGTAAATTCACCGTTAGCTTACGAGTTCCCCATTTTAGCGATCGACTATTCCTTCGCAATTTAGCATCACATTGGATATGGGCTGAACTTGTCCTGGATTGGAATTTTTCTGATCAATTCCCTAGGAGGAGTTCGCGAAAATGTGCTTAAAACACACATTTTTCAAAATTGCTGACTTTATGGGGGGCGGGGCTAATGGAAGCCATTTTGAAAAAAAATTGCAATTCCATGAGGAAAATCTGTGCCATGATTCGGGTAGCTCGAAGAAACTATATGTGACTACCGCACAATAGGGGGCGCTACTGAGCCGTTTTGCTAAAACGTACGATTTTTTTGTACAGTCGCGAAGAGTTCGTGGGCTGTCACGTGTGTTCCAAGTTTCGCATCCGTAGCTCATTTTAGCACATCGCAATAAAAAAAATGGTATAGGCCATGCCCACGTTCGTCATTCGTTGCGACACTTTGAATCTCAGTTCATACTCACCCCCAGAGTATGTCTATAAAAAAAAACAATTATTTTGTCCATCCGTTCTTGAGTTAGAAATTTGCGGTGTTTTTGGGGCCCCCTATAGTCCAAATGAAAATGCTTTGGTGTGCCTATTCCCCAACACAGACTGAACCTATCCACCAAAATCTGTGGTGAATGGATACATTGTTGATGACTTATGAGCATTTCTTTCTATATATATGCATATACAGTAGAAAGGACACGATGAATATTATAACATTTAATGTAGCCTTACTATGAAGGCTGACCTAAATACGGTGCTTTTCTACAGATAACCTTACCACTGCACTGGTAAGGTAAAACTAGGCCGATTAATAAGATGTGAAGTGCTTTGTAACTTTGACCCGCTTGACTGAATACACAAAAAACAATGAAGAAAGAGTTATCTCTGGGGCTGCTGTAGCTCCCCGGGACCCGAAAGTGGCGTAGCCTGTAGCCTACTTCAACATCAATGCATACGAAAGTGCTCGATATATGCTGTATCGAACAAATAAACTAACTGTATCACTATAACATGAGGATGATGGTGTCAGTGATAAAGAATGCATCTAACGTTCCGCTGTTCATAATAATACAAAACAGTGCATTAAACAAACCATCATGCTCTTACTTTGAAATCATGCGGAAATGTCGTCATCAGCCGGCCATCACGTGGTTTCCGAAAATAACAGAGTGACACGAGCAGATTTTAGCCGAGACCGGCGGAAAGTTGGTCTCAAAACTCTGTGTGTGTAAAAAGACGATCCACAAGCAGAGATGTGAGATCCACAAGCAGAGATTTGAGATCCACGAGCAGAGATTTGAGATCCACGAGCAGAGATGTGAGATCCACGAGCAGAGATGTGAGATCCACGAGCGGAGATTTGAGATCCACGAGCGGAGATGTGAGATCCACGAGCGGAGATTTGAGATCCACGAGCGGAGATGTGAGATCCACGAGCGGAGATTTGAGATCCACGAGCGGAGATGTGAAATCCACGAGCGGAGATGTGAGATCCACGAGCGGAGATTTGAGATCCACGAGCGGAGATGTGAGATCCACGAGCGGAGATGTGAGATCCACGAGCGGAGATTTGAGATCCACGAGCGGAGATGTGAGATCCACGAGCGGAGATTTGAGATCCACGAGCGGAGATGTGAGATCCACGAGCAGAGATGTGAGATCCACGAGCAGAGATGTGAGATCCACGAGCGGAGATGTGAGATCCACGAGCGGAGATGTGAAATCCACGAGCGGAGATGTGAGATCCACGAGCGGAGATTTGAGATCCACGAGCGGAGATGTGAGATCCACGAGCGGAGATGTGAGATCCACGAGCGGAGATTTGAGATCCACGAGCGGAGATGTGAGATCCACGAGCGGAGATGTGAGATCCACGAGCAGAGATGTGAGATCCACGAGCGGAGATTTGAGATCCACGAGCAGAGATGTGAGATCCACGAGCAGAGATTTGAGATCCACGAGCAGAGATGTGAGATCCACGAGCAGAGATGTGAGATCCACAAGCGCATTTTTGGTTGACAAATACAAAATGGATTCACAAATGCCTGATCGAAAGTTGTCAATGTTAAAGAGATATTCACAGATCTTTTTTTTATTTGTGAAGCGTATTTGCAGAACCGTTTTATATTTGCAAATTTATTTTTGAGTTTGCAAATCTTTTAAATGCATTTGTGGATGGTGTTTTACATTTACAAATCACATATTTACACACAAATTATGTTTATGTTCACACAAATAATTATGAGACAAATCTATGCCCATAAGGAACGTTTGTCAGCTATAACCGAGGCGATATCAATAGGCACTTTCACACCAAGTACTTTACCGTACTTAGTTCCCAGTACTTAGTTCATCAGAACTCTTTAGTTCTGATGAACTAAAGAGCAGATCACGTTCACACCGGAATAAGTCCCTGAGGGAGGATTAGGCAAATTAAGCCGCTGACGTCACTTCTTCTTCTTCTGCTTTGGGTTTACTGGCAGGCCGCAAACAACTTCACGGCGTATACTGCCACCCGAAGTCCCCGGCCGGAAGTCCCCGGAGTTGGGGACTGGCTTCAGTAGAAGCTGCTGGGACTCCCAGCAGCTTCTACTGAAGCCTTCCGAGTAAATTGCCAGAACGCCGACACCAATTGACACCAATCCGCCCAGCCAATCAGAAATGGGAACCTTTTTCTCCCATGAAAGTCCCTGCTAGAGAGCAGGGACTAAAAAGGGGGTGAAAAAGGTTCTCATGAACTAAGTTCTAGTTCCGGATTTTTTTGGTGTGAACGCAAAATTTCAAGAACTATCGGAACTATACTGGGAAAAGTAATCCGGTGTGAAAGCGCCTAATAGCTAGGCTTGCCGCAGGTATAGGCGAAGCTTGGCTGGAGACTTTTCGCCAACGAGGTGTTATTTTTGGCGAGCTGTCGTACTTGAACTAATACTGTTAAGCGATATACTGTGAGCTTTTAAAGCCCAGTTTGGAATGTAAGTGTCGTTTAAATATGGAGTTAGTAAGGAATCTGCAGGAACCTCAAGAAACACAGAGATATACACATTTATTCAGACAATGGTAGCATTGAAAATACTGTAACATTTGAGTAAGTGTTAAGTCATCATGGGTAGAAAGATTACATCACTCATCTCTAATTTGATGATCAGTCTGACGTAATGTCCTGTGAAAGTTGCTTGAGGACAAATATATATAGATGCCGTACATAGCAGGAAAACTCTGCCCCAGATCAGCTCTGCCTCTAACCTTCTGCCTTGACTGCCCAAAATTGAAGGATAACGTGCGGTTCTGTTTTTTTATGAATTATACTTTGTATGTTTTGTAGTTTACTTGAACAACTACTGAAAGCCAGAGGAGCATAATGTTGTCTTGGCTGCAGCCTAAGGCCAACATCACTGCTAGTGTGCCGCAACGAGAAGCTTATGAGATAATATTGTTTTCCTTGTTAATTGTTGGGTCAACCTGCTCTTTTCTTTACATAAATTGTGTTTTGCTGTACACCCTCAGGAGTAAGCCGGTGTTTTGTGAGACATCCCGATATATTCTGCTGTACAACCTACTTATTGCAGACACTGTTCACCTGATATCAAGTCTTCTGCTGTTCTTGCTATCTTCTTTTAAGGTAAAAATTACCTATTATGCCTGTGGTTTCCTAGTTCTGGTCTCTGTTTTCACGCAATCAATCTCCCCTCTCACCCTGGCTGTGATGTCTATCGAGAGATACGTGGCTGTATGCCATCCTCTGAGGCATGCTTCTATTTTCACCGTGAGAAGTACAGGCATAGCCATTGCTGTGGTGTGGGCCTCTAATGTAATCCACATCCTCATTCGAGTTTTTATGCTGTTATATTTCTTTACAAAAATCTCCCTGAATCTGCACATGAATGAATTATGCCGTAAAGAAACCATTTTTTTTGCACCAATCTTTAATGATTTTGAGGGGGTACATGCAAGCATTCTCTTTCTGTCGGTGGGTTTTGCAATCATTGGCTCCTACATTGGTGTTGCTCACACAGCTAGGTCAGCCTCAACAGATAAAGTGTCGGCCAGAAAGGCTCTTCAAACTCTTCTGCTTCACCTGATTCAGCTAAGCCTCACCCTCACTGCCTCCATGTTCTCCACCATCATTATAGCCATAGCTAGAACTGAGGATAGAGCAACCCTTTTTCGGATTTACAATGTATGCTATGTTTTTTTGAGTATCCTTCCCAGGTGTCTGAGTGCTCTCATTTATGGACTCAGGGATCAAACCATCAGACCAGTCCTCGTGAAAAATCTGTGCTGTCCGTGGAGAGGCTCAGTTTGTCTTAACAAGAGCAAGTGAGCATTTAAAGTGAATGCTTATAAATATGTTTCTACATTTACAAAACATTTGTTTCTGAACCTGAAATCCAATTCTCAAAGATTATGCTACATATGAAAAATGACAATATCTATGTATCATTGAAATAAGTGATAATTGGAAAAAAATATTCATTTATCATATGTCTTGTAATTATTGATAAAATACATTAAAGAGCAAGTGTTGTTCTTAACTATTGTCACAGTACTTTACTTTTCCTGTCACAATATATGGATTAAACTTCATCATAATTAATTGGGGATACATTTTTGATGTATTTCATGAATATTTTCTTCTTTCTAATAAAATGTGTTGTTAAATTATTGGAGGCTTAAATAAATTTACATTTTGACAATGTTCATTTTGCGTACTAAATTTCACATATTGTTTAATTAACTTTTGAACCCTTACAATGCATCAATGGAACAAGTAATTCTGATATTAACCAATTATAAGTGCTGCAGTAAATAGTGATATTTCTAATGATAGTGCCCTGATATAGACATTTGAGTTAATGTATAATAAAGCTCTTAACCATCTACATATTGTGCACAACAGTTATTTTTTAATGATGCTTAATAAAAAAAAGCTAAATGCACTGTCTGCAGCAGATGAAGTGTTAACAGAACTGGGTATATGACTTGGACTCGAGTCACCAATTTGATGACTTTGGACTCGACTTGCCAAATCACAAAATACTTTGTGACTCGACTTGGACTTGAACACCAATAACTAGGGACTTGACTTGGACTTGAGCCTTCTGACTTGAGGTGACTTGATACTTTAATTCAGTGGTCTCCAACACGTCGATAGCGAGCTACCGGTAGAAGAGCAGACTCCCGTCCATAGACTGTATATATAAATGGAGGTAGTGTCCGTGACGTAACCCATAGGATTTTGCAAAAAAATAAGTTGCTGTGAAGCCCTTAGTAGGCGGAGTCGGCCACTGCCGTCTCGACAGTGACGTCAGAGTCTAACTCCCGCCTGATCCAAATAAGGGCAAAGAGGCGGGACCTGCTGCCACCGAGCTGGAACATGGATGTATAATAGAGTGCCACAGTGACGCGTCCTAAAACCCGGAAGTAAGCTGCGCATGGGTTCCTTCGACAAAAATGCAATGCAATTTCTCCATAGGATTTTGGAAAATAGCTCGAAATAAGGTCTGTGGTTGATGTGGGGGAAACTTCTGTGTAGCAATGCAGGAGGAGTCACCGACTCAAAAGGAGACACGGGGAGAGCTGGAGCTTTGATGTCAAACACTGATGGTTTATTTAGGAGCTTCGGCTACAGAATTCACAAAACAATTCAAAGAGTCAGAGGTTCTGACTTCACGTAGAGTTGCCACGTCAATTCTGAATAACTCTACCCCAGACCCATGTATTTAGCTAGTTCAGAGAGAATAATCAACATTGTGCATAACAAGATAGAATGATAACACCTCTATCAGCTGACGCCAACAGGCAGGAACAGGGAGACAAAACACTGAGAGCACAGCAGCCAAGGTTACAGGTGCGTGTGCTCAGTCAGGACAGCATGAACTGATCAACTGGGTCAAAGTTATGGGCCTTGGAAAATATTTCCCCAACAGTTCCTCTCTTTTTATCAATTTTGATAACCTAAAAACCTTAGTCTAATAATATTTTGTTCAATACTTAAATCAATGGGAATCTTCAGATTTGAGTGTGGACTTACACAACATCAATTACATCAATAAGAATCACATTAATAACAACATAATAAGATTGAAACATTCAATCACAATGATTGAGACAGCCAATCATAATAGAAAAATCATCTCTCGTCAGTGTTTGGAGCATCTTTTGTCAAAAGCATAATAATGAACACATATAAAATCACAGATACATAATAACAAAAACATTTATTTTAAACTAATATGTTTTAACATTTACTCATTAGTTAATCTCCTTTATCAAACTATAAAATCAAAACCAGCTTGCAGCTTAAAGATTTACTTCAAGGCAATCACTAGTCAAAAGCATTTTAAACTCAGGATCATAAGAGATCCAGTTAAGGTATAAAATTCACAGTTAAGGTATAACATTCACAGTTAAGGTATAACATTCACAGTTAAGGTATAAAATTCACAGTTAAGGTATAACATTCACAGTTAAGGTATAAAATTCACAGTGGTGATTTGATCAATCTGTAATCTGCAAAGTTGCAGTGTCTTCAATTTTTAGGATTACTTTTACTTCATTACGCTTTAGTCAAGAGTAAGGCACTTAGTCTTAGTAAAATCAATACATTCATTTTAGTCAAGTACATTGTTCAAAATCTGAAAAGGAAAAGTTAGGCAAATATTCAAAGACTTTGTAAAAACCTGGAAAGGAAGGATTAAACATTCTTAAAACTTGAATTCATACATTTGTAAATGCTACCACTGATCTGTACCAAATTAAGTCTATCAATTATTCTTATTAGCCATACTTACCTGAACATCTACTTACGGTACTTGGAAAGGGTTTTTCTGTGTTTATCTAATGTTGAATATAGAATATTAATTTCTTTAAATTATACTTCTCTAATTTGAGGATCACATATGCTACATAATTGTTATTTGAATTATTATACACATTTGTTTTGGGCCAAAACTGAAATGAATCCAGTACTTGAAACATCATTTTAGGTCTGTCTGTGCATGGATAATACATTAAAGAGTAGTGTTGTTAAGCCTGATTGCTGGATGATTAAGGATATTAACATTATCTGTCATAATAGTAGAAATACCTTATTATTCAATACCTTATAATCTGAAAATATTAATTAATTAATTTTGTTTAGTGCGAAAGTGTAATCTGATCTGACAAAAATATATTAATCACCACTATTTAACACATGTCTGGTCATTGGAAATATCAGAAAACAATCATTAGTTGTACATCTGTAAACATCTGGTGTCACAATCCTAGTTTTCTGTCACTTCTTAGTTGTCTGTCTTGTAAATAGCTCACGTTGAGGGGACGCTGGCGTGTTTTTCGCCGCTCTTCATGCCGACGCTTACTTCTCGTGTCTACCACTCCCTGCCGTCAATCTATTTAATTCCCATACACAGCGAAAAGATTGTTCTCCTCTGGTTTTGTGTTTCTGCCATCTCCGTTGCTCAGCCGATTATGTTTGGCTGCTGTTTAGCTCCTAGCCTCTGCCGTTCTGCCATTAGCAAAACGAGCTCACCATCGTGCTCTGCTATCCGCGTAGTCCCCGTTCCGGAATTCTCCGACTGGGCTCCTCTCTGCCACACTCCCAGGACTATCCACGAACCCTCCCTCAGTCCTGCCATCCCAACTGGGCTGTTTTCCATCACCGCTGCCTAGGTTCAAGGTCCGGTTCTGCAAGGCTAATGGTGCTAGCTGCTAGCTGGCTCGCCGCTCTTCTCATGATGCTCCTCCAAAACTCCCCGCTGGAACTTCGTAACTTTTTCTGCCACACTATCCCCGACTGCCTTGCAGTTATCAAATCCCTTGGGCTTCTGCGCCGCCCCCGCTACATACACCGGGCATCCAGATGCAAGTTTTTCTACTCCGAAACTCCTATCCCCGCAGTTGTTTCTGACAGACGGTCTGTCGCACGGCGATGTCGTCATCACAACAAACGACGTCATCCGACAAAACCTCCCGTTCGCTCTATCTACCTGAGGTCCCTGGCTTGTGCTGACAGTGTGCTGGTTTCTCCCTCCTTGTTCCCCCCAGCATCTATGAACAACTATGTGACATTTATGCTGCAGAATACCCGCTTCCTCAACAACAAAGCACTACTCATCCACGACATTATCAATGACAGAAGCATTGACATCCTATCAGTGACGTGCGGTGAGGTTCATGGCTGGTGAAGCACTGACTCTTTCAGAGTATGATTTACAAATATTATATTTTGACCTTAATCGAAAGCTTTTTTAGTCTGATGCTATGATTAATTTTAAACAGACCGTTCAACAAAAGGATACCCAAAATCTAAATATTGGATTGTTCTTTCTTAGTAAGATCCATGGGCGTCGACTGGGGTAGGCATCCGGGGCTTTAGCCCCGGATGTTTTTTCTTTAGCCCCGGACAAATTCTCCCTCAATAATATAATACATTAACCGTAATTTACCTAGAGGACGACAGAATTTGTAATTTCCCGTGTTCAGTGAATGCAACAGAGGCAAGACACCACCAGACCAATCGGAGAGTTGCATGGAAATAAACGTGTTTTATTGGCTGACAGTAATGTACCTCTCCTCTGTGACAGTGTTTAAACTTTAAACTGTCAGCGGAGTTTCTGAAGATGCAGAAAGAAACAATTGACTCGGTGCAGGCAGTAATTTACAAAACAGCAGTTGAGAACACACTGAAAAGTTACCGAAGTGACGAGAAAGCACATCTAGTCTATGATATTGATATTCCCGAAACTGTGACACAGAAGAAGAAGCGTAGAAACATGGAAGACTTTGTAGTCGAGGCATCATTCTGGAGCACGCTCTCACATTAGCTTATTAGCTCAGATTAGCTATTGATGATCACGTTGATAAATCATATAAAACCAATAGCCAAACACACAAAAAACATGTTGCTGTGTGAGCATTAAACGATTAACATTAAACTAAACAAACACAACAGAACGTTATTGTCCTTATAAAAATAAAAACATACATTTTCTCCACCGACATAATACAGGCACTTTAACCTCGAGAGATCCTCACATGTTATGAGAATTTCCCACAATCCATTGCCGTAACCCGTAACAAAGCTAATGCAGGCACACGTTTGTTTGTGACACCAGATGGCGTAATTTTTTTTCTTCTTCTTATTTTATTTAATTGCGAATCGCTTCCACTTGGAGCATATATCGCCACCTCTGGCGTAATTCTTCTTCTTCTTCTTCTTCTTCTTCTTCTTCTTCTTCTTCTTCTTCTTCTTCTTCTTCTTCTTCTTCAATGGCGAATCGCTTCCACTTGGAGCATATATCGCCACCTCTGGCGTAATTCTCCGATTTAACAAGGATTTTATACCAACCTTTATAACTCTGTGTTACACACACACAACACACCTATATGCCGTGAGCTGATATCGAGCCTTCATTGTAACAGATCTGGTAGGCCACCACGTTATTCTTTACTTTCTACGTCTTTATATGTAGAAGATATTACTTTTTTCTCCGTCATGGTGTTTCCATAGCAACAACAACTTCCTGTCAACAGCCTAAACTCGCCTCCAAAATAACCTATAAACCTAAATTACATTTAAGACATACAACTGCAACGAAAGTAACAAAAAACAATGTAATATCCTTTTCAGTTTCACAGAACACAAATTGGGTTATTTACATAATATGTTTACAGTACTGTCTATTGTTATTTTGTATTATTCTTTGCGGAATTTGGCCGTGTAAAATGTCCTCTTGGGTTGCTGCAGCCAATGCGTGACGTCATTGGTAAGCGTAACGAACCCCGAACAGATTCTGGTACCTACACCGCCACTGTGGGCTAAGCCCCGAATGTTTCCAGGTCCAGACGACGCCCCTGGTAAGATCCCATTTCATTACAATGGTGGTCTTACCTTGACTTGAAGATGAAGTCCATGCTATCCTTCTGGACAACAATCTCTATTACTTTTTTGTAAAAGTCCTCCTTATCTTCCTCTAGTTTCAAAAGTCTAGTTTGTTGTTTGCGTCTACCGTCTCTGCGTAGAATAACAGTAGCAACAAGAACCTGTGGGCTCACGTGCGCCCCCTTCAGTGAGGCAGAGGTTATGGCTGCCTCTCCTGGTGCTTTTTTCATTGCCGTTGTACGATGAGACCAGCGAGCCTAAATGTCATATATACGTGAAATAAGTTATTTAGAGACTATGGATGGCGAGGATAAATGTAATAAAGGGATCTACAAACATTACATTGGTGACCTACAGTGAGATGGTAACAGGCATGGCCGTGGGAAGTAGGGGTGCTGAGGGTGCTGCAGCACCCCCTGATGGAGGACAGGGAATCTGCACGTCCACAAGATTAAATGGAAATATAATACAAAAACAACACATTTTCAGCCTTGATGTAACAACATTCATAATTAAGTAAAGATAACACCCTTTTCACCCCGGTTACATTTTCCATTTGCCCTGTACGATGGGCGCTGTAAGTGATGAAAGTGGGGGATGTTGGCTATCAGGCGCACAATTTATGTAAACAAATATTTCCAAGGCACACCTTTATAATTATTAGGATGAATAAAAACAGGTTTGAAATCATTCCAATGTATACTATAGGACAGTAAACCAAAACTATCGTTTAAAACTGGAGAGATAAAAAAAATATGCATAAATAAATGAATGTTAAAGGTGGGGTAGGTAAGTTTGAGAAACCGGCTCGAGATACACTTTTTGTTATATTCCATGGAATGCTCTTAACATCCCGATAGCAATGAATATCTTAATGCTTTGACAAAAAATCCATAAATTCCATCATCTGTGGAAGCCGTAGTACTGTAAAAAGCACGACCAATCATTTTAGCCGGCCCGGCTAAAAATAACTGGATGGCCTACCTGCCTGTCAGCCTTCCATCTGTGCACAAACTTATCTCGTGCCCTCATTGGTCATGTGCGCGTTCGTGTGTGTTGGAGGAGGGGCTCTGTAAGGAAGTAGCAGATTTCTTCCGGCTGTGTATTTTCAAATTCTAGCGCACTCGAGCTGGTTTCTCCAAAATTACCTACCCCACCTTTAACTAGGTAAAATAAGATATAAATGAACAACACAAATAAAATATGTTACATTTATTTGTTATTGGCTATGGTAGGTTATTGGAAATGTTCACTACTTATTTGATTATTAAAATGTAAACCGATCTTTTCCATATGGGTGTTTAGAGTTGTACCCCTTAGATCAGGGGTCTCCAACCTTTCTTCATCTGAGAGCTACTTTGAAAAAATGAAAGTGGCCAAGAGCTACTTGCATCACATCACTTACATTTATTCACATAGCACTCATCAGTTGAATTAAGCTACTTTTGTACACGTGTGAAATTGCAATACCTAAAGCTTATCAAAAATCTTAACTTCACATCAAGGTCCAAGAAAACGACAATTTCTCACATATTATTATGGCCCACATAGTGAGTACTTCACTGAAGATTCACATAAATGTCCAAGAAAAAAAGACAATTTTTTCACTTCTTATTATGGCCCACAAAGTAAATACATCGCCTTATGGCACATGTGTAAAATAAGTGCATTCACTCTTTTTCACAGTCAGTGAGAGGACTGGCACTGCATGGAGTCCACCATAGAGGGGTCTGCTGGACCCACTTAGGTTCACTCTAATAGAGTCATTTAAATGTTCATCAGTCAGTCTTGTTCTGTATTTAGATTTCATTCATGTCAGAAAAAGCTGCTTCACAAAGTAGAGCTAAATAAAGCAGACCTTTTCAGTGCTGCTTGGTGAATGTTCTTATAGTTTTCTGGGTCTACAAGGCTCCAGAAATGTTGTGAGTTTTGCTGAGACTTAAGCTGAACATGATTTTGGAGATTTATAACCTCCATCTCCATCTCCACAGGATTGACACTGAACAGTTCAGCCATCTTTTTCGTCTTCTTCTTCGTCTTGACATTAAATTATAAACCATAATAAATCAATTGTATAGGTCTAGCCTCCCTATATCTGTGTGTGAAATTGTTCCATCCTCAAAAACAAAAAACTAATGCTTCTGCAGTCTAGCTGCAGCTTCTAGCAATGGTCTTCTGCTCAAAAAAGGACACTGAATGTCCTGAATGTGGCATCACTAACATGACTTGAGTCTGAACACAGCAGACAACAGGAGTATTTACAACAGCATATACAAACTAAAATAGTGCATGCGGGTGCACCCTTACATTCTCTGTCTTACTGTTACATAAATCCCATGAATGTATGAGATTAAGTTAGCTTCATCATATCTCAATCAGTGATTAAGTGAATAATAAAGTTTCTATCAGGTTACTATCAGCCTGTCACTCATTATTTTCAGGGAGGGGGCGGGGTTTGGAGGAACGGAGGAGACGGTGATCGCGGAAGCTTTCCTCCTGCCTTCACAAACTTTACACACGTATTTATCAACTGAAAATAGCAAGAGGACATTCATACTCTGCAATCCAAGACTTGATTAAATCCACCAAAAACCTGACATGGTGCTAACGCGAGCATTTTTTATAACATAAATCCATGTGTGTCTGAGCCGCAGCGACACGGACTGATTCAGGTGCATTTATTGTCGTCGGATTTTTTCTACACAGTCTATAGGAGAGCTACTGAAAAGCTGACCGCGAGCGACCGGTCTCTCCAACACCGGGTCTCCAACACGTCGATCGCGAGCTACCGGTAGCTCGCGATCGACGTGTTGGAGACCCCTGCCTTAGATCTAGTCTCTGGTTATTCAGCTCAAAGTGCACCAGATTGAAGCATTTTACTTTAAAATGTTAAAACAAATCTTCCCGGGGGGGCATACCCCCGGACCCCCCTAGAGGATGTGATCCCCACAGCACCCCCCATTTGAAACATGTTCCCACGGCTATGGTAACAGGCATGCGCTTAGTGCCCGCTTTCCAGCCAGTTTCTGTGGGGTGACGCATTCTGAGGTGAGGCAGATCTCATCTGTGCCTCACCTTACCCCACGGTAACTGGCTTGAGTGCGCTCACAAAATAAGTGGCCGCGATAAATTAGTGCCCGCGCTCCAGCCAGTTACTGTGGGTTTACGAGAGGCAGAGCTCGTCCCTGCCTCAATCCTCATCGCTCCCATTTAGCTTAGTTGTAGCGGAGCTCGGCAAATTTGCTGATTTTGACTATAAGAAGCAATTGGAATCATACAGAAATCACATTTACAACACAGATCAGTGGAGACAGTTTATTATTATTATTATTTAGTTTTTCTTTAATTGTTTTTCCGTTACATTGGAGTATGACAGGTGAGGCTCTGCCTCCCCTGCCTCCCCTGACTGCACGTCGCTGCATCCTATGCTTAACAGACAAATCAGCAGGACTTTGTGACACTCAATCAAGCTACACCCCCAGGCTATCTGTACATCCAGAAGCCCCGCTCCCTGGGTCGTGGCGGTGGATTGGCTGTTATCCACCGAGCTGGCATCCTGGTTAAAGAACTCCCGGTACCTACTACCACCTCATTTGAGTGTGTTGTCTTCAAACTGGCTGGGTCTGCTCCGCTCCAGGTTGCCCTCATTTACCGCCCACCTAAAGCTTCCACTACCTTCCTCTCTGAGCTGTCTGAGTTACTCACCTCTCTCTGCTCTATGTCTCCATCAACTCTCCTGCTGTGATTTTAACATTCACGTGGACTCCAGTAACTGCACATTCGCTGCTGAATTCCTCTCACTTCTGGACTGCTTCAGCATCAAGCAACATGTCCAGGGCCCCACCCACATCAAAGGCCACACGCTGGACCTGGTGTGCTCTACCGGCTCTCCGCCCCCCGACCTACAGCGCCTCGACCTGGCTGTATCTGACCATCACGCCATCCTCTTCACTGTTCCGGTCTCCCTACCCAGACAGCATCCTAAATGCACCATTATGTTTAGGAACATCAAGACTGTGAGTGCACCGGCCCTATCCGACCTGATAGCTACCCACATGGCCTCGGGTCCCTCCGACTCCACCGTGGACGGCCTGGTAGCCCACTACAACACTGCCCTATCCCTCAGTCTCAACTCTCTCGCCCCCATTAAAACCCGGACTGTTTCCTTCACCCGCCCTGCCCCCTGGTTCACCACCGAACTCCGCCATTTGAAGGCCTCTGGTCGCCAGCTGGAGAGGCTCTCCAAAAAAACTGGCCTCACGGTCCACCTCCTGGCCTTTCGTGACCATGTCAAAACGTATAAGGAAGCTCTCTCCCACGCCAAGACTCACTACTACTCCCGTCTCATCAGTGCCCAGCAAAGCAACCCCAGAACACTGTTCTCCACCATCAACCGCCTACTCCGCCCCCCTGACGCCCCCCAGCTCTCAGGGGCTCCCGATCTGTGCTCCAAATTCCTCGACTTCTTCCAGGCGAAAGTTGAGGCCATCCATCAGCAGCTCCTGGCGACTGGCCCTCCCCCCCTACCTGCACCTCAGCCACCTGGTAACACACCCCCAGCGCCGCGCCTCTCCCACTCCAACCTCTCCTCCTTCTCCCTTGTGGATGCCCTCCAAGTGACCAAACTGGTCAGCTCGGCCAAGACCTCCACCTGCTCTCTGGACCCCATGCCCACAGCCCTGGTCAAGGACTGCCTACCCACCCTCTGTCCCTACATGGTGGTCATCATCAACGCTTCTCTGGCTCCTGTTATAGTCCCCACCAGCTTCAAAATGGCCTCAGTCACCCCCATACTCAAAAAACCTGGCCTGGACCCCGACGACCTCCAGAACCACCGGCCGATCTCCAACCTTTCCTTCCTAAGCAAAACTCTGGAAAGAGTGGTCGCCGGCCAACTTCATCTGTACATGTCCAACCATGAGCTCTACGAGCCCTTCCAATCCGGCTTCAGACAGCAACACAGCATCCTCCTCACCCGCCTCTCAGGCCTCCTAGGTGTCACTGGCACAGCGCTGTCCTGGTTCACATCCTACCTCCATAACAGGAAACAGTTTGTCTCCATCAGTGGCTCAAATTCACCCCCGGCCCCAGTCCACCACGGTGTACCCCAGGGCTCTGTGCTTGGCCCCCTCCTGTTCACCATTTACATGCTCCCCCTCGGCCACATCATCCGACATCATGGACTCAATTTCCACTGTCACGCTGATGATACCCAACTGTATCTCAGCACCACTCCATCCTCCCAGCTCCCCCCTCAGTCTCTCATCAACTGCCTGCATGACATCAAAGCATGGATGTCTTCCAACTACCTTAAACTAAACAGCAAGAAAACAGAGCTCATGGTTGTGGCACCCAAGGCGCTGCTCCAGAAGGTTGGTGACTTCATCCTCGAGGTCGAAGGCTGCTCCATCTCCCCATCTCCTGAAGCCCACAACCTGGGTGTCATCCTCGACTCCACCCTTTTCTTCCATT
Source organism: Dissostichus eleginoides (assembly GCA_031216635.1). Taxonomy (NCBI): domain Eukaryota; kingdom Metazoa; phylum Chordata; class Actinopteri; order Perciformes; family Nototheniidae; genus Dissostichus; species Dissostichus eleginoides. The sequence continues at coordinate 32,181,929 of CM062277.1, read as the reverse complement.
CCCACGTCAAATCTGTGACCAAATCGGCCTTTTTCCACCGAAGGAACATTGCCAGACTCCGACCGTCACTCTCGGAGTCGGTTGCCGAAACCCTAGTTCATGCGTTTGTCACCTCCCGCTTGGACTACTGCAATGGTGTCCTGTTTGGGGTTCCCAACAAAACCCTGGACAGGCTCCAGTATGTCCAAAACTGTGCTGCTAGGGTACTCACAAATACAAAGCCGTGGCAGCACATCACTCCCACCCTCATCCACCTCCACTGGTTGCCGGTCAAGTCCCGCATATCATACAAAATCCTCCTCCTTACCTACAAGTCCCTCCATGCCCATGACCCCCAGTACCTATCGGACATCCTCCACCCACATGCCCGACCCCGGAACCTGCGGTCCTCAGACTCTGGCCTGCTTGCCACCCACCGCACCAAACTAGGGGTCGACCGATAATCGGCCAGGCCGATATTCCGCATTTGACCGATTATCGGTATCGGCCTTTTTTTTATCAAATTGCCGATAAAACTTTGGCTCTGATGCGGCCGTTTTCTGGCTGCAGTCACCACTCTGTGTACACGAGCAATGTCCCGCCCACAGCGCTATCTGATAGGCTATTACTGAAGTGTCAATCAACACTGAAGATTTTCCGGGCGGGAGCCAGCCAGAGAGGCGGGACCTTCTCAGATTACAGGCAGGTGCGAAAGAACGCAGACACAGAGACTGAAGCAAGCAGCAGCGCTGAGCGGCAGAGCCATACATGTGTTTCGAAGGTAAGTCAGTTGAAAGCCGAAGTTCAATAAACATCCCAATCCCCTATGCTGAAGTTGCAAAAACACCACGATCTTATGATCCAATTCTATCAGTTTCCCAGTTACACAGGGACGCGGGAAGTCAGTCAGAGTTGGGGGTGCGTGCAGCGTCTCGCAGCGGAGTACTGTGGTGCGGAGGGGGGGGGGCTGTGAGTGGAGCCTTGCAGTTTTTCAGGTTGATATGTGAAGCTCATTAGCTAGCCAACATGTATCTAGCAAATGTTTAGCAAAATATTAGAAGTCTACTGTAATAGCCTCACTTTTAATATTTTGCAAAACATTAGCTAGCACTAGTGTTTTGCAGTTGCTAGCAGCTTATTGGGATTGTATGCTAGATAGACAGGCATTGTTTTGATATAATAAATTAAGCATTATTGTTAGTTAAGCATGTCAGCCTGCAGCCCCACTTTTAACTCTCTGTCTCTCTAACTCATTGCAGATGGCTGCACTAAAGAAAAGGGCAACAAGTGCAGTATGGGAGTATTACACTCAAACAACACAGGGGAAGGCAGTCTGCAATACATGCAAAGTAGGTGTCAGCATGGGATCAACAAGTGCAAAAGCGACAAATACGTCAAACCTGTAGTCCCATCTTAGGAATCATCACCCTGGTATCTATGGAACCGCACAGGGGAAACGTGAATCTGAATCTCAGCAGGGGACAATGACTCCAACTCAGCCTACAATGCATGACATACTTTAATCAGGGTCACAGAGAGGAAACCAGTTGTAAGATGTTTAAAAGTTCATTAAACATAATATATGCTTAAATGCATTTCAAAGAAGTTATGTTGGAGTTTGTGTTATTCTACATTTTGACACCAAGATTTTCTGATTTTACTGCAAATGTATATCGGTTCCAAATATCGGTTATCGGTCTCCTTGATTACTAATAATCGGTATCGGTATCGGCCTTGAAAAAGCCATATCGGTCGATCCCTACACCAAACTGCGAACCTTCGGGGACAGAGCCTTCAGTGTGGCAGCCCCCACCCTCTGGAACGCTCTCCCTGCGGAGATCCGCAACATCCCCACACTTGACGCCTTTAAAAGGGCCCTCAAGTCCCATCTGTGTGCCAAGGCCTTCGGCCCCTAATCTATCTGTTGTTTTGTCTGTCTGACTGGTTGTCTGACTGCCTTTTGTTTTTGTTTGTTTTTGCCCTATTCTTCTTTGTAAAGCGACCTTGGGTCTCATGAAAGGCGCTATATAAATCCAAGCTATTATTATTATTATTGTCATGATTTTATGTTGAATTTCTGTTCTCCCTGTGTCTTGTCTTCCTTCCTGTGTTTTTCCTCCTGTGTCTGATTGTCTTTGTGTTCACCTGTTGCCCTTGTGTTTCTGCCTCCCCTGCCCAGCTGTGTCTTGTCCTGTGATTACCCCTCTTTGTATTTAGTCTTGTCTTCCCCTGTGTTCCTTGTCGGTTCATTGTCTTTCCTGTCTCCCTCCATGTTGGTCACAGTCAGTTCTTCTGTTGTTGCTACCTTGTGCTACCTGTTTGATTCATGCCATGTTTTTGTTCATCAGCTTTTAAAATAAAGCTCGCTTTTTGTTTCTAGACTTTTTAACCTTTTTTTTGCAGTCTGCATTTGGGTCCTACCTTTTTCCACGATTCTAACAGAATGAACCGACCAACTATGGACCCAGCGGATTTTCTTGACTTAGATCTGTTCGATCTAGAGTACTCTCTTCGGTGTCATCATGCTGAGTGGAGTAGAACCTCGGCTAGAAGGGACAAAGAGGCTGTCCTCAAAAAGGCACAAATGGAGGTGGCCAACATGCCATGGTTGAGGAGCTCGTTGCCTGAATGGCTCAGATTTTTTTCGCGCAGCCCTGAGTGCCAGTCTCCATTCTCGGACCCTTTCTCGGGATCCCGCCTGGCGTTTGGAGGTCCACGGATCCTCCAAAAGACCTCTAATGGCGCGTTTCCACTACAGCGCGGAGCCCGGCCTCGCTCGGCCTCGCTCGGCCTCGTTAGGCCTTGTTAGGACCAGCTCACTTGATGGCGCGTTTCCATTACAGTTTAGGAACTGGGGCAGTAACTATAGTAACGCAGTGTAGGCGGAGCAATCGGCTTTTTGTCGGGCGGAGTCACGCTGCTTAAAACTGCCGTGACGACTTATTTGTTAGAAGTGAGCTTTAGAACAGATAGGGACACAACGCTTTCAAGCAAATAACAGAGCGTTAGAAAAAACGTACCATGCAGAGACTCCAGTAACGCCGTTGCAGAGTCCAGGCCTCCATCCCTCCCAACGCTAGCCGGTCTATGGCCGTAAATGGTGTCCATTAGCTCAAACCACTTCCAGTTTTTCCTACTGGCACCACTCCTGTTGTTATTATCTTTGACCAAGCGATATTCACTCTTCATCTTTTTGAGTTTTTCCCTACACTGCACGACAGTCCTCGAGTAGCCGCTTGTGGACATCTGTGTAGAGACCTCCTGAAATACTTTAATATTGCGAGTTGTCCCGTCGAGCTCCCGCTGGATCTTATCATCTGCAATGTAATGTAGGAACGTCGTCACTTCCTCGACCAACCACGGCGTGCTTTTCTTTTCCATTTTAGCTCCTCTGTTGACAAAAATGCTGTTTATAAAAATGCTGCAAGCTTCGCTATATATATATGCGACGCTAGGGATTATCTCGCGCGCCGATTGTGACGATTCTCTCTGACCAATCAGCAGTCGAGAGTGTTGACGTCACAACTCAGCCTGGTTGTTCCTGGCCCTAGAACCACGATTTTATGAGGCCAGAAAAACTGTGAATTAGGACCCGCCGGCCGGTACTAGACCAAGTGGAAACGCAACCAAAGTCGGGCCGCTGACGTCACAGCCCTCTTAAACCGGGCTCCGCGCTGTAGTGGAAACGCGCCATTAGAGACGCAAGGCCAGGATTCCAGCCCGTGCTCCAGTGGTTCCGGCTCCAGTGCCGGCCCACACAGCCATGGTTCCGGTTCCAGTGCCGGCCCCAGCAGCCATGGTTCCGGCTCCAGTACCGGCCCCAGCAGCCATGGTTCCGGCTCCAGTACCGGCCCCAGCAGCCATGGTCCCGACTCCAGTTTCGGCTCCAGTACTGGCTCTCCGGCCGACGCTAGTTCCCCGTGTCCTGTCGGTGTACCGGCCGACTCCAGCTCCTCGTCTCCTGTTGGCTCTTCCGCTGACGCCAGCCCCCCGTGTCCTGTCGGCGTACCGGCCGACTCCAGCCCCTCGTCTCCTGTTGGCTCTCCGGCCGACTCCAGTTCCCCGTCTCCTGTTGGCTCTCCGGCCGACGCCAACCCCTCGTGTCCTGTCGGCATACCGGCCGACTCAAGCTCCTTCACCGTCGGGGGTCCCGCCGACTCAAGTCCCTTCTTCATCGGGGGTCCCGCCGACTCGGGGGTGCTGCCGACTCAAGACTCAAGTCCCTTCTCGAGTCCCCTCTCGAGTCCCCTCTCAAGTCCCTTCTCGAGTCCCCTCTCGACTTCCTTTCCAAGTCCCTTCTCAAGTCCCCTCTCGAGTCTCTTCTCAAGTCCCCTCTCAAGTCCCCTCTCAAGTCCCCTCTCGAGTCTCTTCTCGAGTCCCCTCTGAAGTCCCTTCTCGAGTCCCCTCTCGAGTCCCCTTTCCAAGTCCCCTCTCGAGTCCCTTTCCAAGTCCCTTCTCAAGTCCCCTCTCGAGTCCCCTCTCCGGTCCCTGTCCTAGTCCCTTCTCAAGTCCCCTCTCGAGTCCCCTCTCAAGACCTCTCTCAAGTCCATTTTCAAGTCTCCTCTCGAGTTCCCTCTCAAGTCCCTTCTCAAGTTCCCTCTCGAGTCACTTTTCAAGTCCCTTCTCATGTTCCTTCTCTAATCTCAACTCCATGTCCTGTGTCGTTGGGGGTTCCGCTGAGGGTCCTGCCAACTCCATGTCCTGTGTCGTTGGGGGTTCCGCTGAGGGTCCTGCCAACTCCATGTCCTGGGTCATTGGGGGTTCCACTGAGGGTCCTGCCAACTCCATGTCCTGTTTTGTTGGGGGTTCTGCCGACACCTGCTCCGCCGGATTTCCTGCCAACACCATGTCCTGTCCTGTCCTGTTGGAGGTCCCGCCGACATCTGCTCTGCCGGATTTCCTGCCAACACCATGTCCTGTCCTGTTGGGGGTCCCGCCGACACCTGCTCCGCCGGGTTTCCTGCCAACACCATATCCTGTCCTGTTGGGGGTCCCGCCGACACCTCGTCCGCCGGATTTCCTGCCAACACCATATCCTGTCCTGTTGGAGGTCCCGTCGACACCAGCCCTTGCTCCGTCCAGGGTCCCACTGACACCAGCCCATGTCCCGTCCAGGGTTCCTGTTACGCCGTTGCCTCCGCCGGCTACGAACTCTGTCCTGCCGGGTGTCCCGCCGACACCAGATCCTATTCCGCCAGTGGTCCAGTCGGCCACGAACCCGGTCCGTCCTTGTGCCCGGCTCCCTGACTATGCCCTCCGCGGCCTTAGCCGCTTCTCTGCCTCTGCCTTGCCCCCGGGCCGTCCGCCCGAGAACACCTCCTGTTCCTCTGCCTTGCCCCCGGGCCATCCACCCGAGACCACCTCATGTTCCTCTGCCTTGCCCCCGGGCCGTCCGCCCGAGACCACCTCTTGTTCCTCTGCCTTGCCCCTGGGCCGTCCGCCAGAGACCACCTCCTGTTCCTCTGCCTTGCCCCCGGGTCGTCCGCCCGAGACCCCTTCCTGGTCCTCTGCCGTGCCTCCGGGCTATCAGCCCAAACCCGTCCTCCGGACCCCCTCCACCCGCCCTTTTGGAAGTGTTGGACTTTGTGTTGGACTTTGTGTTGGTCTTGAATCCGTCCCTTGAGGGGGGGGGTTCTGTCACAATCCTAGTTTTCTGTCACTTCGTAGTTGTCTGTCTTGTCATGATTTTATGTTGAATTTCTGTTCTCCCTGTGTCTTGTCTTCCTTCCTGTGTTTTTCCTCCTGTGTCTGATTGTCTGATTCTGTCTGCCTCCCCTGCCCAGCTGTGTCTTGTCCTGTGATTACCCCTCTTTGTATTTAGTCTTGTCTTCCCCTGTGTTCCTTGTCGGTTCATTGTCTTTCCTGTCTCCCTCCATGTTGGTCACGGTCAGTTCTTGTGTTGTTGCTACCTTGTGCTACCTGTTTGATTCATGCCATGTTTTTGTTCATCAGCATTTAAAATAAAGCTCACTTTTTGTTTCTAGACCTTTTTACCTTTTTTTTGTAGTCTGCATTTGGGTCCTACCTATTTCCACGATTCTAACATCTGGTCATTCAATTCAAAGTTCATCTTTGTAGGAGAGCTGGGAGAACATGTCTCTCAGTCTTCCTGACTCGTTTTCCTCCTCCCTTTATGACACCGAGTGTCTGGTGTGTAAAGGCATCCTGATACTGTAGATTAGCACTGAGGTGCTGATTGGCTCAAACTCTTCTTCATCAGAGCACCATATTTCAACCCCCCCAATTGCGCTGCTTTTGTGTGGCTCATTCAGTGAGCACTGTAGTTAATCCCCCCCAGTGAAACGGAAGCTCATCTGCCTGTATTCCTTCTGCTATCTGCTTGAGTGCAGTGCAACTGCGTATTCCTAGTGGCGCATCCAGGTGTCCCCCCTGTGATGGGAGAGGTTAGGAAGACATCAAACTGCTCCAAGAAACATGGAACCTTGTATTATAGAAGCCTCTGAAGCCCTCGCTCGTCCTGCAGGGTTGTCTGCTAGAGCCCACCGAGCAGAAAGATGAAGAGAAGCATCCCCTCTTAGCAGAAAGGTGAAGAGATATCCCCTCTCAGCAGAAAGGTGAAGAGAAGCATCCCCTCTTAGCAGAAAGGTGAAGAGAAGCATCCCCTCTTAGCAGAAAGATGAAGAGAAGCATCCCCTCTTAGCAGAAAGGTGAAGAGAAGCATCCCCTCTCAGCAGAAAGGTGAAGAGAAGCATCCCCTCTTACCAGAAAGGTGAAGAGAAGCATCCCATCTTATCAGAAAGTTGAAGAGTAGAATCCTCTCTCATCAGAAAGTTGAAGAGAAGCATCCTCTCATCTCGAACGACCTCGTGCCTCCTTGCACATGGCTGGGGGTGCTCTCTGCAGCCGGAGAGTGTGACCCTCTCTCTCTGACCCTTGGCCTTGAGAGCTGTCCTAGTTACCGGCACAACACCTGATAGGGATGTTTTTCTGAGTGATGACAACTCAAAGTAATGGATTAGCACATTATCATTTAATTACAAAATAGGATAGGCCCCTCCGAATGCTTTGGGAGCCTTCCTGACACATGCACATTATCATTTTGAAGGTTTGTGTTAGTCATTTAACATGCAAGAATCATATACTCATCAGTCCATAGCAGAGAAATGTTATTGTAAGTTAAAGGTGAGCTAGTCCCTGTGGATATAACCCCTTCCCAATGATTCTAAATGTTATATTAATTCACCATTTACCTTTTGATAAAATATTAGTTTATCAGAAATACATTTCTCTTCCATAAAACATAGGTTTGAGAAATAAATTACCCAATATAAAATCTACTCAATATAATTGACTCTTCCCTCCCTTTTCTTACATATGTTACATATGAAATAATAACTTAGGAGTCTATTTAAGCATGGTATAGTTTATAATCTATAATCGAGAAGACTCAGTATCACCTGTGTGCAGCTTACAAAAAACAATTGTGAGAAACATATATTATGCAGGAAATGATACATTGTTAAAACAAAGCATATCTGATTTGGGAGGAAAAGCTTCATCCCCTTAACATCTGAGTTATTACTGAAGATAGCATGAATGATATTGGGTGTCTGAGGGTGTCTTTACTGAGAAATGTCAAACAAAATCAAAACCTTACATTTGAAAACAGGTTTGCATTCCTCCACTTAAGGTGACGTTATCATTGGAAACAATAAAAGCAATTGTTTTGATGTAGAATCTATAAATTGAATCGTTAGAGCAGAACAGAATGGTTGTATGTAGCCTGAGTTTCGTGCAGCCTTTAGTTTTACCAGGTGGAAACATTGTCTATATAATGTGAATACATGTAGAACTAGACATTAAGAGCCCTGACATTAGGCCTATTTTAACAATAGTAGGGGCTTTTAACAGCTCGCCAACATACAGGCATCCTCTGCATAGCAGTATGAATAGCCTTAAAAAAAACACCCACTCTGCGGTAACGAGAGTCATGTATCTGAACCAAATGCCCTAAGTGAAGCCGTTAGTCTCATCTGACTGACCCAAGGGTTGGTGCTGGTGTGACAGGGAGGCTTCCAAGTGTTTAAAGCAGATGTCATGCTTTCAGTTCATGGCTCAGTGGGGGGGAGCAGACCCATGTGAGACAGTATCAACGGCTGTAATGTTCAGTTTGAGGAGTGTCATTCTCTCTGGGAGCAGGAAATGGTGTCCATTCAGACCAGACCATTAATGTCATGTAGAGCAGCATCTCTGTGACTGCACTCAGCCGGACTGCAGCAGGGCAGAACTGGGTGACTTTTAGTGAAGCCGTCCAAGGCCATAGACAAAATGGAACCACGTACTAACAAAAGGGACACAAGGTCATCAATGTCTCTCTTTACCTTTGGCCTAATTGTAAAACAAATTAGTGGAAAAAATGTGGAACACTAATCCATCATCATGAGAAATTTAGAGATAATTTAAAGAATTACTTATGGGTTGAAGTCAAATTAACATTAGAACTAAAGTCAGTCAAAATTGGACGTGCACGGATCAGAATCTAATCAATACACCATTTTCCCAGCTCTGTAATGAAAAGGATATCAAGATTAGGTACATTACAGGAGTGTTAAAACACCCAAACATGCACACTTATCTTATTCTAGTAGAGATTAGAGGACAGGTCTAATGTTGTGAACAAAATTATCAAGTCAAAGTTATTTTATCTCATGTACCCCATTGGATTTAATAATTCATCTTTAATTACTAATAACTTTAAAGAAGGCAACAATTTACAATGTGGATAAGGTGAATACTTATCCAAAGTGTGTGTGTGTGTGTGTGTGTGTGTGTGTGTGTGTGTGTGTGTGTGTGTGTGTGTGTGTGTGTGTGTGTTGTGTGTGTGTGTGTACAGCTTGTCTGCACAAGGTTAAAACCTTTGGGACAGCAGTGAGAATGTGAGGCGCCTGTTATGAGAAACAATTTGTTGCTTAGACTGAACTCGAAGGAAGCTCGACTGGAGAATTAAAAATGAATCAAACAACTGTACATTAATTAAATACATTTGACATTTAGCTTGCAACACAAAGTGATACTGATCTCTGTCTGTTATGATTTGAAAGTCTCATGATTTAAAGTGTGGGCCTGTGAAGGAGAGGCCCTTGGAAAACAACATCTATTTTTTAACTGTAATTACTTATTTTAAAGAAACTGCAACATTAGACTTTTTAAAGAATTGCTCAATTCATTTAACACATTTATTATGCACACAATACAAACTTCAACAAATATATTGATCCTGGCTTAACCAGCGACCTTTACTCTTTAGTTCATAAGCTCGGTTTCAGAAAACTTGTCAGTAGTTTAACAACTATTAGAATTTGAGTAATGTCTATGGAGACCAAATTGGATGATATGAGAAATAATTTGAAGCAGTTTAATAAAGAATGTTAAACTATATTTAAAACTGTAATTGAACTTCAACTTATATTAATGATCTGAATCCAGTGGCCAGTTGGAATAGATAATCAACAAAGTTTCCATTTTGCAGCAACAGCGCAAAAGGTTTCTACAATAATTTGTGTTATGTCTGAGTCTAGTTCTGTCTTATCAGCTTTGTTTCAGAATGTGTTCAAAACATTACGTTTTTATTCATTATTACCATACAATACATAGATTAAGAATAAATGAAACAAATCATACAACACTGACCTAAAAGAGGAGACAGATTTTGCAACCCTGACCTCCTCAGGCAGGTCTTTATGACCAGCAGTGATGCCTCCGAGGGTCTCGGGGTGCAGGACGGGGCATAGGGTTTATAAAAGGTCACAAACATATCTTAACATACCAGCAATACAATTTAAGAATGTATTCTTAAAACGACATAATCTTCTTTTCTTCTTACACCTACAGCGCACCCTGAACAGTGTGCTTCTTGTTTACATGTTCCTCTGCACACTCAGATGCAGGACATAAAACACTCTTTGCTATTTCATTTTCATTTTGCAGCACATTTATACTACCAGAATGTTGCTTTACATCTTTATATTATTTATTTGCCTTACTTAGTTTATTTGACCCTGGCTGTGGACTGATTCATTATTATTTGTTACAAAACATGCACAAGACGGCGGTTAGACAAACCAATATAGACCCTGATACAAACAATCAGACAAACAAACATGAACTCGTAATAAACACCAGCGTGCCAGCAAAGCTCATCCAGCTCAATTTAGTCCGAATTAAGAGGTTTCAGAGGGGGGAGGGAATGATCTCCAGTGGGGCGCCTTGACTCACGCTTCCACCCTTGTATACAAGTCCTTAGATCGGTGCCTGATGACCGTCCAAGAGCGATAACTAGCTTATCCTCTTGCGACAACCACTACTCTATTCTAGTGGCGCTATGCCCCCCCGATCAGGAGCGCATAGACTTTTTTTTCCGCTACCCTTTCTCTCCAACAACAAACACAATTAATAGTAGTCCTGCACGGACCAGCCTATACACTCGCTATCGAGTTCATCACAACGATGAAACACAGTCTTGTTCTACACTCGCATGCCACTGCCCACCCGTGATCAATTAGCCTATAATTGTATGTATGCACCCCGGACCGGCACCAGTTCCTCCAGCATGTAGAGAACTGTGGCGCATCAGGTAATGCACGCACCTCGCGCTGCCCCGTCTTACCAGCACGTAGAAGACGGTCACAAACAACGAGAGTGCTTTTAGACCATCTGGTTTTTAATAGAGACGGCGGTGGTGTGAGTTAGAGCTATAGACAAAGGCTGTGACTTTCTCCCTCTCAGTGCACTTCACCAGCCACACAGATACGGGGAGGTATTTACACACACACCCCGCGCTGCAGCTGGAGCCGTGTTTTTAGAGGCGATAGTGGTGATATCTCTGGCTGCTTCTTCCTAACTGCTAGTGTTGGCCGCTGAAACCCCTAGAATTCGGCGATTTGTTCACTACAGATCTTTACATTGCTTTCATACAGAAGTTCCACTTTACTGATGCCTTTCTTTAAGGTTTCTCCAAACATGAGCTGTGTATGCTTGTATGGCACTTCTGTCCCGAGCAGCATACACAGAGGAAATCAGCCAGGACAGAGTCCCCAGACACTGATCCCCTGGGTTACTAGCCTCAGATGTTAATTAACCAAAAACGAAACACAGCAGATATCACAGATAATTTTAGGATACCGTCAATCACAGATTCCGGTAAGGCAATGTCCAAATGTGGATTTGAAATTACACTTACCAGTTCTGAAGGTTTGTTGGTATCCTGCCGACAACGCCAATTTGTGGGGGAAACTTCTGTGTAGCAATGCAGGAGGAGTCACCGACTCAAAAGGAGACACGGGGAGAGCTGGAGCTTTGATGTCAAACACTGATGGGTTTATTAGGAGCTTCGGCCGGAGAATTCACAAAACAAGTCCAAGAGTCAGAGCTTCTGACTTCACGGTAGAGTTGCCACGTCAATTCTGAATAACTCTACCCCAGACCCATGTATTTAGCTAGTTCAGAGAGAATAATCAACATTGTGCATAACAAGATAGAATGATAACACCTCTATCAGCTGACGCCAACAGGCAGGAACAGGGAGACAAAACACTGAGAGCACAGCAGCCAAGGTTACAGGTGTCGATGCTCAGTCAGGACAGCATGAACTGATACACTGGGTCAAAGTTATGGGCCTTGGAAAATATTTCCCCAACAGTCGACACACATTTAAAACGGATCACGTTTTGTTCAGTCGGATAATCTCAACATGTCTACCCTACTTTTATAAATTTCGAATCATAAATCTAATCGATAGATTTATGATCGATAGATTTATGATTAGAAAATTATTCGAAGGAACCCATGCGTAGCTTACTTCCGGGTTTTAGGACGCGTCACTGTGGCACTCTATAAGAACTGGATACAGCGTCAGAGGTGGGGTCTCGTTCTTTCCTATGAGAGCTGCTCATTGGCGCATGAGGACAAAATGGCCTAAATTTTGAGAGAGCGAAACGTCACAGATTACCCATCATGCCTGGCTGTCAGAGCAGAAGAATCCGTATGTGCGCTTACAGAGCATGCGCCCTTTAAGCCCCGCCCCCGGAGCTCCCACTCTCGGCTCAGTAGAATGAATGGAGACAGAAAATAGATCTAGATTCGGCTTTTAGTGCATTTCACAACTTTAAGGACCTAATGATTATAATAAGGGCTATACAATAGTTCATACTGGGTAGTTTATTTAGTTTAAAAAAAATTATCCAATGTTAGTCAATGGGAAAAAGTCTTTCTGGGCCCAGTGACATCACGGACTGATACGGAAATTGTAGTACCGCCGTTTGGACACAACGAATATTTTCATCAGAGTCCGGCGCACTTCCTGGGGGCTTGAGCTGGAAGTTCCGGAGCTAGCTGAGGCTAACAAGCTAAGCTACCCAGGTCAAAAAGTAGTATACTTTAGTGTATTAGAAATATAATTTAAGTATACGAAAGTGTATACAAGTATACTTTTACTTTTTGTGCTTAATTGAAGGTATGTTTACAATGTACTTTTAAAAAGTGTAATTCAAAATAGATGTCATTTAGTTCAATTTCAATTTACTAAAAATAAATATACTATTTCTGAAATACTTAAAGTGGTATTTCAGTGTGCTTATTAAAAGTGTACTTGAATCTAACCATATTGTGAATTGCAAGTAAGTACACTTTCGCTACTACGTACTAAATTGCAAATACTTATAGTGTCATTAAGTATACTGATCGAAAGTACTATTTTTTTGTATTTTGTAATACCCTATTAGCATGCTTTATTAACATGTACATTCATTTCACTTCATTAGAAGTGTATTTAAGTACTCTTGTAAAAAGTACACTTTAATATACATTTTTCTTAATTTGTACTTCATTGTACTTTTAAAAAGTATATTAACTTGCAAATACTTACGGTGGTACGTTAGTCTACTTCTGAAAAGTTAAATATTTGCAAGTCCTTTGTAATACACTATTAGTATGCTTTATTTAAGTAGACTTTAATTTCACTTCATTAGAAGTGTACATAAGTATACTTACAAACAGTGCACTTTAATGTTAGTTCATTTTAAACAGTACTTCAGTGTACTTTGTAAGTGTTTATTTTATAACACTTGTGAATAGTGTACTTTGTTTACACCTCTGGGAAGTGTATAGGTCTGGACTATTACCATCATGTATTAATGCACAAAGACTTACTTGACAGAAGGCACTTTATGTATGTCAGTTCAGAACAGGTTCCTAAAACACATTGGTACATCACATTCAACATTCTACTACAGGTGTGTACTTAACAAGTCAATCTTCTAGGGATTCGTACATTACAAAATACTGTGGATGGGTATGGGTACAAAATACTAAGAAGCAGAACATCAAAATGACAGAATTCATTGTGCACAGAATTGGAAATGAGTACTCTTATTTTCCCATTATAGGCTCATTATTTAATCTCATTTGTTATCTGGTGAATTACATCAAGCCTATAGTCTGAATCAGTTCTTGAGGCTTCCTTGATGTCCAGTCAAATCAGTCTCGTTCATTGTTGTTTGGTAGAGGGATAACATATATCTTCTCCCTCGACTTAATCATGACACATTTGCATGTCAATGAGTCTGGATGTATGGCATACACATTGTTGCACTCAGACACTTCATACATAAAGCTTGATGCAATATGAAGTGTTGTGTCTCTGCACAGCTTCCTTCCAGACTTCAGAAACTCCTTGACCAAAACACAGTGTATTGTACCAGAAACTACCAAGCTCAGAATTCTGATAAGCGTCCCATTCTGCAGCTCTACAACAGAGTTGTTTCTTTTCTGAAGGCGGCTGTTTGTGTCAGAGTGATACAGTATTCCATTCACAATGAAACGGTTGTAGTAGGAAGCTTGTCTCACTCTGACCCCTAGTAGTTCCTCTAATGCAAGCATGTGTAACACAGAAACATCTGTCTGTACTGACTTACCAAAAACTCTGACATGGGCACTGATTTGAACTGATTTGTCACTTGAACATTTGCTGCCCTGCAGTTCAGAGAAAAGATCTTTAATATTCTCATCAGCATTTTGCATTATTGTGGCTCCTTTCTTTGTGAGACTCCTCCCTCTAAGGAACCTTTTCATTATCTGTACAGGGACATGAGTTGTTCCATTGAAATATTTCAACAGGGTACCATTAAATTATTCGATGGGAAATGTGGATGTGGCCCACAAAGGTCCCCAGTTCCTCACACTCATAGAGATGTGCATCATTAGATGCACATTAAATGAAACATTATCTGTGCATATAACCCCTCAAATTCTATGACAAATGTTTTCAATGCCTGTTCAGCTATTGCCACGTCGCCCTCTCTGATCCTTTCTTGCAGGAGATGATACATGGCAAAAACCAAAAGGAAAAGGTGGTTCCAGTATTTTTTAGGCAGGATCCCATTCAAAACAGGCAAAGCATAGAACAAAATAAACGACCTCCACTCAGACGCCTTCCAAAACTTCCTTTCTTTGATAGATCGTGGTACTCTTGTGATCTCGGTCGGTGGCAAGATTGCCATAAGTGCCTTGTCGATCAGCTCAGTTTTGGTGCCTATGTACCACCCGTTTTGATGGTTTGTGGAATCCAGCCACAGAGTAGCCAGCTGTCTAGTAACCCCGAGACATACACTGTGCTGGTATTCAGGAACAAAGCCTTGGACCATTTGAAATTGGTCCAATTTCATTAGTTGAGTTGACCTTTCACTCCCATGACAGGCTGCTGAGGTGTTGCGTTCATGGCATTGTCAAAATGCTCAGCTTCAGTACGAAGACCGGGCTCAGGACTAACATATGGATAAGGACCCCCACCTCTTTGATAACAGAAGTCACAACCATAAATTCCATTAAACTGCTTCGTATTTCGGATAAGTGGCCGGGCAACAGAATCTGAACTACATATTAGGGCATGCACCTTTGAAGTGCAACCATCTGCCCAGGTGATGCCATGAGTTTGAAGTTCCTTAAGTTTGTTTACAAAAGGAGTGAGGAGTGTTTGGATGTTGGGCTTGCTCTCTCCAAACCAAAGGCAAGGAACACAAATGTTCTTCTTCCGATCTGCAGGCTGTAGCTCAATGATCTGGCACTGAATAGGCCATATTTGGCACTCAGAGCTTTTGAAAACAGGGATCCCATCACAGTTCCATAGCAGACTGATATCATCTCACCAATTTCACCGGTCTTTGAGCTTCCTATATTCTCCTCCACATTGGATATCACAGATGAAACCTGGAGTTGATGTATGTCTTGCGATTTGTATATTGGGATTTTCCAGAATCTCCTTTATCTGCGAGGATAAACTGACAACCAAAGAATACGAACCCTTTTTTAGGCTAATGCTCACATCAAATGACGATTGACACAGAGCACACTGTGCCAAACCACATTCCTTTGTTCCAATATAGTTAGAGCACTGATGGCAGTAAAAAGGCTCATACTCTCCATATTGACCATATGATTTGTGGAAGAGATACGAGGTTGCTGGCATTAATCCGGGAAAATGTTCATTAAAAATCTGTAGTAGATGGTCCAGTGCAATTCCGGTCAGGTTATGCCTCAGGACATAGGACATTAGAAGGAGCAGACTTTGACCTTTGGTGATAGGTGCTCCAGGGTACAAAAGGTCATCTCCACAATTTTCTTCCTAAAAAGAATGGGAGATCTAGATTAATATACATACTGTCATCAATCACACTGACAGTAAAGTTTCTCCTGGCTGGACTAAATGACGCTCTAAAAATACAAATAGTTTGAATGTATTTAGATTATTTACTAAATAAAAGCTAGACATGAAATATCCTTGTGTGCATTACTGTGGGAACCCTTGGGATCCAGCAGCTGCTGGTGCTCATGACTTAAACTAAACCACATGTGCTTTGGTGGGTTTTGGTTAGTTTTCAGCTCCCTCAATTTACTAATATTTTAGGGATTACTTGTGTGAACAGTTCACTATGGGTCCTCCCACACAGTATGACAATGTTGTTTGGGTCCCAATATCAGGCCATTGAAATGCTACGTCTTCTCATTTAGCCTCTATAATCAATATCTGCTTTAATATTGATGATCATCACCTTGCTGCATGACTCATTTGGCATGGCTTTACGTCACAGAAGCAGGGCCTATCATTAATCCATTACAATTTAAAGTAAAACTTATACAGATTCCATTTGGAAAAAACGCATTTATTATAGTAATTTATTTGCCCTTTGATTGTTATTGTAGCCTACCGCGAGAAGCAAAAGCCCCTCTGACTGAAGAATTAAATGCTCAGTGAAAAAGTGTTGCGATGGAGAGATTTTTGGGCAATACGTGCATCAAGTTTAAGGTTGTAAATAGAAAAGCACACCTTTAAGAGAAGGTTCCTGGTAATCTCACAAAGATTGAGTGTTATTGCAATCCCACCTGTGATGGATTTGGGTTGGGTCTCTTTGCCCCCTGCCCCAGCCCAGCCTGGTGTCCTACATCTTCAGCACCTCCTCCAGCTGTCTCATTCTGAAATGTGTGCAGACAGTTAGTTACTAACATGTTACTATAGTGTAACACACACCCACACACGCCTCCCTTGTGTTAATGCTGTACTGCTGTGTATACTACTTCCACATACCGGACACCCACAATGAAAACATAGGTAATGGGTAGTTTGTTGCTTTAACTGATAGACTGGCCCAGAATACAGCTACTTCAAATATACTAGATGGAACGCTTAAAGGCAGGGAATTACGCTATTGAGTCATTTATGCATTATCAGTGTTCTGACCTGACTGCCAGCTATCTTTCGTTTTCCTGATGTTGGTTGCAAAGCAGCATCATCATGATGAACTGGAAGCTGTAAGCAAGTTTTCACCATCACCAACAATTTCATATTCTAAAAGCAGGCTCGTTCATTTTGAGAATTGCTTCCTTCTAGGCTGAAATGTATTAACTTAGCAAGCATGCTCATCATATCTTGTTATTTAACCAATCAATCTAAACAATTTCATGCCAATACAAAACATACAACTTTACATAATAAGCATCAACTATAGCTACTTACGTCTCTTTGGTGTTGTGCTGACATTCTGTTAGGGACTTCGACATCACTGCTGTAAAGGTACAGCTTACCTCTTCTGCCCTTTGTCTAAAAAAAGACAGTATATAAGATGGTGAAGTAATACTAAGTTCTCATATGTGTCCATTAGTTAGCTAGATGTTAGAGCTATTATTATTATTATTATTATTATCTAATCCCACCCTGCCCTGCATATTTACAGTATTAGGAGCATTCTTAAAAAATAAATGAATACAATATATAAATAATAAAAATAAAATATACACAGCATAGTTATCATTACCTGAGTGTGTCTGTATTCTGTTGATCTTGTTTTTTTTATATTGACGTCCGATAAGAAGAGCTTTGACTGTACTGGTGGCATATTTGAATAATTGTTAGTCATTAGCTCCAACAACTAGCTAGCGTTAAACCAGACCAAGGGCTAGAAAGTAACGACTGGAACCGAGTAATACTCGACCTGCATCACGTGATGCAGGTCCAGTATACATTGTGATTGGACGAGTCACGACGTCCAATCACAATGTAGCAGTTTGCGCGCCGACTGTGGTGGAGCCAAGTGCATTGGTGGACGGTTATTATTTGAAATTGAGCAGCCAGACTACGAACGATTCAACGTGTCTCTGCTGGGCCTACCAACATTTGGACTGTTCTATTTCCCAGATGGGTCGGTTAGAGCAGAAAGTACATCCATCATAAAGGATGTAAACAGGGCTGCAAAAGTTAGTTACCTGCAGGGAGGACCTCGATTTGGAGCAAGGCTGGATAGAGGTGATTTGGCCTGCCAAACGTCGACAGCAAAAGGAGCCGAAGCCAATTGCAGCCAAATTGCTGTTCGTAGGAGGTAAGTTAAAAATAAAAGTTAAATGATTCTGAAAAAATCTTTATAACGTTAGCTAACTTTGGCTATAGTCTCTAGAAATGTAACGTTACTGATAACTTAACGCTAGTAGAAGGAGTTGCTTATTGTCTAGCTAGTTAACTAGCTTGCTAGCTAACGTTAGGTTGAGTCCAATTATTCAGTAAAAATGTGTATAAGGTGGTGGTAAATTTAAACATTTCATATGTTCAAATTAGGGGTGTGGGATATTTATCTCTTAGATAATATCTTAATTGTTATTTTCACATATGCGAATAAGGACTTGTGAGCTCCTGCAGGCACTGAACCACTGCTGACCGGTGTTCCGGATTAACTGGTTTCCCGATCAACTGGGGCACAGATGTGGGGGGCGTGGCCTTCGACTGAAATACACATTTCGATTGCTTCTTCTGTCGTTTACATAAATCTTTTGGTATATTTGGCTCGGTAGGAAGACTTTGATGCACATTCAGTACCAGTGTGTGAGGTTGTGGTTACGATGGCGATATCCGGACGCGAACAGCGAGGAGTACAAAAAGAAAAACGAGTTGAGTGGGGATGTCTGTTCAAAACATTGCGAGCTCCAATAAATCATTTAAACCAGCTATTGTTGCCAGACTTATTACTGAATATCGTTCTTAATGTGATACCAAGTCCATCTGAGACCTGTGTACACCTTCAGACAGCCTCCAAGTGAAGCGTATGTTGTTTACTCACAGTTTGAAAGCAGCGTGGAGAAGTCTTCAGCTGTGGTAAGCTGTGGTCCGCTCGAATAAATCATTAAAACCAGCTATTGTTTCCCGATTTATCACTGAATATCGTTCCTAATGTGATAGTAAGTCCATCTGAGACCTGTGTACACCTTCAGACAGCCTCCAAGTGAAGCACACAGTGTTTACTCACAGTTTGAAAGCAGCGTGGAGAAGTCTTCATCTGTGTTAAACTGCGATCCGCCCAGGTAAACGGCGATCCGCCCAGGGAACTGGGACCCGCCCAGGGTAAACTGTGACCCGCCCAGGTTAAACTGTGTTACGACTTCTGTGGCTATCTACCGGCGATCATGTTTAATATGAAAGACTACACACACATGTATCCCTTTATAAAAACGGTATTCTGCAGCACTCATCCCGATAAGATGTGACAGTTAACTCGTTTTGCAAAGATAGCAGCAGAAATGTCATTGCTGCATGTGCAGGGATATTCAGACTTTAAAATGCTGCTTGGTCATTAATGTTGGTCTCGGCAAACAATATTAGGAATCCTCTATTCAAACATAATATTCAGTGTCCATCGACATGAAAATAACTAAAAACTTCATGCTGGACTCAAACCCGAGTCCCAACAGTAAAAATCACTCAAGCCCTGCGCGTTATGAGTGCGCCACGAATCAACACGTCGTAACTGATCACCACAGCTTAATTTCTTACATTAACATTGTTAACAAGTTCCAGAAAAATGCAACCGACCGTCATTTATAATGTGAGCGAATGTATGTACACTTTAAAGTGCCCTTGAAGTGCATTTTTTTGCGCCAAAATGAAATGGCAGTTTCATTTCTTACATATAATTGTACCTGTTCATGGCTAAAATAATTTTTTAGGAAGTGCGAGGGACGAGATAAACATCGCAAATTTTTCATCCCGTGAACGGCCGTCTGAGCCTACCGCTGCTGCAGACGATAGCGGCTGTGACGTCACAAGATGGGCCCAGTTGTGATTGTAAACATGGCGGAGACTTCGGAAAGTGATACTGGTGCGAGAGAAATGAGTGATTTTGACAGCTTTTCGGACAGGATAGATGAGGAAAGTGGCCATGGAAGTCAATTTAGTTGAGGACAATATTTTGTCATAGATCTAGAGTAGATCTACACACAGGATTGGCCATCACCTGATCATACATTCATCTGTTCATAGCATGATGCAACATTCATGTTCACATGCAGTGTTGTGCTAGTTACTGAAAACCAGTAACTAGTTACAATTACTAGTTACTTCACTACTTACACCAAAAAGTAATGCGTTACTGTGAAAAGTAACTTTTTAGTTACTTAAAAAAGGGCACCCATTAATGCCCTTATACTGTAGCCTTCATTTCAGTACTGTTATTGCATCGGAGAATAATACAACCTGTTGATCAACTTGACATGCATTTGCATCACTGAACTCTGCTAAGCAATGTGGTCTATACAAACACAAACACAAAGATATGTTTCAAAGTGCCAATCCAGCCGCTGTTGCTTAGGTGGAGTGGAGTGGCGTCGATGAGTCTGGGTCTGTGGTCTTAGCTACTAGCTTCGTCCCAGCATGTTGTTTCTGCTGATGTTTCAACAGATTTTAATTGCTGTTTTGGGCAGTCGATAGGATCTTTGACCCGCCAAGACACAACTTACATTTAACTAAAACGTTCTTTTCTTTGTGCTCGACAAAAGTGAAATAGTGAGAATATCTCCAGGCGGAGAAACTCGACTTGAGCTCTGCCGCCGCCATGATAGTCTTGTTAGTAAACACAAACACAGTGAATGTAAACACTTCGGCTGGGCCCATCTTGTGACGTCACGCGGTAGATCGCAAGCCACGCCCACGAAGGCGGAGGTCGACTGCGGATTTCCCAGCGGAAAATTCAAAACTCGTCAAATTCGTTGCTATTCCAACATCTTTGATATGGGTTCCAATGGACAATTTTGGTCATTACTATACGTATTAGCATAACAGATCATGCACTGGCGCACACTTCACTGGGTCTTTAAGCCATATAATATACATATTATAGTAGGCATTTGCTTAGAAACAGTATACTGACTGAGGTCTGTATTAAGCCTCATTAAGACGCACCGAGATCAGATATCCTAGTTTATCAGCCTGCGAGCCCACATTATGTTGTGATAAGTGTTAATTTGACATATAAATGTGTTCTAGTGCACACATTAAGTTCCAATATGCAAATCAGGCCATGTGTTTCGCAGGCATGAAAACGGGTCAGGGGTGAAAAAGGTGAGAAGGATATTAACCCTCTAGGGGGGTCCGGGGGCATGCTCCCCCGGAAGAAATTTTTGAATATTCCATATTTTAAAGCATCAATCTGATGCATTTTGAGATGCATTTTTTTGCCAACCTGGGGAGAGCTGGAGAAACTTAACTTCAGCCATGAGTCAAAAATATTATGGCCTCCTTACTAAGTATTATGCAAGACATTTCATGCCAGCCTGTCACTGGGTCTAACATTTACAGTATATGAGGCACAATGTGGTAAGGGCTTAATGCAAATGGCTTAATGCATATGCAGATGGTGGACATGCTGTAACTTAACTTGTCTACTCTTCCATCATGACTGACAGCCAATACAATGTTATGTAATTCGATTTTAATACATTTTATTGGCAAAGATAGCCTAAAACACACAATACAGTGGTTTCCAGGAGCCTTAGAAAAACGGATGGAATGCTCCGCCAAGGTTCCAAGGACCATTGCCTAGAACACAAATTATGTAATTAATGTAAGCTAGTGTATTCCATGTTTAGGTGATGATGCTGCCAGTGACCGCAGCTGATTGTGAATAATAATAATAATAAATGATTATTATTATTATTGTTATAATAAAAAATAACAATCTCAAAGTGCTAGTGTACTCTGTCTATGCTGCCTGTGCTGACTAACAGGCCTACACCACCTACCTCTGCATTGCTATGCGGTTTATAACTGGTACGGGGATCTTTCCCTGGCACTGCTGCCTGATTGTTTCTGACCCCTGGTTGGCTTGACTCTGGCTTGCTGGATTCACCCTAGCTGATGCTGGAAGGAAGCTGCTGGCAAAACTATGAGTGGAAGCTATCATCTGCACCTTCTTCTTTGAACTTCCTCTGGCAGTGAGCCTGCAGAGCATGGCTGCCTTTGTTAGCATAATTGATCTCTTTGTGGCAGAGAATGCATCTGGCGAATCCCTGCCTGTTGATTTTGATGAATACATCTCCTAGATGAAAGGACAGCTCTTGCTCTTTTACTGAGACCTTGCCTTCCAGTTTTAGCCACGACCAGTTCCAGCTGCATTTCAATCCAGCATCCAGCTGTTTAACAATGGCTGAATCCTTCTCCCCTAACACACTCATTCTGCAAAAATAATGTTTGTATTACTGTTAGCACTAACTTCTAGTTTAGCCTTATTGATAGAACGGTGGACCACTTTACCCTTCAGCCTTGTCAGTCCCCTCGCCTCAAAATCATCAACACGTCCTGGAAAAACGAGTTGTAGAGATTCTAGAAAGTAGCACTAACATTAACCAGTTTTTCTTTTTTGTGATTTACCGTAAGCTATACAAGCTAGCATCTAACTTTAGTAACGATATCTAGCTAATGTTAGGCTAACGTTAACGGTAGCGTTAGCTAATCATTTTCCACCGGAGCTTTAGTGCTAGCTGTCTAACGTTGCGTTCTCTCCTGCTGTGTTCACATTACACATTCGTCACTACCTCCCCGAGTCGGGAGCGATTCATGCTGTGCAGAATCGCCGAGGCCAGGCGTGCTTTCAGCTTCTGATGGTGGTCCGGATCAGGGGCGCGGGAAGGGGGTGCTGAGGGCGCTGCAGCACCCCCTAGCGGCAGGCAGGCGGTGCGGAGCTCCCCTGTCAAGAAATTTATTTTATTTTTATTTTATATATATTTATTTAATTTCATTGTGCCTGAGATTATATGTTATATTATATGTTATTATTCAAATGATAATTTAAAACTATATAATAAATAATTTTGTTTCAGGGAAGAAAAATAAAAAAGATGTGGAAAAAAAGTTTTTTGTTAGTTTTTAGTCTGCTACTTTTAACGTGACGCAAGTAACTGACATGGCGCAAAAACGTATCTCGGAATATTTTCTCTCTAAAAACGCTAAATCTGCAAAATCATGTGCATAATCTGTATACTGGTCAATATCATGTTTGTGGTATTTTAATTATTATTTTATGGTTATTGCTGCTGCAGCCGTGCATAATCTGTGTAATATGCAGTGGCAGCGCCAGGGTATGGCTGGGGTAGGCTACAGCCATACCAAGAAATGGCTTAGCCCCACCTTAGCCCCACCATGAAAAATGATGTTAAAGTAAGCAAAATAAAGTCCGCCAACTCGCGGAGTAAATTGCACAGACAGCAGTTAGTAAGATTGATTTCAGTAGCCACTTGTCTGGAAATACCGAAGACTAGAAACGGTTTTGAAAACTTTTGTCACGTAGTGATCGTCTTCTCAATAAAACATCTTTGATAATGTCTTCTGGCCAATCAGAATCACGATAACGGCGTGGTGTTGTTGCAGGAAGCCCCGACGGAGAATACTTTTGCGGTAGTACATCTCTATACACATCGATACAACATTGTGGATAGAAATCAACACGTAATGAAATAAGACCCCACGGTTTGATGATTGAAAGGTGTGTGGGCTGTCTTTCATTTTGACACACAGAACAATGGGGGCTATCCACCCTTATCCACAATGTAAAGTAATCCACACAGCCTCTTCCCTCTTCTCTCTGTGAGGAGCAGCAGGTTCAGCTTTCAGAACAAAGTAACAAAAAACAAAAATGGCATTCATTTTTTTAAATGTGTAGTAATAGATTTATTTATTTTTCTTCTCAAGAGAGTACCAGAATGTGTATTTTATGTTAGTATTTCAAAAAATCTCCTGGGTGAGAATCCCCCCAGACCCCCCTGCAGGGGATGGGTTTGCAGCATGTCAACTCTTTCACCTGTGGGGAAATTGCAGGATTGGCTCCAGGTCGCCCTTTTTATTTACTACAAGACAAATGTGCCTTTTTATTTCATACAGTTCAATTTGGATTGAGACAGGGAAATAATCTAAACCTCACGTTTTACATCTTTGTAGTGTGTGTGCTAGTGCATTTGTTCGTGCTCTGTGCCTGTAATAGTGTTCACTAGAGTCCATTGTTATGCTGTGTGTGTGTGGTTTTGCCACGCCCCCCCGTTGGTGCGTAATTAGCACATCGGACAGCACCTCAGCACCCCCACCCAAATGACCTTTCCGCGCCTCTGGTGTAATATGTAGCCAGGAATTAGCAATGCCTTGATAGCCTACTTCAATGAATGTCAATTCCACATTGTTGGTAAAATAATATTTGACATCTTAATAGTGTGTGTGTGCTCGCGCTTTTGTGCGTGCTCTATAGTGCCCGTAATAGCGTGCACTGGAGTCCGTTGTTATGCACTGTGTGTGTGTGTGGTTTTGCTCGGTGTATGTCAATGTCACCCCCCCCCACCCCACCCCTGTGTATAATTAGCACATCGGACAGCACCTCAGCACCCCCACTCAAAATACCTTCCCGCGCCTCTGGTCCGGATCCCGCTCTGGTCAGCACGAGAGAAGCGAACTGGGTGTAAACCAATGATCAGGTCCCTTTTGGCACGCGCACCTGTTCGCAGTTCACTGAGTCTCTGGGGCTGGTTCAGAGGCCGTAACGGTACGCACCGTGGAAGACGAGACCCAATCACTGTGATTGGGTCTCGTCTTCCACTCGTCACCCAACGGTGCGTACCATTACAGCCTCTGAACCTACCCCCCCCCCCCCTTAAATATTTTCTCATCGAATCTACACGATTCATGTAGGTCACCTATTTTGGTTTCAAAACGGCGAATTTCGCCGAAAGGTGAGTGATTTTCATGCCTGGTTTCGTGATATTTGCCATGCAACATTATGCTGTACAATACAATATTTAGCCTCACAATTGTTAAATGGTAACTTTCTAAATAGGCCCCCATTTCCTTTTGCTATGTCTGCTAATGCAGTAGCTGATAGGATGTAAACCTGGACCAAAGCTGTTGCGCTAGAAACAGAATGCAATTAAAAATAGGTTTATATTCTAGCAATACTGGCTGTCTTTCCTGTCTTACGACAGACTCAACAAAATAAAATACTTAACAGCATAGGCATCACGTCCCCTATGGTGTGCTAAGGGCCAATTTTACATATTGCAACTATAATAACAGTGGCCAAATTCATGTTCTAATGTGCAATGCAAGCTTTGCTTCTGTAGCCTATAGTAGATAGACTTACTCATTAGTGTGACAGAAGGAAAGACAACAACAATGAAAGTAATGATTCAGTATCAGCTTTATTTGGCAAGTATGTATACACATACAAGGAACATAGCCTTTTTCTGTCCTGTTGGGATCCAAACCACACAGTGATGGATGTACAGAGAACAGACTGGATTATTGCAGAGTAATAATAATAATAATAATAACACATTATATTTATATAGCGCTTTTCTCCAACTCAAATACGCTTTACAGTATGAGGGAGGGTAGACAAACAAGGACAGGCAAACAAATGAATATAGTAAAATAAACAGAAAAGGCAGTCAAGAGGAAGTTGATTGATAGGGGGGGGGCTTATGGGTAGACAGAGTAGAGAGTATAACTGGATCAGCAGCTCCTGAGGCAGGTATACTCCGAGCTGGCGCAGGAAGTGTTCTGCCATCACGACTTGCAACAAGGGCAAAAATACTCATCCTCTGTGGGGAAGGGCAGTCCCACGCATCCAATGTGATACCACATGGTGCAGGTGGTGCACTCAATCTGACAGGGAAAAAGATAAATACTTTAGAATACTGTCAAACATTTTGTCAGGTTCACATCAATCATCCTGATTAGGATGTAAAATGAAGCCGTTTTAACTTCCTTAGACATTATGTCTTTACATAGTATGGCAATGGGTGTCAGATATAGGGTTACAATCTTAGCTGTGGTCCTTTCTGTTTGGAGTCTGTGTTGGTATGTTCCTTCAGCTGCTCCAGTGCCCACCGAAAGTGCAAAGACATGCAAGTTAGGTGAATTCAACTATACATTTGCAATAGCTGTGTGATAGTGAGTGTTCACCCAGTGATGTTGAGGTAACCTATCCAAGGTGCATCCCAGTCTTCCAGCAGAAGGACATGAATTTCTCTACATACCCACGTATCAATGTCACCTTCAGCCAACAAGCTGAGCTCCCCACAAGCCCTACAGAGCTGGGATAGGTCATCTGCAAAAAAGAAGATAATGTAGTGTAATGGCAATATAGACTAGAGATGGGCGAGTCCTGATTCATCCGGATCATTAACCCAGATCCTAGAAATGAGCTGGTCGTGACGAGTCTCCCCTCTCCATTAACCCGAGTCCTTTGAGTCCTACACCTGGTGTGACGTACAAATTAAAACTATAAATTGCGTCACTCGCTACTCTCTTGATAACATGTAAAATCACATTACAACGTACCCCAGTCCATCTGCCTAGCCTTTAGCAAGTAGGATAGCTGCCAGAAGTTATCGTTTGGCTCAGGGGAGGGGACGCGGATCAGTGAAACTTCCTGCAGACTCGTGGGGACTCAGGAGCCGTAGCTTACGGCTCCTAACCGTAATAGCATGGCAGATCCAGAGATCCATCCATATTCGTCATATTGTGCACGAGCATAGCCGCGGCCGGGAAGACATTTTACTTAGGGGGTGTGGCCAAAAGTGGGGATAGATTAACAGTAACATGTTGCAGCCCCTCCTCCAGCACCCGGCTCCCGCGGCTATATCATGCACGAGTCAACAGCAGACTCAGAGATTCGCAAATCCTGACTCACTGTGCAAAACATAGCGGACTCAGAGCCGTAACCGTATAGCAGCAGATCCAGAGATCCAGCAGACTCGTCGTCATGCACGAGTCAACAGCAGACTCAGATTCGCAAAATGACCCTTTTTTTGTGATCAACATGTTTTATTAAAGCAAAAGACACCACTTTACACAAATTTAACACATAGGGCCTACAAACACCAGTATTGCAATGATTACGCAGTCCATGAGAAAATAGGGGGGGGGGGCATATGATTAGATCTACATACACACTGTTTTCATGACCCAAATATGTATATATGTTCATTTTAATTATTTTTATTTTTCATAGTTATTTTATCATGGGTGGAGATACTGGGTGAAGTTGTTGCAGTGGTGATTTGTTGACCAGCCCCCTTGACCCAATAACAATAATAATTGTATAATTAAGACATTTTATATATTCTAACTGTTTGCAATTTTCTATCATTTGTCATTGTTTGTTTCTTTTTGTGTGCTATGTTCAAAATAAACGTTTTGCCAAGTAAGATCCTTATTGGAAATGCAGCTATTACACGCAGGAGACTGTTGCACAACATGACAATTTTGTTAGAAGTCTACACTGAAACTTCATTTAGAGCCGGAAACATAATGGACTTAATCAAAATCGCGGGATCCGTGGATCCAGGTCAATGATCGAGAGAGACCAGTAGCCTACGAGTTAGTCAGCGGAACTTCACAGACTCAGATTCGCAAATCCTGACTCACTGTGCAAAACACAGCAGACTTGTGCGGACTCAGAGCCGTAACCATATAGCAGCAGATCCAGAGATCCAGCAGACTCGTAGTCATGCACGAGTCAACAGCAGACTCAGATTCGCAAATCCTGACTCACTGTGCAAAGCACAGCAGAGCAGACTCGTGCGGACTCAGAGCCGTAACCGTATAGCAGCAGATCCAGAGATCCAGCAGACTCGTCCTCCTCATGCACGAGTCAACAGCAGACTCAGATTCGCCAAATAACAATTTTTTTTGTGATCAACATTTTTTATTAAAGCAAAAGACACTGTAGCGGAGGTTAATGTAACGTCAGTTTAATATGCTCGTGAAATGCAACAAGTTTTCGGTTTCACCGATAGGATTTCTACAGTCTTGGTGCTGCTGACTCATATGACTCAAATGACTTGTATGATCCGGATCTCTTCAATGACTGACTCAGAAGACCCTGAGTCCGTAAAAGGATCCGGATTTGCCATCTCTAATATAGACACATTGAAGTATACCTGGTAGAGTTCTGTATACCTGAATTTGACACCAGACACATTGCCATCTCTATCCGCAACACGTCCACACCCATCGGGTGAACTGGATGGTGGACTGTTTCCCCAGACAAAATCTGCTCTGCAAGCTAAAAAGTGTCAGATAAGTATCATTTTGAGGACTTTTTAATAATGACAAATAGCAACAGATATAATCAAATGTTTACCTTGCACACAAACACCCCGCATGATGATGAGTCCTTTTGTTTCGGGTGAGCAACGGTTGAGCATTCCCACCTCCCTATTTCCGGACACTTTCTCCGGACCAATGCTCTACACACAAAACACACATTTATTACAGTTTGCCAATTTTAACATATGCCCAAGTAAAATAATTTAATTCAAGATCAGTTGAACAGAATTGTTGAATCAGTTGAATCCTGTTAAAGGACAAAAATGCTTGAATGACCTTTTTGTTGGTCCCAAAAGATGATCCACGGTGTATGAATACATGTATTTGTCTAATGCACACATCAAAGCTGACATTTCATTCACCTTGTTACGTCCTTGCATTTTTGGATCTGTGCTTCTGTGGCCACAAATGGGTCCAAGAACAGGGACCGCCTCTCCTTTAGGTACATGATCTATGGAAATGCAAATACTAATTATAACCAACCCCTACATCAGATAGTGTCATGGTTCCATCTAGATCTGTTTACGTTGAAGATTACTTACAATCAGTGTCCAGTGTCTGTGGTGGCAGACCGCTCCAACTGCCACATCATGTTTGAAAAGGTCCAACTAAAAAAATATATAATATTTCCAACAACTAATGTATACACTAACATAAGTATGTATTTGTGTGTATGGACATACAAACATACATATACACAAAATACATATATGTATTTTGTGTATATGTATGTTTGTAGGCCTACTTATGTACAACAAAAAGAAATAATCCTACTATATAGTCCTACTCACACTTCTCAAAGAACCTTTGTGGTTTCCCTCCCAGAGCGACGTCATGAGGTAGGAGTCTATCATAAGAGCGCCAGCTTTCCTTCCCACCATAGTCAAATATGAATTGACGATCCAAGAGTACAAAAATGACTTGTGATACAATCTAAATAAATATCAGTCCAATATTCTTTTGTTGTGTAACTTACCTCTCCCTCCAACCACTTCCCTGGGGCCAAGTCCATTACATTTTCTGAGTAGACTTTATATGGCCCAAACTTGCACCAGAGCGTCTGCTTTCTCCTCCCTGTCCATATTTGTCGAATTACTGTAAATATAGCAATGGCAGTTATTTGTGAAGTGCATCATTTGGAGTTTACTTTGTCTGTTTACTTACAAAGTTCAGGATCCTTTGGTGCCATTTGGGCGTTGCAGTCCATGGATGGAGGTGCCACTTGTGGTGTTTGTGTGGTGGGTGTTTGTGTGCTGTGGATGTGTGTCTGTGGATGTGTGTCTGTGTCTTTGTGTGTTGTGGACCAGCCAGAGGAGAGGGATCGGACAACTTTTGTAGTTTGGCAGGGATATCCTCTCCTCGGCTGGAAATAATGTGTCAAATGGTCAATATTGGTCTGCAGCTTCTTTGTACCCTTACCAACAATGGCCTTTTTCCCCTCTAGTTCCAGGATTGTGTATGGTCCCAACCAGTCATCCTCCAGCTTTCCCCCTTTTCTTTGCTCCTGTCTCACGTTCCTCCGCAACACCTGATCCCCTACTTGGAAGTTGTCCTCCTGGCCCTTTTTGACTCTTCTTTTGCGGACGTTGTCCTGGCTTCTTTTCATATTTGCTTTCACCTCTGTGAATACAGCCTCCTGTTTCTTCAAGCCTTCGTAGATCTGATCCCTTTCGACCAGCCTGCTGACTTGCTCTTCTTTGACCTGCAACAAATGACAGTTAGAATTTTAGAAGGCAGATGATCCAAATGAAAACGTTTGAAAAGGATGACAACATTAGAACATCTTACCACGTACTCCTTTGGCACCTCTGAAGGATACCTAGCCTCCCTCCCAAACATCAAATAATACGGGCTGTACTTCGTTGTCAGCTGTTTCTTGGTCCGAAGACCAAACATGGTGGACTGGAGCACCTGGTCCCAACGTTTGGGGTGACCAGCCACCATTTTGACGACCTTAAAATGCAGAATTCAAGTATAGGTATGAGGAAGCAGGAGAGAATATGGGTTCTCATGTATGATAAAGCAACATATCATTACTGATTACCTGTTCACATAGGAACAGGAAATGTGTATGTTATTCTATGAAAAGCGTGAATTCCATCAGGTATTGAAAACCAATACCTCTATAGTGCCGTTGAGTCTCTCCACAAGGCCATTGGTCTGTGGATGGTAGGCGGAGCACAGGCTTCTCCTTATGTCCAGCCTCTCACACAGGCCAGAGTTGACCTTGAAATTATCATTAGGACAAACAAGCAATAGGTTAGCACAGCAACTACAGTTACATATTGGGGATTCATACTGCATCAACACTACCTTGTTGCAAAACTCAGAGCCCTGGTCTGTTAGCAGTCTTTGAGGTGCACCAAATTTGTAAAAGAAATCAAGGATACAATTGGTCACCTCTTCTGCTGTTTTAGTCTTTAGTGGGTAGGCCTCTGCCCATTTGGTGAAATAGTCAACCATTACACATATGTACTCCCAGGTAAAAAAATATTATGCTTAAATTATACTTTTTAAAGAATGTACTAAGTACACTTTTAGGATAAATGTACTATTTTTGTCGCATTCAAGTATACTAAAGTGTACTCAAGTAGTATTTGAGTACTACTTAAGCATTAGTTGAGTATACTTGAAGTGTAAATTGTGTGCTAAATTTACACAACTTTATGTAAACTTTAAGTGTACTGAAGTACACCTGTTAAATCATGATTCGTGTGCATTCGAAACACACTTTAAGAATAATTGTATTATATTACCAGTGTGTTGGAAGTATACTTAAAAGGACATTCGTGTGCATTCCAAACACACTTTAAGTATAATTGTATTATATTACTAGCGTGTTGGAAATATACTTAAAAGGGCATTCGAAACACACTTTAAGTATATTTGTATTATATTACCAGTGTGTTGGAAATATACTTAAAAGGGCATTCGTGTGCATTCAAAACACACTTTAAGTATAATTGTATTATATTACCATTGTGTTGGAAATATACTTAAAAGGGCATTCGAAACACACTTTAAGTATAATTGTATTATATTACCAGTGTGTTTGAAATATACTTAAAAGGGCATTCAGCTCAATTCATAGTAGTGTATAAGTGTTTTCAACATACTATTATCATACTTATTCAAGCACACCTGTTATATTTCAAATTAACTTCAAATGCACTTTCTGACTGTATTTAATACTTTAGAATTGTGCTATTATGTTAATACACATGTATAGTAAGGTTCTATCACAATTTAAGCACCATAAATCCATGTATTTTAAGTATAATGTTATGATACTATAATGTAGAGTAGAAGTTTATGGTATCACTGCATATACTATAGAATAGAAGTGTATTTTAAGTACAATAATATTACCACTGCAAGTACTGGGTTATGTGCTACAGAAGCATACTTACACATCACTATTATACTTCACATACACTTTAAGCTACTTCCGGATACCACTTAAGTACACACCAAGTGTGCTATTCTGTTTCATGACAAATTGCACTTCAATTATGTGAGAAACATAATTTTAATGACATAAAAACAACAACAAACCAAAAAACGTGTTTAAACTTGAGAGAGAGAGACAGAGAGACACAGAGAGAGAGAGACAGAGAGAGAGAGAGAGAGAGAGAGGCGGCTCACTTTGGAGGAATGTTGGTTTTGTAACTTTCGTTGTTACATTTTCTCCGCAGCAGGGCCCGGATCGTGCTGACCTCGGTACCCGGATATTTTCCTCTCACCGTGTCTTTCAAAACAGGAAGGAAGCATGGGATTTAATACTTGATAATATAGACAATATATTAGATTGAAATCCATTCATAATGATAACATTAATACAGAATATCTGTACCTATAATGGCATTGACCTTCTCCGGGTCAAGGGTCTCGGCACTTTTCCCCTTCCCAGTAAGGGTAGACTTGGCCAGGGTCTCATTTCCAAAGATTAGGGTTGCCAGTTCCTGTGTAAAAAGCGACATCCTTCTATTGCCTAATCTTTGGAAGAGGCGTGTGGAGACCTGGACGGAGGAGTTGCCTAGGAACATCTGTAAAAACAAATAGGCGGATTAAAACAAGGTAAATTACAAATATTCTACCTGTACCATCAAATGAACTTGAATGCTTTGCTATATGTGAAACACACTGGAGATATAATATAATAGTCATGCAAGTGTATTTCTAATGGCAGCAAAACATATTTGTAATGGTAAATGGACTGTACTTGTAGAGCGCTTTATCTAGTCAGCAAACTACTCAAAGTGCTTTTACACCACATATCACATTCACACACTGATGGCGGGAGCCAACCATCAGAGGTAACACATTCACTCACATCCACACACCAATGCGCAGCATTGGGAGCAATTTGGGGTTAGGTGTCTTGCTCAGGGACACAACAGCGCATGGCTGCCGGTGGTGGGGTGGGGATCGAACCACCGACCTTCCGATTGGTAGCTGACCTGCTCTACCACAGCCGTCCCCCGTAATCAAGTCAAGGTGTACTCAAACAGTACTCGAGTACACCTGTGTGTATTATGTGGGGCAGCTCTCGTCTTGGCTTCAAGGGTGTGAAAATACAATTCCTTTGATCCCCAGTGATTACTTTTTATAGAACAATAGCAATAGAGTACCATTACTATGCAGGTCATACCAAGTCATTACTGCCAGTATTGCGGCCAGTTTGCTGGGAGTCACCACTACTGGAACAAGATCCTGATGAGGACGACCCTGAAATTTTGTCCAGTGCTGCCTTCATGGTAGCCACCAATCTTGGCATCTCTAAAAAGTGGGTATAAAAAAGTATCCAGGTGTAAATAACAAATTCAGACATAAAATAGTGTCATTATACAACCGCAAAATACTATGTACTATGATTGACCATGGTGCATTCCAACAGTCCTGATTTTCAGAAATTAAGCTCTTTCTTTTGCATTCGTTTACTGTTGTATAAATGCAATAGATCGTTTATTTCAAATTTGTAACATGGGAAGTCGGGTCGGGTCTCAAAATAAATGTGGGAATTCATGAATTTTACTTCACAACTTCATAAAAAAAAAAAAACAGTTTTAAGATGTTGAAAAGTTCATTAAACATATCTTTAAAGGCATTTCAAATAAGTTGTGTTGGAGTTTGTGTTATTCTACATTTTGACACCAAGATTTTCTGATTTTACTGCAAATGTATATCGGTTCCAAATATCGGTTATCGGTCTCCTTGATTACTAATAATCGGTATCGGCCTTGAAAAAGCCATATCGGTCGATCCCTAATTCAGGTGGCTGCAGAGCTAACCCAGGCATCACTAGCATGCACATGCACCAACTCACCTTTCAGAGCCTCCAACGTGTCCTGATCCAATTCCACCCAGACCTTCTGTGGATGCTGCTGGCACGCTGGCTCCTTCTGAGGAAGGATGCCAGTGTCCTCCTCCTCATCTTCCTCCTCCTCCTCTTCACTGGTCACAAAAATGTTATTTTGTGACCATTTTCTAATCTAAAATGAGAAAAATTATTTTAGTGCAAATTTCACACCACAAACTGTAAAACGTATATGGGAAACACTGCACATCAATTTGAAAAAAACAGTTAAATATTTAGACCTACAGATGGTTGCTTTTTGATCGGCTCAAAAAGGTCAATCGAGGTGACATCAGAATCTGAAGAGTGTTGAGGTGATTCAGATGTCACCTCTTCTGAGGGCTTGGAGGTTCTCTCAGCCTGTAGGGATCTCTTGAGCTGTTCGCCCATGGCAGCCACCATCTGTGAACCAGACTGACAACATACATCATGTTTGAGTGTGCCTTGGAAAATTACCACCCAAACACCAGGCTTAACGCTTGTAACTTAAAACTTAAAGCAACATTTCACCCACATTACATCTCCTCATATTAAGACTACACTTTCCATTAATCCACAGACGTTGCATGTATTTAAAAAGAGCATTTGGTAATCGTAGGATGGAAATGTAGTGGCCTCAAAATACAAAAAAACATTTGTATAACAAAAAGCCATAGCTGTCAATATCATTCACTGTGAAACGGAAAATTATTTGTCAGTGAATGTTATAACAATAAACAAAATCAGTCAATGTCATTCCATTCAATCACAAACTATCAATCATCAAAACACACCAATCAAACTTACTGCCTTTCCTTGTTTTGTTTTTTTTACAGCCTCCTTCACTTTATTGACTGGATATGTCTTTCTGCTGTCTCTTTTCTGGGACTCGGCTACAGAAAATATGTCCTCCCCTCGGATGAAAGCATCCCGCTTTTGAACCACTTCTTGGTAGACTTCTGTGAACAAGATAAAGTTAATTCTGACATTACAAAATGTAAGCACTTTGAAGCACTTTTTCATGCACTATTGTTCACACTGACACACACCGTATATATGTAATTAATGAATTGTAAGATTATAATTCATTTGATTACGTTCTTTTAGTGTCAGAAGTATGGCAAGGAAGTTGACTACTGCTGGCTTTGGAAACTTATTTTTTCAAGGTGAAAAAATACCCCATTCTGGGGCAAAGCATGCCATGTCCCGAACCGGAAGCTGTGATACGCTTTTGCTGCTATCATTAGCAGCTAATATGAAATCTCAGGTTTTTACATAAAAATGGAATGAAGGATTATCAGTAATAATTTAGTGTCACAGACACATTGGATTAACATATGGATTAACCTTCAGCCGCGTTTTTATCGTTTTATAATAATAAAATAATAAGTAATAAGGCTATTTTTGTGTGTTCTGGGCTAAGTGTGTTAGCATTTTTTCGCTCAAGGCTAATTTAGATGCATCTTGTGAGACATTGATTCGGAAAAAATGGTTCATATCTTCAGTTAGCTGAGTTTATAACCGTTAAAGACCCAGTGAAGTGTGCGCCGGTGCATGATCTGTTATGCTAATACGTATAGTAATGACCAAAATTGTCCATTGGAACCCATATAAAAGATGTTGGAATAGCAACGAATTTGACGAGTTGGAATTTTCCGCTGGGAAACCTCCGCCTTCGTGGGCGTGGCTTGCGATCTACTGCGTGACGTCAGAAGATGGCTCAGCCGAAGTGTTTACATTCACCACCGTTCATTCTTTTGTCTCTGTTTCAAAGTGGAATTTACCAACGTTTTTGAGCGAGTATTTTATTGGAAAGTGTTTCGCAGTCGACTGGAAGTGATTGCCAATCGAGGAAACCTGACAATGGAGGCGACAGTGAAGAAAAAGGGAGGAAAAACACACGGGAAGCGATGCATTGCCGCTGGCTGTGGTAATGTCAATTCTGCCGAAGTGGCGATGTTTCTGTTCCCAAAAGATGAAGGTGAGTGGCTGGTGTTATTTTTCGTAGATTCGTAGATTGTTTATGAAAAATAAAGGCCACTGTGTTTGTGTTAACTAACAAGACTATCATGGCGGCGGCAGAGCTCAAGTCGAGTTTCTCCGCCTGGAGATATTCTCACTATTTCACTTTTGTCGAGCACAAAGAAAAGAACGTTTTAGTTAAATGTAAGTTGTGTCTTGGCGGGTCAAAGATCCTATCGACTGCCCAAAACAGCAATTAAAATCTGTTGAAACATCTGCAGAAACAACATGCTGGGACGAAGCTAGTAGCTAAGACCACAGACCCAGACTCATCCGACGCCACTCCACCTCCACCTAAGCAACAGCGGCTGGATTGGCACTTTGAAACATATCTTTGTGTTTGTGTTTGTATAGACCACATTGCTTAGCAGAGTTCAGTGATGCAAATGCATGTCAAGTTGATCAACAGGTTGTATTATTCTCCGATGCAATAACAGTACTGAAATGAAGGCTACAGTATAAGGGCATTAATGGGTGCCCTTTTTTAAGTAACTAAAAAGTTACTTTTCACAGTAACGCATTACTTTTTGGTGTAAGTAGTGAAGTAACTAGTAATTGTAACTAGTTACTGGTTTTCAGTAACTAGCACAACACTGCATGTGAACATGAATGTTGCATCATGCTATGAACAGATGAATGTATGATCAGGTGATGGCCAATCCTGTGTGTAGATCTACTCTAGATCTATGACAAAATATTGTCCTCAACTAAATTGACTTCCATGGCCACTTTCCTCATCTATCCTGTCCGAAAAGCTGTCAAAATCACTCATTTCTCTCGCACCAGTATCACTTTCCGAAGGCTCCGCCATGTTTACAATCACAACTGGGCCCATCTTGTGACGTCACAGCCGCTATCGTCTGCAGCAGCGGTAGGCTCAGACTCTGAACAATTTGCGATGTTTATCTCGTCCCTCGCACTTCCTAAAAAAATATTTTAGCCATGAACAGGTACAATTATATGTAAGAAATGAAACTGCCATTTCACTTTGGCGCAAAAAAATGCACTTCACTGGCACTTTAACTGAGTATGACACATTAATAGGTTTTTAAATATTAAGAAGCCCTGAGAGTGAAAAAACACCCCGCAGGACCCAGATATGGTTTACCACGCGTTATTAGCTTCAGTGCTAGGTGAGCACGTGCAGTGCCTGCAAGAGCTCACAAGTCCTTATTTGCATATGTGAAAATAACAATTAAGATATTATCTAAGAGATAAATATCCCACACCCCTAATTTGAAAATATGTTAACGTTATGATTTACCACCACTTTATACACATTTTTACTGAATAGAGCTTCATAATTGGACTCAAGCTAACGTTAGCTAGCAAGCTAGTTAGCTAGACAATAAAGCTAAATAACTCTTTCTACTAGCATAAAGTTATCAGTTACATTTCTAGAGACTATATCCAAAGTTAGCTAACGTTATAAAGATTTTTTCAGAATCATTTAACTTTTTTATTTTTAACTTACCTCCTACGAACAGCAATTTGGCTGCAACTGGTTTCGACTCCTTTTGCTGTCGACGTTTGGCAGGCCAAATCACCTCTATCCAGCCTTGCTCCAAATCGAGGTCTTCCCTGCAGGTAACTAACTTTTGCAGCCCTGTTTACATCCTTTATAATAGATGTATTTTCTGCTCTAACCGACCCGTCTGGGAAATAGAACAGTCCAAATGTTGGTAGGTCCAGCAGAGACATGTTGAATTGTTGTAGTCTGGCTGCTCAATTTCAAACAATAACCGTCCTTCCACCGATGCACTTGGCTCCACCACAGTCGGCGCGCAAACTGCTACATTGTGATTGGACGTCGTGAGTGACTCGTCCAATCCGTCCAATCACAATGTATACTGGACCTGCATCACGTGAGGCAGGTCCAGTATTATTCGGTTCCCGCCATGGTTCCAGCCAGTCTATGGTTCCCGCCCTTACTTTATAGCCCTTGGTCTGGTTTAACGCTAGCTAGTTGTTGGAGCTAATGACTAACAATTATATATTATAAATATGCCACCAGTACAGTCAAAGTACAAGGAGTTCTTATCGGACGTCAATATAAAAAAACCAAGATCAACAGAATACAGACACACTAAGGTAATGATAACTATGCTGTGTATATTTAATTTTATTATTTATATATTGTATTCATTTATTTTTTAAGAATGCTCCTAATACTGTAAATATGCAGGGCAGGGTGGGATTAGATAATAATAATAATAATAATAATAATAGCTCTAACATCTAGCTAACTAATGGACACATATGAGAACTTAGTATTACTTCACCATCTTATATACTGTCTTTTTTTAGACAAAGGGCAGAAGAGGTAAGCTGTACCTTTACAGCAGTGATGTCGAAGTCCCTAACAGAATGTCAGCACAACACCAAAGAGACGTAAGTAGCTATAGTTGATGCTTATTATGTAAAGTTGTATGTTTTGTATTGGCATGGAATTGTTTAGATTGATTGGTTAAAAAACAAGATATGATGAGCATGCTTGCTAAGTTAATACATTTCAGCCTAGAAGGATGTAATTCTCAAAATTAACGAGCCTGCTTTTAGAATATGAAATTGTTGGTGATGATGGTGAAAACTTGCTTACAGCTTCCAGTTCATCATGATGATGCTGCTTTGCAACCAACATCAGGAAAACGAAAGATAGCTGGCAGTCAGGTCAGAACACTGATAATGCATAAATGACTCAATAGCTTAATTCCCTGCCTTTAAGCGTTCCATCTAGTATATTTGAAGTAGCTAGCTGTATTCTGGGCCAGTCTATCAGTTAAAGCAACAAACTACCCATTACCTATTTTTTCATTGTGGGTGTCCGGTATGTGGAAGTAGTATACACAGCAATACAGCATTAACACAAGGGAGGCGTGTGTGGGTGTGTGTTACACTATAGTAACATGTTAGTAACTAACTGTCTGCACACATTTCAGAATGAGACAGCTTGAGGAGGTGCTGAAGATGTAGGACACCAGGCTGGGCTGGGGGCAGAGAGACCCAACAGAAATCCATCACAGGTGGGATGAGATGGTTTCGGATATACAGTAGATAATCATGAATCAATAACAGTTGTCTGGGCCAGTAATTAGCTACACTGTCACAAATAGTCCAGTGTTAAAAGTAAATTAATTAAAAAGTACGATAAAAGGCTGTCATTATTGACATGAAATCACGTGCCAGCATTCGTGGTGCAGATTGCTTTATTTGCTGTGCTTTTAGATCAAACTCAGTATGAAAAGAGCCATAGTGCTTTGGTTGTAATTAGTTGATTGAAGTGTCAGTAAAATTGTGTTGTTGGAGCAATAGTTGACTCACTGTTATGATAAAACATTTTAACATTGAACGCCAGGGACCCGACCTGAGTATGCTTCAATTTAGATCACAATGCTTTAAATTTAGTGGCTAACTTGATACACTTGGTACCAACTTCAGAATGGGTCTGCTGCTGGAGATGCTGCTGAAGATGTAGGAGGACACCAGGCTGGGCTGGGGCAGGGGGCAGAGAGACCCAACAGAAATCCATCACAGGTGGGATTGCAATAACAGTTCATCTTTGTGGGATTACCAGGAACCTTCTCTTAAAGGTGTGCTTTTCTATTTACAACCTTAAACTTGATGCACGTATTGCCTAAAAATACTTTTTCACTGAGTATTTCATTCTTCAGTCAGAGGGGCTTTTGCTTCTCGCGGTACGCTACGATAACAATCAATGGGAAAATAAAATACTATAATAAATGCGTTTTTTCCAAGCATGAGTGACACAATGAAGATCAATTAGGCTTATTGATCTAACTGTTATTGAGTGGAAAGCCATGCAAAATGACCGTGCAGCAAGGAGATGATAATCAATATTAAAGCAGATATTGATTATAGAGGCTAAATGAGAAGACGTAGCATTTCAATGGCCTGATATTGGGACCCAAACAACATTGTGATACTGTGTGGGAGGACCCATAGTGAACTGTTCACACAAGTAATCCCTAAAATATTAGTAAATTGAGGGAGCTGAAAACTAACCAAAACCCACCAAAGCACATGTGGTTTAGTTTAAGTCATGAGCACCAGCAGCTGCTGGATCCTAAGGGTTCCCACAGTAATGCACACAAGGATATTTCATGTTTAGCTTTTATTTAGTAAATAATCTAAATACATTCAAACTATTTGTATTTTAGAGCGTCATTTAGTCCAGCCAGGAGAAACTTTACTGTCAGTGTGATTGATGACAGTATGTATATTAATCTAGATCTCCCATTCTTTTTAGGAAGAAAATTGTGGAGATGACCTTTTGTACCCTGGAGCACCTATCACCAAAGGTCAAAGTCTGCTCCTTCTAATGTCCTATGTCCTGAGGCATAACCTGACCGGAATTGCACTGGACATCTACTACAGATTTTAATGAACATTTTCCCGATTAATGCCAGCAACCTCGTATCTCTTCCACAAATCATATGGTCAATATGGAGAGTATGAGCCTTTTTACTGCCATCAGTGCTCTAACTATATTGGAACAAAGGAATGTGGTTTGGCACAGTGTGCTCTGTGTCAATCGTCATTTGATGTGAGCATTAGCCTAAAAAAGGGTTCGTATTCTTTGGTTGTCAGTTTATCCTCGCAGATAAAGGAGATTCTGGAAAATACCAATATACAAATCTCAAGACATACATCAACTCCAGGTTTCATCTGTGATATCCAATGTGGAGGAGAATATAGGAAGCTCAAAGACCGGTGAAATTGGTGAGGATGATATCAGTCTGCTATGGAACTGTGATGGGATCCCTGTTTTCAAAAGCTTGAGTGCCAAATATGGCCTATTCAGTGCCAGATCATTGAGCTACAGCCTGCAGATCGGAAGAAGAACATTTGTGTTCCTTGCCTCTGGTTTGGAGAGAGCAAGCCCAACATCCAAACACTCCTCACTCCTTTTGTAAACAAATTTAAAGAACTTCAAACTCATGGCATCACCTGGGCACATGGTTGCACTTCAAAGGTGCATGCCCTAATATGTAGTTCAGATTCTGTTGCCCGGCCACTTATCCGAAATACGAAGCAGTTTAATGGAATTTATGGTTGTGACTTCTGTTATCAAAGAGGTGGGGTCCTTATCCATATGTTAGTCCTGAGCCCGGTCTTCGTACTGAAGCTGAGCATTTTGACAATGCCATGAACGCAACACCTCAGCAGCCTGTCATGGAAGTGAAAGGCCCAAGTCAACTAATGAAATTGGACCAATTTCAAATGGTCCAAGGCTTTGTTCCTGAATACCAGCACAGTGTATGTCTCGGGGTTACTAGACAGCTGGCTACTCTGTGGCTGGATTCCACAAACCATCAAAACGGGTGGTACATAGGCACCAAAACTGAGCTGATCGACAAGGAACTTATGGGAATCTTGCCACCGACCGAGATCACAAGAGTACCACGATCTATCAAAGAAAGGAAGTTTTGGAAGGCGTCTGAGTGGAGGTCGTTTCTTTTGTTCTATGCTTTGCCTGTTTTGAATGGGATCCTGCCTAAAAAATACTGGAACCACCTTTTCCTTTTGTTTTTGCCATGTATCATCTCCTGCAAGAAAGGATCAGAGAGGGCGACGTGGCAATAGCTGAACAGGCATTGAAAACATTTGTCATAGAATTTGAGGGGTTATATGCACAGATAATGTTTCATTTAATGTGCATCTAATGAGGCACATCTCTATGAGTGTGAGGAACTGGGGACCTTTGTGGGCCACATCCACATTTCCCATCGAATAATTTAATGGTACCCTGTTGAAATATTTCAATGGAACAACTCATGTCCCTGTACAGCTAATGAGAAGGCTCCTTAGAGGGAGGAGTCTCACAAAGAAAGGAGCCACAATAATGCAAAATGCTGATGAGAATATTAAAGATCTTTTCTCTGAACTGCAGGGCAGCAAATGTTCAAGTGACAAATCAGTTCAAATCAGTGCCCATGTCAGAGTTTTTGGTAAGTCAGTACAGACAGATGTTTCTGTGTTACACATGCTTGCAATAGAGGAACTACTAGGGGTCAGAGTGAGACAAGCTTCCTACTACAACCGTTTCATTGTGAATGGAATACTGTATCACTCTGACACAAACAGCCGCCTTCAGAAAAGAAACAACTCTGTTGTAGAGCTGCAGAATGGGACGCTTATCAGAATTCTGAGCTTGGTAGTTTCTGGTACAATACACTGTGTTTTGGTCAAGGAGTTTCTGAAGTCTGGAAGGAAGCTGTGCAGAGACACAACACTTCATATTGCATCAAGCTTTATGTATGAAGTGTCTGAGTGCAACAATGTGTATGCCATACATCCAGACTCATTGACATGCAAATGTGTCATGATTAAGTCGAGGGAGAAGATATATGTTATCTACCAAACAACATTGAACGAGACTGATTTGACTGGACATCAAGGAAGCCTCAAGAACTGATTCAGACTATAGGCTTGATGTAATTCACCGGATAACGAATGAGATTAAATAATGAGCCTATAATGGGAAAATAAGAGTACTCATTTCCAATTCTGTGCACAATGAATTCTGTCATTTTGATGTTCTGCTTCTTAGTATTTTGTAATGTACGATTCCCTAGTAGATTGACTTGTTAAGTACACACCTGTAGTAGAATGTTGAATGTGATGTACCAATGTGTTTTAGGAACCTGTTCTGAACTGACATACATAAAGTGCCTTCTGTCAAATAAGTCTTTGTGCATTAATACATGATGGTAATAGTCCAGACCTATACACTTCCCAGAGGTGTATACAAAGTACACTATTCACAAGTGTTATAAAATAAACACTTACAAAGTACACTGAAGTACTGTTTAAAATGAACTAACATTAAAGTGCACTGTTTGTAAGTATACTTATGTACACTTCTAATGAAGTGAAGTTAAAGTCTACTTAAATAAAGCATACTAATAGTGTATTACAAAGGACTTGCAAATATTGAACTTTTCAAAAGTAGACTAACGTACCACCGTAAGTATTTGCAAGTTAATATGCTTTTTAAAAGTACAATGAAGTACAAATTAAGAAAAACGTATATTAAAGTGCACTTTTTATAAGAGTACTTAAATACACTTCTAATGAAGTGTATTTAAGTACTCGTTAATAAAGCATACTAATAGTGTATTACAAAATACTAAAAAATAATTGTACTTTCGATAAGTATACTTAATGACTACTATAAGTATTTGCGATTTAGTACGTAGTAGCGAAAGTGTACTTACTTGCAATTCACAATATAGTTAGATTCAAGTACACTTTTAATTAGCACACTGAAATACCACTTTAAGTATTTCAGAAATAGTATATTTATTTGTAGTACATTAA
The DNA here is from genome assembly GCA_031216635.1 of Dissostichus eleginoides. Taxonomy (NCBI): domain Eukaryota; kingdom Metazoa; phylum Chordata; class Actinopteri; order Perciformes; family Nototheniidae; genus Dissostichus; species Dissostichus eleginoides. The sequence continues at coordinate 32,139,330 of CM062277.1, read as the reverse complement.
AATTGAACTAAATGACATCTATTTAGAATTATACTTTTTAAAAGTACGTTCTAAACATACTTTCAATTAAGCACAAAAAGTAGAAGTATACTTGTATACACTTTAGTATACATACATTATATTTCTAATACACTAAAGTATACTACTTTTTGACCTGGGCTGGTTGCCACCATCAGTTACTGTGAGTTTACCCACTAAGTCCATCCCAACCAGTTCAAAAGGCTCCGTAACCTGGGGGGGAAAAAATACATGAGCATTACAGTAAATCACTGTTGACGTGTTGACGTGTTTCTACACTGACAATACCAGTATGCCATTGTCTATTCTTACCTCTATCGGACTGTACTCCAGCTTTTCTTTAATGTTGGCTCTCTTGGCCTGGCACTGTGGACAATGAGCAATCTAAAACAGACAAACAACATTTCAAATATATTTCTATATATTAGTGCAAATAAATGTGCTATATTATATTTTAAACTGATAGGTGTTTGCGCATACAGCATCAGCAACTTTGAAATACACATAACACTCCTCTGTCCTCTACTTTTGAACCTGAATGTGTATTCCACCACATTATTTTGAAGATACCAACTCACCCACTTGAGTATGTCATTCTCCATGCCAGGCCAATAGTACCGAGCAATAATGGCACAGTGAGTCTTCTCCACTCCACAGTGTCCACCAATATTGCTGCAGTGAAACTCCTCAAACAGTTGGTTTGTTTCTTCAGAAGTAGAGACCACTTTGGCAAGGTGCTCAGCTTTATTTCTTTTGCGCCTGCAGATGTAGTACAGTTCTCCATCTGGTGTTTATATATCATAATATTAGATGTATTAGTTTTACCATAGCATATTATCATTGTGTTCTAGAGTCCATATGGCATGCATCCTTACCCTTTATCCTGAAGGTGTCAGCTCTCCTCTTCATGACATCTTTTTCTTTCTTTGTTGACCCCTCAGGATACTGGTGGTGGACTTTCAGATCCAGAATTTTTTTGACAATTCTGGGATCCATTTTCCAACACTCTGTCCCTCCTTCTACTCCAACACCTACTTCCACCTGTCTCGCCTATGCGCCTACTCCTCCCTACCTACTTACCCTCACGTATTCACACACAAACAAATTAATACAACAAAGACAAACAAACAAAGTGACAAATACACGCAAACGTACAATACCAGCCTCTCTCAAATACACACAGTCGCACCTCAATTACTCACCCACTATCACTCACCAGGACAATCACTCTATCACAGGCAACGCTCAATCACTCACTATATCTCACTATCACTCACTATCTCTCGCTATCTCTCTCTTTATCTGTCTGTCTATCTATCTATCTATCTATCTATCTATCTATCTATCTATCTCTCTCTATCTATCTATCTCTCTCTATCTGTATCTCTCTGTATCTCTCTATGTCTCTATATGTCTCTCTATATCTCGCTATCTCCTCACTAACCACACAAAATTGTGAAAGGTTAATCCAACTTATATAGACTGGACCCATGCCCCAATTAATTATAAGTCTGCACAGCTGTTGTTCAATTGTATGTTTCACTAACAGACTGCATGAAATAAACGGGTATCAAATTGACTCGACATCATATTAATAACGATATCTGATACAAATGTAAGACTGACAACAAGAATAGTTTGTAAAGGATTTATTGACGTTAGAATGATTAACAAAGCACTTATATACTAATAAAGGACTGGCTTATCTAAAGCTAGTTGGGTAGCACTTGAAATGTTTTGGCTCTATGAAACCTGATGTAGGCTACTTATATGATTCTGTTTTCTTCAAGTTTGTATCTTCTTGGTCGAATGCACTTCTTGTAAGTCGCTTTGGATAAAAGCGTCAGCTAAATGCAATGTCATGTAATGTAATTGACGTGAGTGTTTTGAACACACTGATTTAGTTTATGATTCTCCAGAAGGTGTCGTGTTGATTCGTGGCGCACTCATAACGCGCAGGGCTTGAGTAATTTTTACTGTTGGGACTCAGGTTTGAGTCCAGCATGAAGTTTTTAGTTATTTTCATGTCGATGGACACTGAATATTATGTTTGAATAGAGGATTCCTAATATTGTTTGCCGAGACCAACATTCATGACCAAGCAGCATTTTAAAGTCTGAATATCCCTGCACATGCAGCAATAACATTTCTGCTGCTATCTTTGCAAAACGAGTTAACTGTCACATCTTATCTGGATGAGTGCTGCAGAATACCGTTTTTATAAAGGGATACATGTGTGTGTAGTCTTTCATATTAAACATGATCGCCGGTAGATAGCCACAGAAGTCGTAACACAGTTTAACCTGGGCGGGTCACAGTTTACCCTGGGCGGGTCCCAGTTCCCTGGGCGGATCGCCGTTTACCTGGGCGGATCGCAGTTTAACACAGATGAAGACTTCTCCACGCTGCTTTCAAACTGTGAGTAAACAACATACGCTTCACTTGGAGGCTGTCTGAAGGTGTACACAGGTCTCAGATGGACTTAGTATCACATTAGGAACGATATTCAGTGATACATCGGGAAACAATAGCTGGTTTTAATGATTTATTCGAGCGGACCACAGCTTACCACAGCTGAAGACTTCTCCACGCTGCTTTCAAACTGTGAGTAAACAACATACGCTTCACTTGGAGGCTGTCTGAAGGTGTACACAGGTCTCAGATGGACTTGGTAACACATTAAGAACGATATTCAGTAATAAGTCTGGCAACAATAGCTGGTTTAAATGATTTATTGGAGCTCGCAATGTTTTGAACAGACATCCCCACTCAACTCGTTTTTCTTTTTGTACTCCTCGCTGTTCGCGTCCGGATATCGCCATCGTAACCACAACCTCACACACTGGTACTGAATGTGCATCAAAGTCTTCCTACCGAGCCAAATATACTAAAAGATTTATGTAAACGACAGAAGAAGCGATCGAAATGTGTATTTCAGTCGAAGGCCACGCCCCCCACATCTGTGCCCCAGTTGATCGGGAAACCAGTTAATCCGGAACACCGGCACTGAAGCTAATAAAGCGGCGGTATTAACGCAGTTATTAAGGTCCCACTGGAACCTCAATAACTAATAAGCACATTTTGAAGACTACATATGATATATATCAGGGATGCCCAACCTTTTTTGAACCAAGAGCTACTTTCAAAGTTGCCAGTCTGGGGGGGGGGGGGGGGGGGGGGGTGATGAAATGATGCCATTTCAAAACATAAACGGCCTTCAGCGAATCGAGCCAGCCCTTGACGGCCGGCCGTTCTGTGATTCTCCAGATTCTCCAGATGGCCAGTCCACGGAGGGTGGAAAATACATACCGGAAGTAGACAAAGACGTGCAACGGGAAGGATATTAAATGAAACAATCTCATCTCTTAAAATTCACAACTTATTATGAATGAAACATTCACAAACTTATAATTATGTATTCACATGTTTAACTCTGTTAAATATGCACGCAACGAACAGAAGAGCGTAGGGCAGAATTAGGAGGGAATTCCGTCTCGTAGCGTTTGTGCACTGTTTTGAAATGCCGCTCCTAAATTACCCTTCTTCGGTAAAGCCACGCTCGCATTGCAGATGAGACAGATGGACTTTGAATTGGAATAAACAAAAAAATAATCATCCTCCCACTCAGAGAGAAAATGATATATTTTGGGCTTTTTTGCTTCTGCCATAATTGCGGTCTTGTGTGTGTGCGGACTGTCACTCCTGTTGACACGGACAACGTCAGCGAACTAGTGCCCACTGCCCACCAGCCACGCCCCGACACATGGGGTCACGCCAATCACAAAGCTTTGATGCGTTCAAGTGCATTATTCTGGCACAGGAATATTATGTTATAGACATTAACGATAAAACAGAATATTGTCGTTCTATTTTTAGACACATCTCGCGATCGACTGGTTGGGCACCCCTGATATATATCATGGCAGTTCCTGTCCACAATCACACACAGGGGGACATGGCATGCTTTGCCCCAGAATGGGGTATTTTTCACCTTGAAAAAATAAGCTCCAAAGCCTCAGCAGTAGTAAACTTCCTTGCCATACCTCCGACACTAAAATAACGTAACAAAATGAAGTATAATCTTACAATTCATTAATTACATATATACGGTGTGTGTCAGTGTGAACAATAGTGCATGAAAAAGTGCTTACATTTTGTAATGTCAGAATTAACTGTATCTTGTTCAAAGAAGTCTACCAAGAAGTGGTACAAAAGCGGGATGCTTTAATCCGAGGGGAGGACATATTTTCTGTAGCCGAGTCCCAGAAAAGAGGCAGCAGAAAGACATATCCAGTCAATAAAGTGAAGGAGGCTGTAAAAAAAACAAAACAAGGAAAGGCAGTAAGTTTGATTGGTGTGTTTTGATGATTGATAGTTTGTGATTGAATGGAATGACATTGACAGATTTTGTTTATTGTTATAAGATTCACTGACAAATCCTTTTCCGTTTCCCCTTGAATGATATTGACAGCTATGGCTTTTTGTTATAACGCATGGTTTTTTGTATTTTGAGGCCACTACATTTCCATCCTACGATTACCAAATGCTCTTTTTAAATACATGCAACGTCTGTGGATTAATGGAAAGTTTAGTCTTAATATGAGGAAATGTAATGTGGGTGAAATGTTGCTTTAAGTTTTAAGTTACAAGCATTAAGCCTGGTGTTTGGGTGGTAATTTTCCAAGGCACACTCAAACATGATGTATGTTGTCAGTCTGGTTCACAGATGGTGGCTGCCATGGGCGAACAGCTCAAGAGATCCCTACAGGCTGAGAGAACCTCCAAGCCCTCAGAAGAGGTGACATCAGAATCACCTCGTCACTCGTCAGATTCTGATGTCACCTCTATTGATCTTTTTGAGCCGATCAAAAGGCAAAGATATGTAGGTCTAAATATTTAACTGTTTTTTTCAAATTGATGTGCAGTGTTTCCCATATCATTTTTAGAATTTGTGGTGCAAAATTTGCACTAAAATTCTCATTTTCTAATTTTAGTGCTTTGTGACCAGTGAGGAGGAGGAAGATGAGGAGGACAGTTGCATCCTTCCACAGAAGGAGCCAGAGTGCCAGCAGCAACCACAGAAAGTCTGGATGGAATTAGATCAGGAAACTTTGAAGGCTCTGAAAGGGGTTGGTGCATGTGCATGCTAGTGATGCCTGGTTAGCTCTGCAGCCACCTGAATCCTCCCACACAGTTTATTGACCCACCTGCAATATTTGAATGAAGTTGTGAAGTAAAATTCATGAATTCCCACATTTATTTTGAGACCCGACCCGACTTCCCACATGTTACAAATTAGAAAATAAACGATCTATTGCATTTATACAACAGTAAACAAATGCAAAAGAAAGAGCGTCATTTCTGAAAATCTGAACTGTTGGGAATGCACCATGGTCAATCATAGTACTCAGATTTTGCGGTTGTATAATGACACTATTTTATGTCTGAATTTGTTATTTACACCTGGATACTTTTTTATACCCACTTTTTAGAGATGCCAAGATTGGTGGCTACCATGAAGACGGTACTGGATAACATTTCAGGGTCATCATCAGGATGTAGTTCCAGTAGTGGCCACGGTGACTCCCAGCAAACTGGCAGTGATGACTTGGTATGACCTACATAGTAATGGTACTCTATTGCTATTGTTCTATAAAAAAGTAATCACTGCATATCAATGGCATTGTATTTTCACACCCTTGAAGCCAAGACGAGAGCTGCCCCACATAATATACAGAAGTGTACTCGAGTACTGTTTGAGTACACCTTGACTTGATTACGGGGGACGGCTGTGGTAGAGCAGGTCAGCTACCAATCGGAAGGTCGGTGGTTCGATCCCCACCCCACCACCGGCAGCCATGCACTGTTGTGTCCCTGAGCAAGACACCTAACCCCAAATTGCTCCCAATGCTGCGCATTGGTGTTTGGATGTGAGTGAATGTGTTACCTCTGATGGTTAGCTCCCGCCATCAGTGTATGAATGTGTGTGGATGTGATATGTGGTGTAAAAGTGCTTTGAGTAGTCTGCTGACTAGATAAAGCGCTCTACAAGTACAGTCCATTTACCATTACAAATATGTTTTGTTGCCATTAGAAATACACTTTCATGACTATTATATTACATCTCCAGTGTGTTTGAAATATAGCAAAGCATTCAAATTCATTTGATGGTACAGGTACAATATTTGTAATTTACCTTGTTTTAATCCGCCTCTTTGTTTTTACAGATGTTCCTAGGCAACTCCTCCGTCCAGGTCTCCACACGCCTCTTCCACAGATTAGGCAACAGAAGGATGTCTCTATTCACCCAGGACTTAGCCACGTTAATCTTTGGGAAAGACACCCTGGCCAAGTCTACCCTTACTGGGAAGGGGAAAACAGCCGAGGTCAAGAACCAATGCAATTATAGGTAAAGATATTCTGTATTAATGTTATCATTATGAATGGATTTCAATCTAATATATTGTCTATATTATCAAGTATTAAATCCCATGCTTCCTTCCTGTTTTGAAAGACACGGTGAGAGAAATAATTCCGGGTACCGAGGTCAGCGCGATCCGGGCCCTGCTGCGGAGGAAATGCAACAATGAGGGCTACAAAACCAACGTTCCTCCTCAGTGATGGCCTATGACATTATTGCAGAGCAAGTGTGTTATTTATGAAAGAGGTGTGTTTTTTTATTTAGGGGCTGTAGAAATCATATTTTTTTTATTTTAATGTGTTTTTTAAATTCAACACTTTGTACTACAAAGTTATCAGATTATGAATGACAGTAGTCAAAGTCAACTTTAATGTCAATTTTTGTGTGTGTTTGTACAGACAGTGAGATCGAAATAACGTTTCCAACAATCCCGAATAGAATATACAATAATACAAATATGTATATCCTATACAATCAACAGACACATTTACATTACATTAGGATAAAACACAACAATATATATCTTAGGGAATGTACATAGTAATGTACAGTAGGAAGTTAACCAACATTAAAATATGTTATTATTAAAATAATATTCAACTGTTATCAGAACTTAGTGCAACTGTAGAATCATGCTGTTCGGTTTTCTCACTGCAAGAACCACTTTTACCACATTTTTTACAGACAATATGTAGAGGCAAATGGTAGCAATTCTCACTATGTAAAATAATAATTGCCTTAAATACATTGAAATGTGAAAGCTGACAAAAAGTAATGTTGCTTGGTAAAATCTAAGTGTAACATTTTGCATGGAAATCAGAATACCTTTGTTAGTCCCACAGAGGGGAAATTTACGTTGTTACAGCAGAAAAAGAGCCACAGGCAGCTTAATGTTACATATGTTACATGCTTTAAAAATAATTAAAGTTATGATATGATAAAAAATATAATAAAAATAAATAAAAAGTTACACAATTTATAAAATACATATCCTGTAAAAGTTCTTAGGATTTCGCAGCCAGGTATATATATTGCACGGTTATTAACGGCAGGGGGGGGGCTACTAGGGGCTGTGCTGGTTGTATAGTCTGACCGCTGCAGGAAGGAAGGACCTGCGGGTCTCTCCGTGAGACAGCGGGGGTGCAGCAGCCTGTCGCTGAAGGAGCTGCAGTGAGAACAGGGTGTCCTGGAGGGGGTGGGACACATTGTCCAGAAGGGAGGACAGCTTGGCTGCCATTCTCCTGTCTCCCACCACCTCCACAGTGTCCAGAGGACTCTCCAGGACAGAGCTGGCCTTCCTTACCAGTCTGTTCAGTCTCTTCCTGTCAGCAGCCGAGATGCTGCTGCCCCAGCAGGCCACACCATAGAAAATGGCTGATGCCACAACAGAGTCATAAAATGTCTGAAGGAGTGCCCCCTGCACCCCGAAAGACCTCAGTCTCCTCAGCAGAAAGAGTCTGCTCTGTCCCTTCTTGTACAGAGCAGCAGAATTATCAGTCCAGTCCAGTTTATTGTTCAGAGGAACACCCAGATATTTGTAAGATTTCACAATCTCAATGTCCGCTCCCTGGATGTTCACTGGTGTTGTGGAGTCTATTTTTATATAACATTACAAGAGGGATTCTTATTATTACATGATATGCTTATTGTGCTTGCTATGACTATAAAATAAATAGACAAGATCACCAATCCCAAGGTTTGATGGATTGGATAGGAAAACAAAGGGAAAAGTCTCATAAGAAAGTTTTAGCCAATCTCTGCAATAACAGAGTAGCAAGGTCAGGTGCAGACACTGGCAGAATACAAAGAGTTATTCATAAACAGGACATCGCTCCGGCCATGAGTTGTATGGGAGCTCCACTCCCACACATAGGAAGCAGCCTTATGAAGATTCCCCTTTTTCTGTAGAAACGTTAGCGAAAACAAATTACGTATGATGGTGCCAGAGTAGGGAGGGACTTCCACAGGCCGGCCGAATGCTGATTGGAGGATCGTGTTGCCAAGAGACTTTTTTCAAAGTCTTTGCACCAACCAAAGAGAACCAAGTCTAAACCATGGTATCTCTTCAGCTAGTCTTAACCAATCATAAATGTATGGGCAAAGCCCTGTGTAATTAAATGTATTGATCTTGACCTAACAATCAACATCGGCACCTCTGTTGTTTCCCCGACTCAGACTGCAAGGCGGGTGTGACCCTAGATAACAACCTGTCCTTCACTGCAAACATCGCTGCTACAACCCGCTGCTGCAGATACTCTTTACAACATCAGGAGGATACGTCCCCTCCTGACCCAGAAAGCGTCGCAGGTTCTGGTCCAGGCTCTCGTCATCTCATGCCTAGACTACTGCAACTCCCTCCTGGCTGGTCTACCTGCATGTGCCATCCGACCTCTGCAGCTCATCCAGAATGCAGCGGCTCGTCTGGTCTTCAACCTTCCAAAATGTTCCCACACCACGCCGCTCCTCCGCTCACTTCACTGGCTTCCAGTAACTGCTAGAATCCACTTCAAGACACTGGTACTTGTGTACCATGCTGTGAATGGATCTGGCCCTTCCTACATCCAGGACATGGTTAAACTACACCCCAGCACGTGCACTCCGCTCTGCATCAGCCAAACGGCTCGCTGCAGCCTCACTGCGAGGGGGACCCAGTTCCCATCTGCAAAAACACGTCGGTTTGCTATCCTGGCTCCAAAATGGTGGAATGAGCTCCCCATTGAAATCAGGACAGCAGAAAGATTACACATCTTCCGGCGCAGACTGAAAACTCATCTCTTTCGACTCCACTTCGAGCGATAGAATTACTAACAAAGCACTTATATACTAATAAAGGACTGGCTTATCTAAAGCCAGTTGAGTAGCACTTAAAATGTTTTGGCTCTATGAAACCTGATGTACTTATATGATTCTGTTTTCTTCAAGTTTGTATCTTGTTGGTCGAATGCACTTATTGTAAGTCGCTTTGGATAAAAGCGTCAGCTAAATGTAATGTAATGTATTGACCCAAGAGGTTCGAGGCTCTTTACGGAAATGGTGGTTAGCCTACAGATAACAGCTTTACTGCCTATGATTTCTTTGACGTGACGAGTCCTTGGCCAAGTGAATATATATATTTTGCTCTCTTTTAACACTAGAACCGCCAGAGGTCGCTGTATACCTAAAACCGCCAACGGGTCAAATTTACCCACTGTTGCTTTTCAAGGTACAATGTTCTTTTATTTATCATGTAGAACAGTGAGTTTTGATCGCACAGGGATGAAACTTATACCAATAGAATCTGTGGACTCTCAGCTTTTCATATGATATAGTTTGCAGATAGCATGAAGTATAAAATACTGTGTTTTGTTTCAATTAATGTATCATTTAGTTACAAATATGTGATATATCTGAACAACAAAGTGGTCAAAAATCAAAGTGGTCAAAAATCATTTTAGTCATTTATTGGAAACATTTTCATGATCGCTTTTTTCGTTTTACATTTTCATTTATTGTCATTTCCATTCAGTCAGTCATTAAGTGCTATTTCAAATGTTCATTTGCTACATATCCACACAAACAAACAAAGTGTGCAGTCCAATGAATGTTAATCTAACTGGGTTTGAGAGATAACATATCTCTTTTTCTTCTCTCAATTATTTTATTTCTTTTGTGCACTCTAATCAATATTAATCTAACTATTGTTCGTTTATACATTTTAAGAATGGCGTTTATCTTTTTTGAGAATTAGTTCTTATTTAATTTAATATATTTGGGTCTACAACAGATACAAATGTTTATGTCGGTAAATGTGTGGCGGAGGTGTTTATGAAAATAACAGGGACAGAGCTGGCTGCTGTCAGACGATCAGCTGTGCGGAGTCATCACAAACGGACGTCGCTTCACGTGATGCTCCGGAGGAAAGGACGTCCTTAAAACTCATTTCCCTGCTTCTCGTGGTTTCCTTGCGTCTCTCCATGCTTCTCTGGTGGGAGGGACTAAACGCAGGGAAACGACGCAAGTGAGGGACGCAAGGATTCCATTTAATCGACCTGAGTTGCAGCCTAAGTATGATAAAGCACTAGACAGGAAGGAACGTGTTAACAGCATAGTGACCCTGATGAAAAGGCTCACTGCGACACCTGAACCACCGAAAGGCCCGAAGTTCTATTTCCCTGCACAAGCCTCATCAGAGAAGGAACAGCAGCAGCCAGACCCAGTGACCAATGAAGTGGAGGCTACAGCCCCCTCCCCAGCACCAGCATCACCTGTGTATCCTGACCTCTCACCATTGAAGAAGCCCCCACCTTATGAACCACTCAGTCCGCACAACCCGTTTTTGCAGTCTCCACCCAAGGCAATACAAGCACCAACATTCAAGGTAAAAAGTGGATACTTGGAGATGGAAGAGAGCACCCAGAAGCCCCTATTAGAGGCATTGAAGAGGTTATCCTCAGTGACCACCAGCGCATTGACTGATCTGACCACTTGTGAACTGTTAGCGCCGTGTTATGCATGTCCACTGCACGTCGCGGGAGCGCACACAGCGTAAAGCAAAAACTCCCAGACATTTCAATGATTTGTACGGCAAAGTTGGTTTGGAAATGATATCATTTCCTTTTTGGCGGGCATGCATAACACCGGAGCCTCGCTGTGGGGAAACTTTGGCGCTGTTCCGAGTTTGTTCTAATCTGTGAAAATGATGGACTGCTTTCAGATTTTTCCATCATTGTTAAAAAAAATCTGTCATAGACGGAAAATATTCGGTTAACGTGACCTCTGGTGAGGGCCTACATGCCTGCAACCAGTTCCTCGATACCGCTCAAGTCGCAAATAGGGCCGACACTCTAGCCTTATCGTGCCGTACTGCCATGTGGGCCGCCTTGAGACACCATTACCCTTCTCCACGCAACCTCAGGGCCCTGAAAGACCAAAAGACCAACAGAATCAATGCACGACTACCTGAAACGTGCAGATGAATTGTGGGAAGACAGCACCGGGGCGCGACATGACAACTCTCCGGAAACCATGGTGTTATGGAGAGACCAAGTCATAAAGGGTCTCCCAAAACCAGTACAGACAGCATTGGAGGATGTCGTAAACCTGGAGACGCAAACGTTCCATGACTGGAAGCAGACTGTCACTCATTGGTACACAAGACAACAAAGGAAGATGGACCAAGAAGATGATGAAGTTAAGGCTCTCACCAAACGACTCCTGAAGGCTCAAGTAGCCGAAAAAGATAACGAAACAAACAAGAAAAAGGCCAAAGCCGTGCCCCAAATGTCCGCAATGAGCAACTTCCATATTGACATACAAGATATCGTCTCACAACTACTTCGGGAAGACAAGGAAAAGCAGCAAAAGCAACCTATGACCGCACCTGCTCCACCAGCACCACAACCCGACTGGTCCATATGGCCAGGAGCACCATACGCCCAGCAACCATATTATTCCGCACCTAGAGGAGGAGGGCCCAGAGGCGGATACAGAGGCAGAGGTTCCCCCAGGCACGAGAACTGCTTTCACCGCGGTGCCCAAGATCAGTGGGCCAGACAATGCACATTGCCATCCAGGGGAGGTTCCCAGGGACCCCAGGGTTCTCACGGCTCTGGATACAGAGGTCAGGGGGGCCCTAGAAGGGGATCATTTGGAAGAGGCCGTGGCCGTGGCCAACCTCCCCATGCCAATCAAATGCCAGCGTCCGCTTGGACCCCTGTGGACCGGTGGGATCCCGACCAATCGTACTGAAGCTGCCCAGAGTCCCCTGCAGGTCTTCTCATACCAACAGAAAATGAGCCAATGGTGACCTGCACAATCAATGGTAGAGACTACACCCTCATGGTTGACACTGGAGCTTCTGCATCATGTCTCAATGATCTGGGACTGATACCACTACCTCTATCAGCCAAAACTTTGACCATTGTGGGATACTCGGGACAGCCTCAAGTACAGAATTACACACAACCATTGGCCACTCAATTTGGCTCCCAGATCATGTACCACCAATTCCTCTATGCCCCACAATGCCCTGTAAATCTCATGGGCAGGGACCTGCTTACAAAAACAGGTATGGCCATACACTGTACTCCCAGTGGGCTAAGACTATGTGCCCCCATGGCACACCTGACTCCCTCACACGGCAACAAGATCATGCTAATGTCACCAGCTACCACGCCAACAATTGAACTCACAAAGGTTTTCTGGTCAAGACTGCTGACAACGGGACCTGATACCCCAGAGGTACAAAGAACCTACATGAAATGGAAACCATGGATCAATACTCTGGATGTCATCAAACCTGCTCAAAATCAACAGCAATAAAACAGAGCTCATGATTGTGGCTCCCAAGGCGCATCTCCAGAAGGTAGGAGACCTGCTTCTCTCCATTGACGGCTGCTCCATCTCCCCGTCCACTGAAGTACGCAACCTGGGAGTCATCCTGGACACCACCCTCTCTTTCCAGGCGCACATCAAATCTGTTACCAAATCCGCCTTCTACCATCTCAAAAACATTGCCAGACTCCGGCCTTCACTCTCTGACTCTGTGGCAGAAACACTTATACACGCCTTCATCACATCCCGTCTGGACTACTGCAATAGAGTCCTGTCCGGGGTTCCCAGCAAAACCCTGGACAGGCTCCAATACGTCCAGAACTCTGCCGCCAGGCTTCTCACCCGCACCAAGCCATGGCAACATATCACCCCCACCGTCATCCACCCACACTGGCTGCCGGTCAAGTCCCAGATTCAGTACAAAACACTCCTCCTCACGTAAAAGTCCCTCCATACCCTCGCCCCCCAGTACTTATCGGACCTCCTCCATCCCTACACCCCTTCTCGGAGTCTGCGGTCCTCAGACACGGGCCTGCTCTCTATCCCCCACTCTCGCCTACGAACGGTTGGTGACAGGGCGTTCAGTGTTGGCCCCCACCCTCTGGAATGCACTTCCTGCCGAGATCCGTAATGCTGCCTCCCTGGACATCTTCAAATCATCATTAAAAACACACCTGTTACGGCCCTAGACCTTTCTTGGTCCCCCGGCTTCCTTTATTTTTGTTTGCCCTTTGATTGTCTGTTTTTTTTGTTTGTCCACCATGTTCAGCGGCCTTGGGTCCCTTGAAAGGCGCTATATAAATATAATTTATTATTATTACTCAGCACCCTTACACGCCTACAATTGACCCCCTTCATTGTACCTATAACCAGGGGCGGACTGAGACTAAAAATCAGCCCGGGAAACTCGACCGGCTGTCCGGCCCAACTCGGTACCGCGAGTCAATTGTCAGCGGGGGGGGGGGGGGGGGGGGGGGGGGTGCTACTGAATTGTCCGACCGGCCCACTTCGGTACCGGGTACCGGCCCGAAGATCAACGACAATGGTATGAACTATCAAAAGACTCAGAACCTCATGTCACCCTGGCTATAGGCTCTGGCTTTGAGGCCAGGTCATTGGGACCAATGGTAAAAAAGGTAACTCAACTTACTTGGCACACAACCGCATCGCCTAAACTCTGTCTCCAATGACGGCACCATGTGGAAAATCACACATGCCAACACAGACTTGGGCCTGTTAGAACAACACGACCTCGAAAGAGACCATGGGCGAGAACTCACCAACCACCCAGATACCGAAAACGCCTTGGCCGCAGTGCCGGACAGCCTGTGGACGAAAGGACCATATGATGTTGGATGTGTTCAGCATCACCAGGTCAATGTCAAGATTGTCAACCACCAGGTGCCAGTATGGAGACCACAATACAGGCTCAAGAATGAGCAGCTATCCGGTATCCAAGACACCATTGAAGGAATCCTCACGGCAGGTGTCCTCAGGCCCACACGTTCGAACTGGAACACCCCTCTCCTTCCCCTGCCAAAAGCAGAAAACAAAGGTTGGAGAATGGTGCATGACCTAAGGGCCATTAATGAGGCAACAGAGCCCGCAAGCAGTCCGGTTCCAGATCCGTACTTGGCACTACAGAATTTAAACCCAGAACACAAGTATTTCACTGTGATTGACCTGGCAAATGCCTTCTTCTGTCTCTCACTACACGAAGACGTACAAGACATTTTTGCATTTACGTACCAAAATCAACCGTACACTTACAACAGACTGCCGCAGGGATACAGAGACAGCCCAGGGCTCTTCAACAAAGCACTCAAGACTGACCTGGCCCCCTTCCAACTACCAGCCGGATTTGTCCTCATACAATATGTGGATACAATACAATACAATACAGCTTTATTTATAGAGCACTTTAAACCTCCAGAACAAAGTGCTGTACAGGCAAATAAAACAAAACAAAAACATACAAAAAGTAACACAGCACAGCTCACACACCATAAAACAAGTACAAGTAAAAACAATAGACAATTTAAAAGCAATAAAATCAGCGCTCTAAAAGATGTTAATACGCTAAGGAGAAGAGGTGGGTTTTAAGAAGCGATTTAAAAGCAGGCAGTGTGGCGGCCTGTCTGATGTGCAGGGGCAGATCGTTCCACAGTGTGGGAGCCTGTCTGATGTGCAGGGGCAGATCGTTCCACAGTGTGGGAGCCTGTCTGATGTGCAGGGGCAGATCGTTCCACAGTGTGGGAGCCTGTCTGATGTGCAGGGGCAGATCGTTCCACAGTGTGGCGGCCTGTCTGATGTGCAGGGGCAGATCGTTCCACAGTGTGGCGGCCTGTCTGATGTGCAGGGGCAGATCGTTCCACAGTGTGGGAGCCTGTCTGATGTGCAGGGGCAGATCGTTCCACAGTGTGGGAGCTGCTACAGAGAAGCAACGGCCCCCTCTGAGCTTTGACTTGTTTCTGGGCACATTCAGGAGCAGTTGATCAGCTGACCTGAGAGGGCGGTTGGGCGTGTAAGGGTGTAGCAGCTCAGAAAGATATGGTGGGGTCATGCCATTTAGGGATTTAAAAGTATACAAAAGGATTTTGAAATGAATCCTAAAATGTATTGGCAGCCAGTGGAGGATGACTTACTCCTAGCCGCTCCCACTGCAGCAGTTTGCCTTGAGGCAACAACACGCCTGCTCCTCCTCCTTGCAAGTAGCGGTTACAAGGTAAAGAAAGAAAAGACACAGGTCGCAAGACGTACAGTCACGTTCCTGGGCAGACTAATCTCTGCTGACTGTCTCACCTTAACCAACGCCCAGAGATCCTCCATTCTCTCCCATGGTAAACCAACTACTGTCCAACAAATGTTGGCATTCCTAGGTCTGACGCTGCAGCAGAAATCACGTACCACGGTATGTCGACTTAACACAACCTCTCAGAGACATGCTGACCATCGCAGGGAACAGAAACCTGACTGCCACCCAAATATGGACCCCAGAAGCTGAGGATGCGTTCACACGCACCAAACAAGCATTGGGACAAGCCACTCACCTGGCCACACCTGATTATGACGACCCCTTCTATCTGGATGTTTCTGAAACAGGAGGGATAGTAAATGCTGTATTGTTTCAGAAAAAGGAGGGAGAGAGAAGGCCACTGAAAATTGGATAATATTGAACAAGGACAGACGGGCTGCGCAAGACATTACCTATTTACCTACATTACCTATTTAAAACCAGAATTACGGTTGAAAAACAGGCCCCGACTGCAGCCCCTAGCTCTGAAAATAGTCTAGTCACCTACATAAGCGTCGCTAATGTTCAGCAGACAATGGCCGTAGATACCTCATTCACACCAACGCAACTCCGGTTCAAACTATGTGCTAGAGCTTTTCAGGTTCAGAACCGGTTCTTCAGTTTAGCTCCGGCTCTTTTCACACCGCCCAGAGTCCGACTGGTGCTGCGTCATTGCGTCATCGTTTGCGTCATGACGTAACCGTTTGCGTGCCTGCTTCATAAAACCAAACCGCGCGGAAACCCCTCACAGCTCACACCGACAACAACAACAATGGCCGATTGTGTTGAAGCGCCACTCGTTTTGGTTTTGCTCTGTCGAAAAGAAATGGAAGAAATGGGACGACTTTACTACCAACTTTACAGTCGTTACATGCTACATTCAAAACTGCTTTACAATCGTAATCATCAACTTCAACAACGATTCCGATTCCGTAGGCCCCTGCCCCCGCCTCGACGTAAGCGTGACGTATGCAGTGCTTTTGCTCTAGCCGGACAAATTGTTGGTGCATGAATCGAACCGGATCCGGAGCTAAGAGGCTGTTCCGCTGCGGTGTGAACAGGAAAACCCGGTGCTTTTCAAGCTCCAGCTCCGAACCGGCCCTGAAACACCGTTGGTGTGAATGAGGTAAGAGACAGGGTATACAGACACCAATACATGGGTAGACTGGGTAGTGTATTCTGCTAAGGAAAACAAGCAATCAGCTTCTATCTTAAGCCTAGTTACCATTGAAAAAAGGTCGGGAGCTACTGTGGTAATTTAACCAGGAAAAGAGAGTGGCTGAAAATGAAATGTGTCCTCTAAATAATAAAGATCCCCCCCAAACTAAATCAGTAAATGAGTCAGTATGGCATCACAAAGACAGTTTAATTCGCCCAAACCCATTCACCACCTCCAACACAAGTACAAACACTAATTATATCTGGAGTAATTATCAGGCAATGTCCAACTTAAAATGCAGTCTTCTTGGTAAGGCTGAATAATCCAAACGAAAGCAAAAATAATAAGTCCAAAGTCACTTCACAAAAAAAAGGTAATCCAGTTCAAACGAGAACACTGCCAGTTGAGGAAAAAACTCCAAAAAGAAGGGACTCACCGACTGCCGAAAAGGGAAATAATATTCCTTTTCACTCTGGGCCTGTGATGTCCGTCTTTGCTGGTCCTCAGGCTCTTTGGGTGTCGATGTTCCTAAAAGCCGCCATACAGTATCCCCAACCTTCCCCTTTCAGCCTCTTGGTAAACCTTTTCTTTTTCCTTTAAACAAACAATTCCCTCTGCCTTTCTTCCTTTTGGGCCCCGCCCCCTTTTCCTCACCTGTATCCAATGTACCCCTCATTAGCACACCTGATTCCCCTGTCACTAACTGAGTGAAAGCAGGAGGGGAGAGAGGGACTGCAGAAAATGTCTAAAGTGATGGCTCTGTCACAGTAGACTGTGTGGCTTATGCCACTGCGAGACCAAGATTGGGCACAATGCCCTTCCCACTAACCAAGGCCAGGGACCCCCAAGGACATGCATGCATGATAGGGCTGTATGACCCAAAACGGAAACGCTCAAATGTCACGCTCTAGCTGACATTTGGTGGTATTGTGGCTAAATAACATTATATCCCACACTTCCCCTCAATTGGCAAGGAGTGTGCACCCCCACTCAGTTAGTAATGCCCTTTGTAATCGTTCCTGTTACAGCCGCCCAATTGACCGCCACAGATCAGAACTGACCAGAAAAAAAAGAAGCCCAGTGCCTCCCTTCGTGACCTCCTATGATTCAGGCGTGTACATAGATGCTATAGGAATCCCGAGAGGTGTCCCTGAACAATTCAAAGCCCAAAACCAAATTGCTGCAGGATTATTGAGTGTCCTCCCCTATATTGGGGCTATGGTACAAACCAACAAGAATGTAGATTGGATTAACTATCTGTTTTATAACCAACAATGATATGTAAATTACACAAGAGAGGCAGTCCAGGGCCTCTCTGCTCAATTGGACGCAACTAGCCTAATGGCCTGGCATAATAGAATGGCACTGGATATGTTACTGGCAAAGAGGAGGGTGGAGTATGTAAGCTGTTTGGAGCTATGTGTTGCACGTTCATCCCCAATAACACCGCCCCAGATAGGTCTGTAACCAAAGCCCTAGCTGGGTTAACTTCCCTCAGTATAGAACTGGCCGAGAATGCAGGAATAGACTAAATGTTTGGAGATATGTGGGAAAAATACTTTGGGAAGTGGAAAACACTGGTAATGTCAGTTTGCGTCTCATTGACCATAGGGATAGTAATATTAGTGATGTGTGGATGTTGTTGCATCCCTTGTATCCGCACCCTGACTGAGAGATTAATAACCACCGCCCTGGCCAGACAAACTGGATCTAATGTCCTGCCCCCTTATCAAATGCCCTTGTTGGCAGAGAATGATGATGACATTGAACCAGAGGAAGACTTAGAATCTCTGGACCCACAACAAGTACCCCTTGGAGTAATCCCCCTCACCGACATTCCCCCATGGGCCTTGACCCCAATCCAGACAGCCCCAGACTACGAATTGGAACAGGAGGAGGAAAACGAAATAGACGTAGATTAGATTCACACCTTTAAAGGTGTGAAAGGAGGGATCTGTGGAGTCTATTTTTATATAACATTAGAAAAACTGATTCTTATTATTACATTATAAGCTTATTGTGCTCATTTTATGTTGCTGTGACTTTTGAATAAATAGACAAAATCACCAATCCCAAGGTTTGATGGGTTGGATAGGAAAACGAAGGGAAAAGTCGCAGAAGAAAGTGTTTAGCTTGTGTGTTTTATAAATTAATTGATGAGTTTGCAGTTATTTTAATATGAGTATTTCTCTCTTTATGCTCTTGTCACATTCAAATATAAAATCGCCCTGATATAATAAAAAATATTGTCAACAAAAACATTTCATAAGTCGTTGTTTCTAGATAGCAAGGGGGACTACTTCTTACACATTCATCTATTACACAGGGTTGGTTGGTCTTGTTTTATTATTTTTCACTTTTCATAATGTTTCTGTATTATTGGCTGCATTTTAAGGTAATGCCCATTGGGTGCCTTACCTTGCAATTTAATGTGCTTGCCACTTCATTTGAATTGTCTTTTTCCTTTAGATTTTCACTTCAATGTATGATGTAATTAGAGTTCACCTTAAAGCATGAAGCTCCCCCTGCCTTCAGTCACCTGTCATTACACCTGCTGCTGCTGCTGCTGTCGCCATGATGTCCCTGACAATAATCACAAACATATCAGATACAAGTCCCGTGGATAATCCTGCATAACTGATATAACTTTAATAACTTAAGGGAGAGGCTGGGTTATGGCGTATAGGGCGTACACACGGAGCCGTTTGACCCCCCAGAGCGTTCCGTCCGCAGATCTACCCACCTTGGGACCCGTTACCGTTTGAGGGCTCCATTTCCCAGGTTCCGTTAGGGCCTTGTGTGGATGAACCGTCCATATGATAGAGAACTGTAGCAGATACAACCCTTTTCGTGTCTGTGTGTGGGCCTCATAGTGGCTCAGTCAGCAGGGGCTAGGACTGGGAGCCGTAGGGTCGCCGGTTCACGTCCCCGAACAGACTTAAAATATGCACTGGTACTTGGAGAGGTCCCAGAGCCCTGCTGTGGTGCCCTTGAGCAAGGCACCTGACACCCCCGCCCCCCACCCTGCTCCTAGTACTAGGATGTACTTGCAGAGGTCAACTTTCACTGTGCATGCTGTATGCGCTGCATGTGTGACCATTAAAGAGGGTTTCATCCCTCCAATTCTATTCATCTATTCTATGTATAGATGATGAGATATGTATTGATGTCAACAGTCCTGATCCACATATATGGTGGAAATCAAGAGAAGTACTGTATGTGTAATGACAAGGCTAAGCATTTCTGGCCATGGTGATTAACTGTGCTGCTGAGGCAGGAAGAAAGTCTGATGGAATCGATAAAGTTCTCAATGCTGTGGGAACGTTTCTTGAACATTATGGAGTAACTGGAGAGAAAGTAGGGGCTACAACGAGAGGCTTTCATGCCCCCTCAGAGCTCAAATACTATTACAGAGCTTTTATTTTTGTTAAGAGGTGCGAAAATGTTTAGCTTATTTATGTCTTTTTCCCTATATTATTAGCTTTCTTTAGTTATTTGTCACTGCCAGTGGCGAGCCGTGACTTTTATACCTAGGCCCTCTGACCCCCCCCTTCCCTCGAAAAACGTCACAGCGTATACTTCAGCGGAATATCAAAACAACGGCCCGGGGTGCAAAACGCATCAATGACAGCGACCCTCTACCACACAAAACAACACCAACGCACAATAACCTACAGAAATCTCAAATCCCTCTCACCTTCAGCAATCACTGCCTCCATTACCTGCAAGATGTCTGTCACCCCCCCCCCCCCCCCCCCCCCCCCCCCCCACTTTCTGAAAACCCATCTGAACTTGTGGACTATTATAACAGTACCCTCTCCTTCTGTCTCAATGAACTGGCCCCCACAAAAACTAAAAATGTCTCTTTCATACACTCCGCCCCCTGGTATACCCCCGAACTCCGCCAAATGAAATCAAGGAAACGTCAACTGGAACGTCAATACAAGAAAACCACACGAACAGTCCATCTACACATCTACAAAGACTATCTCCAGCAGTACAGTAACGCACTCAAAGCAGCCCGGTCTAATTACTACTCACAACTCATTCAGTCTGGCTCCAGCAACCCCAAGCGTCTGTTCTCCACCATCAGCAAACTTCTCAAACCCTGTGACAACGCCACCTCATCCTTCACCACCGAACAGTGCAACTCCTTCCTCTCGTTTTTCCAAACCAAAATTAGCAACATTTACAGCAATCTGACACCCTCATAAGCACCCCCCACCTCCCCTCCTGGCTCCCCCCCTTCACCTCACAGCCCCTGTCCCACTTATCCCCTGTGACCCCCATGCAACTGTCCGACTTCATGACCGGAATTAACTCCACCTGCAGACTTGACCCAATGCCCTCCACATTTGTTAAAGAGAGCCTCCCTGCCATCTCCCAACTCATCGCCACCATCATTAACTCCTCCCTCAGATCTGGATCAGTTCCCCCCTCTCTCAAACTGGCTGCTGTCACACCCATTCTCAAAAGACCTGGACTCACACCTGACATCATGTCCAACTTCCGGCCCATCTCAAATCTCCCCTTTCTGTCAAAAATACTTGAACGTGTCATTGCCTCACAACTAGAATCCCACCTCAGCTCCAATGACCTCTTCGAACCATTTCAATCAATTTAAATTTCCGATCAAAACACAGCACCGAAACAGCTCTTCTCAAAATCACAAACGACCTCCTCCTCTCCTCTGACTCCGGCAACCTGAACATCCTCATCCTCCTCGACCTCACCGCAGCATTCGACACCATCAACCACACCATCCTGCTGTCCCTCCTCGAATCATCACTCAAAATCACCGACACTGCACTCTCCTGGCTGAAATCATACCTCACCGACAGACATCAGTTTATCAACATCAACAACTGCACCTCCTCCACTGCTCCTCTGTCCCAAGGCGTCCCCCAGGGTTCGGTGCTTGGCCCCCTCCTCTTCATCCTCTATATGCTCCCCCTTGGCAAAATAATTAGTCGCCACAACCTTCAATTTCACTGCTACGCCGATGACTTCCAACTTTATATCTCAACAAAAACCATCACCCCCACAACACACTCCACTCACCAACTGTCTCTCAGAAATAAAAGCATGGATGCAAACAAACTATCTCCAACTGAACAGTGCCAAATCAGACATCATCATCATCGGCCCCCCATCCCGTACCAAAACCATCCAGAATGTCAACTTCACCATTGACAGCAATACTCTATCCCCCCCCCCCTCACATCCGCAACCTCGGAGTCATCTTCGACAGTCAGCTCAAATTCAATCACTACATCAATCACATCACCAGGACCGCCTTTTTCCACCTCACAAACATAGCCCGTCTCCGCCCATCATTCTCCTCCTCTGCTGCTGAAACCCTGATTCATGCATTCATCACATCACGACTCCACTACTGCAATAGCATCCTCTACGGCAGGGGTGGCCAACCAGTCAGAGGTTAAGAGCCAACATTTTTACTATGTTACTGCAAAGAGCCACATCAAACACACAGTCACAGATGCACGTGCACCCCCCCCCCCTCCTTCTCTCTTTTGTTCTCAGCCTTTCTCTGTGCTCCTTCACTTTCTTCCTCCCCTCTCTCTCACAGATAAAATGAAAATCCAAAACTTTACACACACACACACACACACACACTCCCCACACAGAGAGACACACATAGCTCTGCTCAGACAGATTTATTGTAAATGTCACACACCATAATATTGACAGAAATTGAATTAAACCTCTCCTAGCAGTATTCAGAGGCCAGTTAACATAACAACATAACAATGAACATTGTGTGCACTCACACACAAACTCTCAGTAAACAAAATTGAAAGGTTTTTTATCTTACTTTAAATTAGTGGGACTTCTGACATTCCTTGCTTTGAACAATCCCCCTCAAATCTGGCTTGTATTCCGTTGTGGCCACTCGAAGCAATTCTCTCACGTGTGTCAGTCAGAACAGATCGATGCTTAGATTTCACGTGTTTCAGGGTAGAAAACACAGACTCACAGACGTATGTTGACCCAAACATTGAAAGCAGCTTGAGCGCAGCCCGTTTGACATTGGGGTATTTTTCGATTGGCACAGTTTTCCAGAACTCAAGGGTCCCTTCCCTCAGAACAGGTTTCAGTCGGTCATCCTCTGAAAGTTCGATCATCTCCAACTCGGCCACCGCCTCGTCCTTGACTAGCAGGGCTTTCAAACAGTCCGTCTCAGCATTAGAAGGATCGACGAGGAACGTAATCTGTGGCCTTTTCACATGTAGATCATGGAACCGTCGCAACGTTTTCCTGCAGGGTTTCAACCAATGTTGCATAACGGGCTGTTTGCTTTTTCCGGGTGGCACCGGTGGCTTGTGCGCTTGCTTTTAGCAGAGAGGGAAAATGCGCTAATTCTCCCTTTTGAAGATGTGTCTTAAACAGTTTCAGTTTGTTAACAAACGCAAATACACTTTGCACTAAGTCAGGCAGCATTTTTAACTTTCCCTGCAGATCCAGGTTCAGTCTGTCCAGATGACACAGCATGTCGACCAAAAAGGCCAGATCCATAATCCACTTGGGGTCTGAGAGCTCCGGATAATCCTTGTCCTTCTCTTCCATGAACAGTTTCACAGCATCCAACAGCTCAAAGAAGCGAGACAGCACTTTGCCTTTAGAAAGCCACCTCACAGTGCAGTGCAGCGGCAGGTCTCCTGGAAGCCCTTGGTCGAGTTCAGCGATGAGATTCTTAAATTGCCTGTGGTTAAGAGCATGCGTGATGTAGTTTACGATTTCCATCACAGGCTTCATGACGTTGTCTAAATTCAGTGATTTGGACACAAGTTGCTCCCGGTGAATGATGCAGTGGAAATTCCAAAACTCGGGAAATGTGTTGTCAGCTTTGCACAGCCCCACAAGCCCGTTATCAGATCCGACCATTGATGGCGCTCCATCCGTGGCTATTGCAGTTAGTTTCTGCTTGGGCACATTTGCCTTCACAAACACATTTATCATTGTTTCTTTTACATCGATGCCACGGGTTCTGTCTTTTAATGGCACAATATCAAGGAGTTCTTCTTTTATAACACAATCCTTTGAGACTGATCGTGCAAATATTGCCAGCTGAGGCTTGTCTTGTATGTCACAAGACTCATCCAATGCCACACTGAAAAACTCACATGTTTGAAGATCAGAGTGTAACTGCGCTTCAATGGCGGTGTTAATGTCCGATATTCTGCGTTCAACAGTGTGGCGGGACAGTTGGACGTCTGATACCGCTTGTTTCAGTTTTTTGTTTTCTGGAGACAAGATTTCAACCACGTCACTGAGGCATTTTTGAACAAACTCCCCTTCATTGTACGGCTTTTTAGCTCGTGCTATGTTCCAAGCAACTTGATAAGATGCAAGCGTTACGGTCTCCCAGTGCTTCGTTATTTTTTTGAAAAACTGTGTCTGCTTTTCTGCCTGACTTTTCAAGGTGTTTATCTTCTGCTTGCGAAGTTCCGTACCTTTTGGGAAGTCCTGGTCGATGTTAGCATGGAGTGAGGTGAAATGGCGCTGAAGATTTGAAGCCTTGAAATGGGTTAATGCTGTCTGGCATATAAGGCAAAATGGCTTGCAATTTCGTTCGATAAAAAAATATGAACTCTCCCACTCTACTAAAAATGTCCTATGTTCGTCTTCATATTTTCGTTTAGCTGTGCATTTCTTCCCTGCCATTTTAGGATCAAACTGAATTTCATGGTCAGATAGTGTTTAATACTCGATTCTGATTGGTCAATTCAGAACACGTGACACGTTGTTAATCCAGAACAGACAGACCGCTGTCAAGGATTTATTGACCGTTGTTAAGGACGCTTACATCTGCAGAATGAAGTTCAGTCGATTGAAATGTATACAGTTTGGCCGAAAAGCAAACTGGGACAAGAAAAACAGCGGAGGAGTAACGGGGCAGAAACCCTCCTTTTTACGCAACGGTCCACATCAAACGGCGACACATATTCAGTTGCCAGTTACTTTGGCATTAAGGCAGGGATATCTAGATACTTTACAAGGTTTGACATAATGAATTGTGCTACTTTTAAAGCAAGCAGCGATGTTTTCAAATCTGTAATCAAAAAGCTCCTCAAAAATGCTATCGAAGCAGTTCCTGCCGTTACTACGTTAGTTCAAACAGTAACAACGGACTATTTCTCTTTGCGGATGCATGTCATTTTAAATAAATAATAGCGTACTATTTTTTAAATCAATAAAAACATTTTCTAAATCTATAAAAGCATTTCAATTAATATTGGGAGTCATATCGTTACTTTGTTGAGAATGTGGCCATGTAATAAGCGGGATAATGGGCAAATAACACCCTTCATGCAGATCTAGATCCCTCCGCTTCGCGTCGGGCTCCTGATCACAATTAGACGGCGCTGTCATCCTCTCATACTGACACCTGACACCACACATACACACGTAGGGAGAGCCGTTACGAAAGTAACGGAGCGATTTTATCCGAGCCCAAACAACTTTGACCGGCCAAATTACGTCAGAATTATCAGCATTCAATACTTAACAGACCTACTAAATATCAGGGTTAACTGTCAGGAGTCCGTGTCTCTCCCCCACACTCACACATATAAAATTCGATATGAACTGAAGAGCCGCATGAAACTGGCTCTCGAGCCGCATGCGACTCGAGAGCCGCGGGTTGGCCACCCCTGCTCTACGGCATACCATCCAACCTCCTCAATAAACTCCAACATATCCAGAACTCTGCTGCCCGCCTCCTCACCCACACCCGCTCCCGAGACCACATCACTCCCGTCCTCCAGAACCTCCACTGGCTCCCCGTCCGTCAAAGAATCCACTTCAAAGTCCTCCTGATTACTCACAAAGCCCTCAACAACCAGCCCCCCCCCCCTACCTCACAGACCTGCTGCACCACCACACCCCTTCCCGCTGCCTCCGCTTATCAGAAGCCAACCTCCTATCCATCCCCACCCGCATGAATCACCGGACCTGGGGGGACAGAGCCTTCTCCGTCGCTGCCCCCTCCCCTGGAACTCACTCCCACAACCCATCAGAGACTGCACTGACCTCACCACCTTCAAAAAACTTACAAAAACTCACCTCTTCAATCTGGCTTTTAATGTGTGATTGTTTTTGTATTGCTTGATTTTAATTTGACTTTAACTATATTTATTTATTTGTTGTTCTTTTCTTTTCTTTTCACTATATCTGTAAAGCGTCTTTGAGCACCTGTAAAAGCGCTAACAAAATAAATCTATTATTATTATTATTATTATATAAACACCTATATACAGGGCACCCACAGCCAAGTAACAATTAAAAATGAATTAAGTCGGCATGGCGGCCCACATTGAAAATGACTTAGGCCAGTGGTTCCCAAAGTGGGGGGCGCAGAGGCATGACAGGGGGGGTGCGAGAGACCAGGAGGAAAATGGTTAAAAAAAAAATCATAATTGGAAAAATGATTGATTCGAAAATAATGATACAGTACAGTACTATTACGTCTGGGTCTCTGTGTTTCATTAAAGCTCGGCTCTGTGTGTGTGTGGAACGAGCCATTTGTGTGCGTGCACAAGCGAGAGAGAGAGTGCTCCGGTACCGGAGATCGTTGTTGTTAGCTTCTGGTGCTAGCGAGCTACGCTAACGGATATAAGGGGTTTTTTCAACAACAAAGTGGAGGAGAGTCCTCTCCTGTCAGACTGAGAGGCTCAGTGAGCTAAAGGAGTCTCTCAGTGTTTAGATAGTTAAAGTGGACCTATAATGCTATATTTGACAAATATATTGTAGGGCCATACCTATACAAAACATGTCTGTGAAGTTTTTTTTTCAAAATACCAAACAGATCACCCGTTGATGCCATGTCTCTTACTGCTAAAACCCCTCTTTTGCAGCCCTGTTAGAGAAAGGCAGATTTTGGGTCCTTAGCTTGAAAAAAAAAAGAAGAGGAGGCGGAGCTAATGCCTGATCAGAATTCTACCGGAGATAAAGTTAAATTCGGTTGTGATAAAACCAACCCAGTCTCACGGCATTTCGTGTTATAGTCACGACATTTAATCTATTGATTCCTGTTCACCAACGCGATTTTCCCCTTTTTTTCGTGTCACACAGAACGATTTTAAAAGCAATGTATTTCTATTGGTAGTATGTTTCGTGCCTGCAACACATCTTTTTGCCCGTTCGGGTCTTGGAAGACCGGAAGCTGTGGGGTTCATAAAAACATCTTCTTACTCAATATCAAGCCACGATTATTGTTTTTATTTTAAATCGTATAATGTCGGACTTTTTTTGTCGTCTGTGAGGAAAAGAAATGTGGCTCAGAGCCTCAGAATACTGAAATCTGTATTTTTTTTAATCTTTTTTTCCTTCTAATTTGTTATTCTTTTCTAAATAACACACTGTTATTTACTCAACAATAACACACAATTATCCTTGTTTTTATTTATTTGTTTAATTCCATAATCTCGGGCTTTTTGGCGTCCATCAGGAACTGAATTTCAAAATAAAAATAACCGGAAACAGACGTAGGCCTATAAGGTACATTTCGAGCATCATCGAGTTTAGGATGGCCGAAGACACTACACTACCCATAATCCCCAGCTATCGTTTAGGACTACAGTCCCCGTGATTAATCTTCAAGCTCTGGGATTGGATGTTGGAGTGGCAGTGCGCCAAGGTTACGCCGAGCGTCAAACAGCTCTTTGAAAGAACTACACATGCTGGCTATTGTGTTTCGCAACATGTTCTATGGGACGTCTCTACTGGGAACGTTTTCGTTTTTCCCACAATTAGAAGTTGCCAGTATTAAACACATTGGTGTTATCAAATGTAAAACATATAATTAATAAAGGGGTGAAAATCGCTCGTGTAGGCCTACATAATGGGCAGCATTAATATATACCCACATGACAGCTCATTGTTACTTTGTAATTCTACTCCACTACAATTCAGAGGGTAACCTGGTATTTTTACTCCACTACATTTAATTTAGTTACTTTGCAGATTCTGATTAATGATGTGAAATATGAACAACCCTTAAATCAGGCTTTAGTTACACCTGAGTAAAATTCAGGGAAGGTGATTGTCAAGTGCCAACAATCAGGCGAGATATTTGAGAGTTCGTGATTGAGAAGACTAAACATTTATCTGCAGATCCCTATAAAGCAGGCATCCTCAAAGTCCGGACTCCGATCCGGATCCGGACCGAACCACAACTGTCTCTGGACTCTGAGCAAATTATAATTTTCATATGTATTATCTGTATTATCTGTATTATCTGTGTTATTTGCGAGACATCGCCACAACGCAACGAGTCAAAATTCTCCGCTATGTCCACTGCAAACAGCGCTCTGCATGTCCGACTGTTCCAATGTCTGTGTGTGTCTGTCAACGCATTGGTCCAATCACATTCAGCATCCCGTCAGCGTTTTTGTCCCCCACCAACAGTCTGCGAATCAGAGGTAGAGTAGGGCGGGTCTTCGCGGAATGCGGGTGGGAAAAATGCGTGTCTCGTCTCTCCCCAGCTGCCACCCCAGTTGGCAGCTTTGTTTTTGAAAGAAAAGTTGTGGCTCATCGGACATTTATGAGAGAAAGTCTCTAATGTCCGAGTGCAAGTGAATGCAGCACAAGACGCACGTCTTGTAACCCCTCCCCCGGCCCTGGCGCGAGCGTGGAAATATGATTGGCGGCGATTTAATTTGAACGGGATGGTGCAAAACGAGAAGCATTCGGACCCAAGTACTGAAGGAATGAGGTATTTGCGGTCTACAATAACAGAGAAGAGACTGTCAGGTTTGGCTGCACTCAGCATTGAATCAAAACGCACTAAAGCTGTTGATCTTAATCAGTTTGTGAGGCGTTTCGCTGAACAAAATGGTAATCGCCGCATTCAGCTGTAATAGACATGTCAACTTGATGCTCTGCTCACGGATGAGCATACAAAACTGTTAAGATGATGACCTTACGTGTGTAAATATATTTTTTTCTTTGTGGGGGTCTGCCCCCAAAAAACTGTTTTAAGTCCTGAGAAAGTCAAATAAGACGGTGTGTAAAACTACACTGCCCAGCCAAAAGAAAGTAACCACTTTGATTTAACTAGGCCAGTAGGTAAGGACATTCCACTGGATAATAACTGAAGTATAAAATAATGCGTGACTGAAGTGTTTGAAGGCAAACAAAAAGAGGAAATAACAGGTCAAATCAAGCAAATCCCCCTCTCAGATTCCACAGCAACCAGAAGAACATAAATACTGGCTGGTGATTTGATTAATCAGCTTTGTGATGGAATAAAAAATGCATAGTGCATTTCCTTAGCTGTGGATGAGTCTACTGACACCAGTGACAATGCTCAGTTGCTGGTGTTTGTGAGTTTTTATGATGAGGCAAAGGGGGAGTTTGTTGAAGATGTGTTGGGCCTGACGAACCTCAGTGGACACACAAGGGGGCAAGACATTTATAAAGCAATAATGGGAATGCTGAATGAAAGAGGGTGCAGCTGCCTTTATTCATAACTGTGCAGCTCTTACACTGCGACTCTGAGGGATCAAGCACAGACACAATAACAATGAAAACTGCTGCATACAGATTATTTTTGTTTTTGCAACCTCGTGTTAAGAATCTCGTTGCAATTGTTTAAAAGTTTGAATGACCGTAATAAACGGACCTTTATCTTATTGAAAAATGTCTTTGGACCTTTAAGATTTGTATTTGAGTACCCCTGCTATAAAGTATATTCATTACTCGTTATTCTCTACTAATAGTTATTTAAAGACTGTATATAATGGCTATTTTGCACATCCACATGTCATATGTATCATATACACAACTACCGTGTAGTTATGCAATGAATGAAAAACTTGGGTCTCAGGTTCCTCAACAGTGCATTACAAGACATCTATCAATATGTGTGTATACCTCCACCATTAAACTGTCGTATTCTGCACATTTCTTATACTATCTACATACATAAGAGTATAATTCATATGTATAATATCAGTTAAAATAAGTGCTTCAACATAGTTAACATTGCAGGAAAGCAATATATTAGACGTTAATATTTAAAAGAAGACCTTAATCTAAAGTATTATTTAATGTTTAAATAAAGGTTAATTAGTTTGTCTGTTTTGCACATCCTCCTATTAATATCTTTGTACATCCGGCACTAAACTGTTTTATTGTAGAGATCACTTACAGTATCTTCTTGTTTTTTATATTCTATATTTCTATCATTGACCTTCTACTTTCCCCCTATGAAAGTATGTACTCTTAATATGTTTTTCATCAAATATAACACATAAAAACAATAATTCAATAACGTGCTTTAACCACTAGGCGGTGCACACAAGGTACACACAGCCATAATAACTTTTTATTATTAGTGTTGGACACTTATGTATGTGTAACATCTGAAGATGTTCATGTTTTCACATCATTTTTACAGCATATTGCTATATTATTTCAGACTCAGTATTTACATTCTTATATTCAAAGAAAATCAGTAATATCTTCAAAAACTACAAGTCCTTTTATATCAGCTGTGCACCGTTATGGTGTAAATATAACCTATCTACCAATTAGATCAAATGTAAAAGTCAGCCGAATTAGTGTTGATACTGCAAGGAGACGTATTGTGTGAAGAGAAATGGAAGATGTTGTTTAATTGCTGATAGATTTATGATCCACGTCAAGTATTCAGTTTCGGCGGCATTTCTTCCAGTTTGTCTAGAAGTCTTCTAATCAGGGCTCTATAAATAAAGAACTACGGCAGATGTGTAATATGTAATGCAGCCGAACCGTGTATTACAATGCCGTTATGTGATGACTTCCAAAGAGAAAAGCAAGCACACTCGGAATAAAGTATTATTTTCTTTTAAAAGAAAATGTTTTTCGGATTTCATATCGCATAAACACCATATCCCAGCGTGCATTGCGGCTAAAACATCCAATCAACGAGCTTAAACCATAGCTGAGGATCTTGGGTAATCAGTTCAGTGGCTGTGAATCGCAATGATTCTCGAAATGTCCCTTATAGGCCTACGTCTGTTTCCGGTTATTTTTAGTTTGAAATTCAGTTCTTGAGGAACGGCTAAAAAGCCCGAGATTATGGAATTAAACAAATAAATAAAAACAAGGATAATTGTGTGTTATTGTTGAGTAAATAACAGTGTGTTATTTAGAAAAGAATAACAAATTAGAAGGAAAAAAAGATTTAAAATAATACAGATTTCAGTATTTTGAGGCTCTGAGCCCATTTCTTTTCCTCACTGATGGCAAAAAAAGTCCGACATTATACGATTTAAAATAAAAACAATAATCGTGGCTTGATATTGAGTAAGAACATGTTTTTATGAACCCCACAGCTTCCGGTCTACCAAGACCCGACCGGGCAAAAAGACGTGTTGCAGGCACTAAACACACTACCAATAGAAATACATTGCTTTTAAAATCGTTCTGTGTGACACGAAAAAAAGGGGAAGATCGTGTTGGTGAACACGAATCAATAGATTAAATGTCGTGACTATAACACGAAATGCTGTGAGACTGGGTTGGAGAAAACGCCATCCTGTTTAAACCACGTCAAGGATTATTTCTGAAACAGGATGGAGCTCAAATGCTTTTTCTCTTGCAGGTTTATCACAAGGTGAGTTATTTTTGTATTTCCTGCTTTTTAAACACATGTGCTCTCCAGTACAGGTTAGCTCTGAGTGTTAGCGAGGCTTGCTAATGTAAACAAAGACGAGATTACGTCCAAAACACGTCAGGCATTGTTTCTGATGGCAGATTTCTGTGGGTCCGCCACCAATTTGACGTCAGGTCGGATGGAATCTGTATCCGCTCGTTGTACACCCGTTTTTAAAAGATTTGGGTACGGAGGAAAAGAGAGAGGGTTTTATTTTCTGACGCTGCGTGAGTTCCCCGACACACCGGGGACACGTATGTATAAAAGACATCACAAAGTGCATTTTGCATGATAGGTCCCCTTTAACTTTAGTCTAAGTTATCTCAGTGGGTCTCAAACGTTTTGGTCACCATTAATGTAAACAATTATTTCCGAGGCACACGTTTATATGATCATTATAGTTATAAAAAAATAAGAGAATAAATGAAAAACAGGTATGAAATACTATATGACGGCAAAAAAATAATACAGTTTAAAAGGGTGATTTGTAAAATATCCATAAAGAAAAAGTAAATCTGTTTACAGTTCTGTTTCATATGGGTGTTGAGAGAGGTATCCATAGATCTCTTCATGTTGCTCTCAAAGTGCACCAGATTGATGCTTTTAACTTCAATATTTAAAAATAAATCTTCCCGGGGGAGCTTGCCCCCGGACCCCCCTATGTGAGGTCCGCACACCACCTATAAAAATAGCACTTTACCCCTGCTTACACCTATATGCCGTGAGCTGATTATCGAGCCTTCATTGTAACAGTCGCGGGTACACTGTGTATTTGCGTGTGGAGTGTTGCAGTAGAACATTCCACTGTAGCCCGGTACATTAATGGGAAACCCTAAATGTTTGAGCACCCTCTATGAAACGACAAGCTACCCCACAGCACCCCCAAAAGAAATCTCTGGCGCCGCCACTGAGCCTGACTATTTGTGTTGGGGGGGCCCGACTTTTTTTTTTCTCCAAAGGGGGGGCCTGACAGAAAAAGTTTGAGAACCACTGACTTAGGCCTACCTCTGATGATCAAATCACTTAAACACAAAGTCCATCCTCCTGTCCTTTTGGATGAAGCACTTGATGGCGGGTCATGCAGCTGATCCTTTGCCACTCCAGTTTATCATTGTAACTCAATCTTGAAAATTACTCGGTTAATAATTTCGCAACGATGTCATCACTATCACTGACATGAGCCATCATGAACGAACTTATGCTAATCAGAAATCTATCGATCATAAATCTATCGATTAGATTTATGATTCGAAAATTATAAAAGTAG
Organism: Dissostichus eleginoides; assembly: GCA_031216635.1. NCBI lineage: Eukaryota > Metazoa > Chordata > Actinopteri > Perciformes > Nototheniidae > Dissostichus > Dissostichus eleginoides. The sequence continues at coordinate 32,106,697 of CM062277.1, read as the reverse complement.
GGTAGACATGTGGATATTATCCGGCTGAACAAAACGTGCATTTATCTAACAGGTTCGTTTTCCACAGACCTTATTTCGAGCTGTTTTCCAAAACCCTATGGAGAAATCCCATTGCTTTTTTGTCGAGGGAACCAGCAGCTTACTTCCGGGTTTTAGGACGCGTCACTGCACCACTTGCATAGACTTCACAGCGGGCGGAACTTGTCATAAAGTCCGCGAAAATAAAGCCCACCCATTTAGAGGGAAGATATGATTGGTCAATTGTACTGTCATTTGATATTACTCTCTCGTTGAGTTACTATAGCGGGCCCTCTGTGAATTTACAGCAGGACCACCAATCAGCTCCTGTCTTCACATAACTTGCAGAGAGGGCTAAAGGAGCTTCTTTCATTTAACCCTTCACATTCCAACAGAAACTGAACAGGCAGATTTGAAGGATTTATTTCTTTGGAAATGTTATTTTAAATACAATTAAATCAAGTTATTTTGGTAAAACTAATGAAAAATATAACTAAAAAAAGATTTAAAAAAAAAAGATTAAAAAAGAATTTTTTAATGTTTTCAAATATTATTTTTTAGAATATCTTCCAAGCCCTGACGGCTCGCCACTGGTCGCTGCGAGCTTTACGAAACGCGCAGAGAAAAACGTAAAAAGCATTAAAGAAATGTGGGTGGGATTGTTAATCTTAAGAATCTAGTGTTATTTTAGTTTTTTAAACTATTGGATTGATGAAGAAGATTTAGGTTTTTTTTTTTATTTTGCTTGTGTTCAAGTGTGGACCAGACCAGACCCCCAAGAGCTCTGGTCCAAACTCCGGCAGTAGGTGGCGGTAATGTGCCCAAGACGTTATGTTCCCGCCCCCCAGTAAACAAGAAGAAGAAGAAGAAGAACACTCCGCTTTGCCTTTGCAGTCTACAGTTGCAGCCAGGTTACAAAACCCAAGCTGAGCTTCACGAACACCTCAGTCAGGTCGGAGCCTCCATTGCGTCGCGGAGAATGGGTTTTGATACGTTCTGCAGCCTGAACAGTTCTGATCCATTTTGGGTGAGTTTATTTTCACTACCGTAACCTTTATATATTTCCCTCTAGTTGTTAATAGCTAACGCTGATATATCTGACTGAGACCCGGTAAGTTACATTCCCAGAAGAAGCCACCCACAGTGTGTCTGTTCTGTAACACCGGCAGAACCACATGCCTGTGCCCGGTGCTGTGCCCGGTTCTGTCCCCCGCGGTGTGTGTGTCAGCCTCGGCGTGGACCCCAGTGTGGACCCCCCCGCTGCAGCCCTGGACACAAAACGCCATGTGAGGCTGGTTTCTACCCAAGCGTTTATTTGCAGTAATCCTCGTACCGTCGGTAACCATTTCGCAACACCTCGAGGAAACTCAGGTATTTCCATGGGAGCCTGCCTGCAGGCGCCAGAGGACACCTCCACTCTCAGGACAGGAAGTGCATGCACGCTAAGAATTACAAAATAAAATCGTATTGACACTTATTATATGTGTGTGTGTGTGTGTGTGTGTGTGTGTGTGTGTGTGTGTGTGTGTGTGTGTGTGTGTGTGTGTGTGTGTGTGTGTGTGTGTGTGTGTGTGTGTGTGTGTGTGTGTGTGTGTGTGTGTGTGTGTGTGTGTGTGTGTGTGTGTGTGTGTGTGTGTGTGTATATATGTGTATATATACATATATAAGTGTCATATATAAGTGTCAGTGCGATTTAATCGCACTGACACTTATTAAAAAAAATAACGACATCTTGTATTTTAGTTACACCCGCTAGACAACAGTGGAGGGTTCGAGAAACAACCGTGTTTGCCGGGTGCACCGCGGCGGAGGTGGGGAGGTTCCAGCCGGGAACCTCCACCCCGCTGCGGGACCCGTGGTGGGACCCCTGAGTCAGACGGTGCGTCTTGGTCACGCTTAATATCGGCCGGCCCGGGAAGGAAGAGACACGCAGTGTGGGGGAAGTCCCCCACCCCAACGCAGCACACCCCCCATCAGAGTCGAACCCGCAGTTCGGAGGAACCGACTGCCAGAGCACCGGCACTAGGCCGGGCCGGTGGAGGCCCTCCGATGGTGGGTCGCGTTTGCCATTCAATCAGTGAGAGGAGAGGAGAAAAATGCAACAAAAATGGTCAAAATCCATTAATATATGGATGAGTGGGGGGGAGAAACGGCTGGACACAGGCCGTGGGGGAACACCCGAGACCGGGCAGTGTCCCCGGTAGAAGGAACCGGGTGAAATAGGCGAAAAATTAATAAAACCGGGGAAAAGTGAAAAAAAGTGTCTGAAAATAGGCACTCGTGAGGCGGGCAGAGTCCCCTGTCAACTCCCGTTACATTCCTCCATGATGTCATTTGAGCTAAAAATGACTAAGTCAACTTTTACGAGAACCAGGCTGGGGGGGTCAAAAGGGCTTGACCAAGGCCGACCCAAAGTGCATGGTGAGCGGACTCATCACCTCCGTGGTTAGTCCATTGTGATTTGAAAACTTCCATCAGACGAGTCCTTCGGGGGGCGGGGAAAAAAACGTGTTTGTCAGAATCGTCACTTCCTGTACTGAGAGTGGAGGTGTCCTGACAGTGGAGCCTACACCGGAATTGTCCTGAGAGTGGAGGCCTGCAGGCAGACAGGAGTGGTTCTCTCCGCATTCATTACTTAAATGTCACCTTCATACTTATTTTTTATATTTTTTTGTATTGATGTTTAAACTGTGACATCATGTTTACAAATCAAAACAGCTGCTGACCTCTTTGCTAAAAGCATAACTGGGGCGTGTGCTGGGCCGGTGGGCAATGAAGGGTAGAGAAGGCCTTTCCTAAGTCATAGGTCTCTATACTGTTGTGCAAACCAATGTTCCCTAAAGGTCCTTACACACCAAGCCGATTTTCGGCGTCGATAGATGTCGGGCCGTCGATGAGCGTCGTGTCGCCCTACTCAGATTGGTGTGTCTTGGTGTGTACTGCATCGTCGTGTCTTTTCGGCCGTGCCGACACCTTCCGCCGCCGATTCGACATGTTGAATCGGGAGGCTGTCGGCTAAAGGCCATCGGCCAAAGAAATCACACTGATTGGCTGTTCAGCTAGCGAATCAGTGCATGAGAAGCGAAACAGAAGTGAGGGACCCAAACAAACTATTAAGAAGGCAAATCTGAGATTTCATTTCACTCCAGCTCTCGACACAGGTTCGGGAAAGCCCCATGAGCTTCTCGATGTAGAGTGAAAATGGAACGCACACGCTATTTGTTGTTTGTTTATATCACGCAGTCTGTTCTTCTTCTCTCTGTTATCACGCAGTCTGTCTTCCGGTTGTTGCCTCTTTTGAATGACGAATACACACTACCGCCGCCTGCTGGTAAGGAGAGTTATTGCCACTCACGCATGCGCAGTTCGTACATGCAACTTGGCCGTCGGCTGAAGTCTTTGCGGTGTGTTCCAGTGCGAAACATGGCCAAGACGCAGAGACGCGAGGCGACGTTCCGTCGGGACGTGTTCTTTGGTGTCAGTTTGGTGTGTAAGGACCTTTAGATGCCTTATATGCAGGCTTCTGCTATGATGTATGATGTCTAGCAACTCCCATTAGGTAATGCCAGTGTGAGGTCATCAACAGCAAGACTGTCGTCTTTTAAGGGTACCAGTGAACACAACCCATTGACTTAACCTGTACAGTGAGCCCAGTAGCTTCCTCTTTAGCGTTTTTGTTCAGGCATCTGTGCTTCTCTCTCCTGCAAGCACATAGGGCTGAAGGTCCTATCCAAAAAGAAAGCTTTACATCTGACGCAGCCTTTCCTCTCAAAGTGCCAGAATGCAGGAAATGCATCGCCTACACAGGGCCACACGAAAACACCTGGGGCGAACTCTTGGTAATTCACAACCTGAAGGTGAGCTCTACATGAGGGTCACATGTAACTCTAGCATCTCCCACGGCTTGCTCTTGGCAAAAAAGTTGCACCTGAACAAAATATAAACACATATGTACTGCACCTGCGTGAGAGGAAGTCACTACCTGGCACTGTTAGTCTGTATTCGGTAACCAGGAAACCAAACAAACAAAGGAGCATTTGCGGACCATTTTCATACCAATCTCGCACACTACTTTCATTTGTATCCAGATAGCCATGTCAATGTGGAAATTGGAATGACGAAACAAATATGATAATCTTTTTTATTTATATTTTCTCTTCTGTCTTTTTTCCTCTACCAGGATTGGAACCGTACATGGTACACTTCTAACCCGGACCTCACACAGTGCTTCCAGAACACTGTCCTTGTGTGGCTGCCATGCCTCTACCTCTGGATGTGTGCCCCCATCTACCTCATCTACCTCCGCAGCCATGACCGGGGCTACATATGTATGACTCACCTCAACAAAGCTAAAACTGTGAGTGGCCGTACCCTTGATTTATTTTTGAATATCAGTGTCATGGAGCTCTGGAAAAAACGAAGAGACCACTGCAGTATTATCCGTTTCTCTGGTTTGACTATTTATAGGTATCTGTTTGAGTAAAATAAATCTTTTTTAATTGTATTCTATAAACTACTGACAACATTTCTCTGTGTTGGAATTCAACAGACACTGGATTGGAATGGCTGCCATACATGTAGAGATTGAGATTTAAGAAACGTTTGTAGTGGTCTCTTAATCTTTTCCGGATCTGTATATTGATTATGCTACTTTTCCTGCTCTCCATTTTAATTGCTCCTTTAATATTGTCTTGTATGTTATTGGAGGAGGGAAAACACGAGTAGTAATACTTCTTTCATACACAAGATGTTTGTGTAAACCAATCAGATTTTACTTTCAGAATTGGTTTTATTACCAAGTAGGTTTACACATAGGAGGAATTTACTTTGGTATAAATGTTGCATGCAAAGAAGAGTACTATAGTATTGTTACTACTAAGACTATTGTAACAAATGAAAAATATAGACAATATTTACACAAAATATAATTATGTGTGAAACGGAGTAAAATATAATGACAAATACAATATACCAGAGGTGGGACCAAGTCATTGTTTTGCAAGTCCGAGTCAAGTCTTTGTGCTCAAGTCCGAGTCAAGTCTCAAGTCTTTGCGTTCAAGTCCGAGTCAAGTCTCAAGTCAGGATGGGCAAGTTCAAGTCAAGTCCAAGTCCTAAACTTTGACAAAACGAGTCTTAAACAAGTCATTATGTGCTTTTCACCAAATGTAATGACATCGATCAACAGAATAATACTTAATAATCAAACTGCTCTTTATTAGTCACATTAATAATTTAATAATCAATTTTCTCTCTGCTGGTAAAGTAACGTGTTTTTTTCTATTTTAAGAGGGATCAGTAAGGTAAGGCTACTGTGACGGTTTGATTCAGAAGGAGTTTAATGTATAAGATCCCTGATGTTAAGGTGACCAGAATGTTTATTTCCACTGTGTAGGCTACAACATGTTATAAGGGACCCACAATCTATCTTTATGCAAGGGATAATGTGCAGCGAGGCGGTCTCTATGGGGAAAAGAACACCTGAATCTAGATCCCTCTGCAGGTGGTACTTTAAGTATTTTTTGATGATAATACTTTTGTACTTTTACTTGTAACAATTTGAATGCAGGACTTTTTATTGTAACCGAGTATTCCTACACTCTGGTACTTTTACTCAAGTACAAGATCTGAACTTCTCCCACCTCTGGCAATAAATCCTGAGTGGTTACCAAAAAAAAACCCTGCTCTGAAGGTTATTTTCATTTTACAAATCCTGCACTCAGCTTTGCTTTCTCCAATATCATTGAAATGCAGCCAGATGCTGCTTCTTTTTTCGGTTTTCCCAAATTTCTTGACTTTTTCCGACGCGCTTGCATTTAAATCGGCTCCCTGTCGCTCTGTGTAGCTGGCCTGTACCTCTACACCTGCTGTCTTTGGAGCGTCTGCCCCCCACCCGTCTTTCACATAATGGTATGATCCTAGTGTGTCCTCGCATATGATTGGCCGCATGGTGTCCCAGCAAAATAAAGTCCCGCCCCTGCCTGCAAGGATTCACAGCAAGAGTAGGAGCGGCTGAAGATTCTTCTCCCCCCCGACTGGAGTCTGCTCTTCTACCGGCACCTCGCGATCGGCGTGTTGGAGACCTCTGAATTAAAGTATCAAGTCACCTCAAGTCAGAAGGCTCAAGTCCAAGTCAAGTCCCGAGTCACTGGTGTTCAAGTCCAAGTCGAGTCGCAAGTGTTTTGTGATTTTGTCAAGTCGAGTCCAAAGTCATCAAATTGGTGACTCGAGTCTGACTCGAGTCCAAGTCATGTGACTCGAGTCCACACCTCTGCAATATACTATATTCACAGTGAGAGCTGTGCAGATTTAAGAAGAGGTAGTGTGGCGCAGAGATGTGCAACATGTTGTGCAGGATTTATAATATTGAAAAGAACAAGATTGTGTTTGCATGATGTGCATCATTTAATGCAGAATGTTCTTTGGGGGATGGATAATAGTCACTGTCAGTTATATTGTAAAAACTCACACATTCTAATGGTCCCTCAGTGGGCATTTCATTTTGTTGAGCTGTCCTTGGATGCTTGATCAAGACAAGAAAGGTTTTCCCACAAGAAAGGGAAAAAGAACAAAAAAGAATGGGAGAAAATGTCCTTAAGGGCAGCAACTGTGGAGGAATCCCTCCCCTAGGATGGGCAGACACTCGATAAATGTTATTTGTACACTAAAATTACACAAGCCACATGAAAAATATGGAACTAATAATAATAATAATAATAATAATAATAATAATAATAATGTGAACATATATGAAAAGTATGGATCAAAGCAGGACAAAGATGAAAGTCATTATCCTACTCTCATACAGAACACAGACTGAGAGCTGGTTCTGCATGACGGGAGTTTAATACCATTCAAAGTATTCAAAGGCCATATTTGTGTTGTGCAAAATGGCTTCAGGGAAGTTTTGGCAATGACAATCTCAACTTTTAGTCTCTTTCAACAATGCAACATTCCATATATAATTTTTTACAAAAGCACACACATCCAGGTTCTGGTGTGGGACAGGGAACATGTAAAAGACGGAACAAATAAACACTACACATTAGATTATGCTTAGATTTAACTTTTTAAAAAAAACGGATTAAAACAAGCCTGCTTACTGCGTTAACTTATGTTTTTATATTTATTTTTGGGGATGAATAATATCTGCTATTCTATCCCACAGAAATGCATCTAAATAAACATTTGACAAAACAATCTAAACATGGAAGAAAATACATAAAATATTGCAAAAGACAAAATTGTGCAAGACATTTGGGGGATACATTATAAGTAGTGATGGACAACGATTAATTGCAGTGTTATGTGCAAAATTAAATAATAAATTCAAAAGTGGTGTATTGCTCACTTTTATTTTAAAAGAACATTTGGTTTGCAAACACTTTAAACAATAGGGTGCTTTTTAACAGCAGTATTCCCTTTACACAGTAGCAGTTCAAATATTTCTTGTAAATCTCAACTTAGACATTAATTAATGTAATCAAATATAAAACCAGAGCTATTTGCCACTGGCAGGGCTTTAACGTGTTATAGAAGTTCCCCCCAGAGTCCAAAGATAAGAGAACTCAACTTTGCAGTGGTTCCAAATAACTCTGGTTCTATCAACTCCTCCGTCTGAAGAGATGTAAACTGTCCATGGCTGCTTCTCACTTCTCTTATTTTTCATATCCTCGCTCCTCGGTCCTCGATATCACCGGAAGTTGAATTGTCTGCGCCATCTTGAGTAGGGTCCCAGTGGCCTTATTTGTACCCGAGGATCGAGGATCGAGGAGCGAGGACCGAGGATCGAGGATCGAGGATCGAGGAGCGAGGATCGAGGACCGAGGACCGAGGAGCGAGGATCGAGGACCGAGGATCGAGGACCGAGGATCGAGGAGCGAGGATCGAGGAGCGAGGACCGAGGATCGAGGAGCGAGGACCGAGGATCGATAATGGAGGAACCACCAGACCATCCTCCGGTGAAATCCTCAGACACTCGCCCCGCCCCCTTACTGTGTATCGCTCAGTGATTGGACGATGCAGCGCATGTACTGATCTGTTGCTTCTTGACATGAGAGCAGTTTCCCAGCGGAGTGAAGAAAACACATGAAACTCACGGGACTCACTCCTCAGTTTATACCGTGTTTTGTTTCAATGAATGTATCATTTAGTTACAGATATGTGATTTATCTGAACAACAGAGTGGACAAAAATCATTTTATTCATTTATTGGAAACATTTTCGTGATCGCTTTTTTCGTTTTACATTTTCATTTATTGTCATTTCCATTCAGTCAGTCATTAAGTGCTATTAAAATGTTAATTTGCTACATATCCACACAAACAATCAAAGTGTGCAGTCCAATGAATGTTAATCTAACTGGGTTTTGATAGATAACATATCTCTTTTTCTTCTCTCAATTATTTTATTTCTATTGTGCACTCTAATCAATATTAATCTAACTATTGTTCGTTTATACATTTTAAGAATGGCGTTTATCTTTTTTGAGAATTAGTTCTTATTTTATATATTTGGGTCTACAACAGATGATACAAATGTTTATGTCAGTAAATGTGTACTAACAGAGGCGGGGGTGTTTGTGAAAACAACGGGGACAGAGCTGGCTGCTGTCAGACGAACAGCTGTGCGGCGTCATCACAAACGGACGTCGCGTCACGTGACGCTCCGGAGGAAAGGACGTCCCATTGCTCTTAAAACTCATTTCCCTGCTTCTTCTCCCTTCTCGTGGTTTCCTTGCGTCTCTCCATGCTCCATGCAGGAAAAGATGCAAGTGAGGGACGCAAGGATTGCATTAAGAGAAGCGAGATGCAGCCTCTGTCAGAGTTCTGTACTTTCCTCCATGTTTCTGTCCCCGCCACTGCTTTCTGTTTCCGTTCATGTGAGCGCTGCAGCAGTCTTAAGCCCGCCCCAAATGCTCTCATGGGTTGAGACGTGTGATGACGCCCATCCTAAACCAATCCTGATCAACATCCCCTCCCTCCTGTGACCCATGGTCTGTCTGTATCTGTATTCAGAGTCATGTCAAATAAAATACTGTGCAGTTGAAAAAACACTACTTGTTGTTGTTATAACTGTATTTAACCTAACATACTATATGTAAGTGAAGCTTTTTAAAAAGCTCATGAGTTCAACAGTCTTATGGTCCGCGGGATGAAACTGAGTCTGGTGGCCTTCGTCCTGATGCTGCGGTACCTTGGGCCAAGCTTAGTAGAGCCTTTCGATTTTTTTTGTAGTGCACATTCCGCTGAATATGAACATGGCCTTTTAGAGTGCATTGTGCTCCTGCATTGTTGCATTGTGCTCCTGCATTGTTGCATTGTGCTCCTGCATTGTTGCATTGGTGACCAGTTACTGATGCCAGCTATACACCTTATCCTGAATGATCCATTTTGGTGTTCCTGTGGTGTATGTTGTTGTTGTTGTTGTTGTTGAAGTGTGTTTTAACCAACATGCTGCCACATTATGCCACCTGTTATCGTGCACTTATTATTTCAAGATTGTCCTGGAAGATTTGATCACATACAATGACAACCATGTGCAATTTTTTTAATAAAACAGCAATTGTATTATGTTAGTTAAAATAAATCTTCAACTAGTCAGAAACTGCGATTTGTTCTTCTGCCCGCAGGCTGCTGGCGTTCTGCTGTGGATGATCTGCTGGTCGGACGTGTTCTATTCTTTCTGGGAAAGAGGTCATGGCAGCAGCATCCCCGCCCCTGTGCACCTGGTCAGCCCAATGATACTGGGCCTCACCATGGTGAGAGTTTATCTTTGTCATTTATATAGAAAGGGTTTGTTGTATTTTTAAGAGATTGGAATCTTTAATCCTTCGTTTTTTGTGGCTGTAGTTTTGTTTTCTGAAAATGTCTGGTTCTAGTTAAGTTTTAATGTGATTTAGTTTTAGTTTTATTTGCATTGTTGTGAAGATTACAAGAATGATAAAAGAGAACTTAGAACTGAATATTTTCTCTGAGCGTAGTTTATTTGCACATAGTATACATCATCAAATTCAGTGCAAGGTTCATGTGAGTAGCTCAAAAGAAAAATGATACTCAAACTGGGGATTCTATGATCCCCTTAACCTTTGCACCTTTACAAAAGTGCAAAACGCCTTGCACTCATAGCCGTGGGAACATGTTTCAAATGGGGGGTGCTGTGGGGATGACACCAGGGCCGGTTCTGACCAATTTGCTGCCCTAGGCAAGATTTTAACTGGCAATGAAAATCCTCTACAAAAGACCAATACACTACAAAAAGAGAAACGTATTGACATGGTGGACAGCTTACATATAAGGCTTCAAATGTATTTAGTATGGCATGAACATGTTTTAATTGGGGGGTGGACGTCACATGCTCTAGGGGGGTCCGGGGGTCTGCCCCCCCGGGAAGCTTTTTTTTAACATTTTAAAGTAAAATGCTTCAATCTGGTGCACTTTGAGCGCCCAATTACTAGAGACTGATCTAGGGGGTACAACTCTAAACACCCATATGAAAAAGATCGGTTTGCATTTTAATAATCAAATAAGTATGTGAACATTTCCAATAACCTACCATAGCCAATAACAAATACATGTAGGCTAACTTATTTTATTTTTGTGGTTCATTTATATCTTATTTGACCTAGTTAACATTTATTTATTCATGCATATTTTTAAATCTCTCCAGTTTTAAACAATATTTTTGGTTTACTGTCCTATAGTTCGGGCACCTAGTAAGGATGCCACCTGGGCGCCTCCCTAGGGAGGTGTTCCAGGCACGTCCAGCTGAGAGGAGACCGAGGGGTAGACCTAGACCTATATCTCTTCGCTGGCCTGGGAGCGCCTTGGGATCCCCCAGTCAGAGCTGGTTGATGAGGCCAGGGAAAGGAAAGTTTGGGGCTCTCTGCTGGAACTGCTACCCCCGCGACCCGACCACGGATAAGCGGGAGAAGATGGATGGATGGATGGATGTCCTATAGTATACATTGGAATGATTTCAAACCTGTTTTTATTTATCCTAATAATTATAAAGGGGTGCCTTGGAAATATTTGTTTACATAAATTGTGATCAAACCGTTTGAGACCCACTGAGATAACTTAGACTAAAGTGAACTATCTAAACCCTCAGAGTCCTTTACCTCACTGAGCCTCTCAGTCTGACAGGACAGAACTCTCCCTCCACATTATTGTAGAAACAGCTTCTTATATCCGTTAGCGCAGCAGAAGCTAACAACAATCCCCGCCGGTACCGGTGCACCCTCCCTCTCTCTCTCTCTCTCTCTCTCTCTCTCTCTCTCACTTTGGCTGTGAGCTGCGGGCGCCTGATAAGCCAACATCCCCCACTTTCATCACTTACAGCGCCCATCGTACAGGGCAAATGGAAAATGTAACCGGGATGAAAAGGGTGTCACATTTACATAATTATGAATGTTGTTACATCAAGGCTGAAAATTCGTTTTTTTTTAAATTATATTTGTATTATATTTGTATTTAATCTTGTGGAAGTGCAGATCCCCTGTTCTCCACCAGGGGGTGCTGCAGCACCCTCAGCACCCCTACTTCCCACGGCCCTGCTTGCACTCCATTCATACATTTATGTTTTATGCTAAGCCTTTTTCTAGCCATGTTCTGCATTTCCCCAAAAGCATCACTAGGCCTGATATGTCATCGAAAGAAGGTTGCAGGCCTTTAACAAACAAAGAAACTTGTTTTTAGCTTGTAAAGATAGTGGTAAAGCTGTAACCAGAACAAGAAAAGTTTATTTTTATTGCAATGTCATTACCATTTCAGGTAATATTTGTATGTTTGTTCACGTATGGTGTATAAATGCCTTTTTTAAATGTGTTTTTGCTGTAGTTGCTTGCCACACTGTTGATCCAGTATGAACGGATGAAAGGGGTTCAGTCGTGTGGTGTTCTGCTGATCTACTGGCTGCTGGCCCTGCTGTGTGCCACGGTCACCTTCAGGTCCAAGATCCTCCAGGCCCTGGACCAGGTCAGTCTTGAATACCTACATTTGGATTAATGGAGTCTTTAAAAACCTATTGATATGCAACATGTTTGGCTTGGCACAGGTTAGTAGTTATTCCCAGGACCTTGAACACAGTTCCCTCAGATGGTTAAACAAACTAAGCAATACCTTACAACAGCAAGTTCCATGGGTTCAAACTTTCTTTCCAGCTGTGGACAGTGTCTGTGTGGAGGTACACCACCTTCTATATCTACTACTTCCTGCTGCTGGTCTCTCTGTTCCTGTCCTGCCTGACGGACAAACCCCCCCTGTTCTCCCAGGCCATCAAAGACCCGGTGAGTTTCCTTCACACTGTCCACCTGCTCTGTTTCTGCTTCCTGCCTCACTTTTTCTTTTTGAACTTTTTTTGAACTTTTTTTAAATTTTTCATACATAACATCAATAGAACATATATGGAGATGCTTACATAACTGCAGATGTTGTACACCATGATTAATCATTCATGCCCTCCTTGGGCACCAAAAGGACATGCAGTTTCTTAATGTTATCAATTTCTATATTGTGCAAACATTATCAACATATTACAGACAAGTGCAGTGAATACAAATAAATGAAAAGTAAATAAATAAAAATAAATAAGTAAAGAGGTGCTGCTAGAGATCTGGTGTTGCTTGTATTAATGGGGACCATTTTTCTTCGAATTTGTCAGTTTGCAGCTGTAGTCTTGCTGTGATTTTCTCCATTAAATAAACATTTTTTACCCTGTTTCTCCAGTGGACTATATTGGGGGGCTGCGGCTTCATTTTTTTCGCAATTAGAAGAAGAATTGTTAGTAAGAAAGCTACATTTCTGTCCATATCACTGGGCAGTGTACCCAGTATATAAAGTGCTGGGTCCAAAGTAAAGGTAATGCCCAGCACCCGTTTAATCTCCTCTTGAACATCCTTCCAGAAGCCCTGAATGTTTGGACAGTCCCAAAATATATGTGTGAAGTCTCCCACTCGTCCACAGCCCCTCCAGCACAAATTAGAGGTATTGCTATATTTTGAAGTGATAGATGGGGTGTTAAAATATCTCATTTTCACCTTCCAATCAAATTCCCTCCATGTTGGACTGTTTGTTATTGTATGTCCCACCTTGAATGTTTCTTCCCAATCCTCGTCGCATATTATAATATTCACTTCCAACTCCCATTTTTCTTTGATGTCCTTATTGTTGCCGTGACATTCATAATGTAGTACCTTGTAAAGTTTTGATATAGCCCCTTTTTTTGTCTCGTCCCCTGTATATGTCATTAACAGTTCCTCTAGTTTAGATGGGGCTTTGCGAATGTTTTCCCATTCCTTATGCTTCTGAAGGTAATGTCTCAGTTGCAGGAATCTATAAAAGTCACAGGATGGTAGGTTAAATTCCTGTTTCAGTTGTTCAAATGATTTAATGGTTTGTCCAGTAAAGAGTTGTGTAATATATATTAACCCCTTATTTTCCCATGTTTTAAATCCTGAGTCCATATAGATGGTAAAAAGTCTGGGTTTGTAGCTATTTTAGTGGCCCTGCTAATAGAGTTTGACAGTTTTAATTCCTTTCGTACCTCTGACCATATCTTCATCGTAGCCCTGATCCACTCATTGCAAGTCCCCAACCCCTTCTGTGCCTTTTCTGTCAAAAAAATGGAAGTGCTCCCACAGTTAAATTATTACATGATTTTTGTTCCATATCAACCCAAATTGTTTCCGTGTCTTCAGTTATCCACATAATTATTGCTCTAATTTGTGCTGCCCAATAGTAATATTTTAAATTAGGTAGATTCAAACCTCCATTCTCTTTTGTACATAGAAGTGTCTTATATTTAATTCTCGGTTTTTTATTTTGCCACAGGAATTTTGATATTATTTTGTCCAGTAATTTAAAAATAGATTTAGGGATCACAATAGGCAATGACTGGAACAGGGATAAAAGTCTTGGCAGTATATTCATCCTAACCGTTTCTATTCTCCCCATTAGATTAAGAGGTAGAATTCCCCACCTGTCAACATCTTTTTTTATCTCATTTATCAGTTTCCCATAGTTTGCCTCAAATAGCTGAGATGTGACACGAGTAATATTAATACCCAAATATTTGAATCCTTTTGTGGCCCATTTAAATTGAACCTGACCCTCCAGCCATGCTGGACGGTCACCTGAGATCATCATAGCTACAGATTTTGCTTCATTGGTCAAATAACCTGATATCTCCCCGCATTCATTAAGATTGTTCAACAAAGCTGGAATAGATGAGGAAGGCTCACTTATATATGTTAATATATCGTCCGCGAATAATGACATGTTGTGTTCTTCCCCCCCATTGTCTCTTCCTTTTATGTTTTTATTTTGTCTTATTAGTTCGGCCAACGGTTCGATACTTGCGGCAAATAGTAACGGACTTAAACAATCTCCTTGCCTAACTCCTCTTTTAAGGTTAAAAAAATCGGAGCAACAACCATTTACTCTAATACGTGATTTTGGACAGCTGTACACCATTTTTATCCAATCTATGAAGGTCGATTGAAACCCAAAAGCATCCAGTGTGTTGTATAAAAAGCTCCACTTGACCCGATCAAAAGCTTTTTGTGCATCTAGGCTTAGTAACATGGTTGGCTGAAGATTTTTTTAGCACATGATATGAGATTTAATGTTCTCCTAATAGTATTAGCCCCTTGCCTACATGGGATAAAACCTGTTTGATCCGGTTTGATAAGTTTGGTTATACATCTTTGCATTCTCCGAGCCAGTATGTTCGTCAATATTTTTAGATCGTTACAAAGCAAGCTAATTGGCCTATATCCCTCACATGAAGACGGATCTTTGCCCTCATTATGTAGGACAGATATAATGGCTTCAGACCAAGTTTTCGGTGGATTACCTGAAGACAGAGCATAATTAATCCTGCCTCACTTTTTAACTCTGGATTGGTTGGTGAATGGGACAAATCAATGGGCCAAATTCAATAACCATCATGCCTCTGTTCTGTTCAGCTAACAAAGTGTCTTTGCTACTTGTCTCCTAATTAAGGTGGGGGACTGCGTTTGCTTCTATCCTTAGTCAGCGGATCTTAAATAGATGCACAACTATTGAATAATCACTGTGCTCCATTAGATGCTTACTCCTCATTCTGGGATCAGTATCTCAGCAGAATACAAATATTTGGGGTCTAACTTAATGTTTTTGTCTTCAGAACCCCTGCCCTGAGCCTGGAGCTCCTTTTCTCTCCAGAATTACCTTTTGGTGGATCAACAGGTGAGCAGCCGATTTATATATTCCTTTGGATGTCAGGCTAATATTTGTTTCTATATACATTTTTGCAGTCTAATGACAACTTTTAGACTCTTTACTTGCATTGTCCATTCTTCAGTTGTCTCCTCTTATTAAAGAATCTAGAAGGATAACCGTAAGAGAAATGCACAAAATATACACCGGACAGCTCGCCTTGTAGAGCATGCGGCTTGGGAACCATTTGCACAAGTTCTTCCTCCGTGTCCCCCTTTCAAATCTGAGTCTAAACCAAAGGCACTAATGGCAAAAAAAATTTTTAAAAAAAAGACATGCATAAACACACGCACAGTGGCAAGAAGAGGCAGGTGAACCCTATGGAATAACCTGCATGGTCTGATCTTCACCTAATATACAATAATGAACAAATACAATCAGTTTTTACTAATAGAACACTGTATTTTGTTCTTGTCAATATTGAAGACATTCAGTTGGAAAAAGTATGTGAACCCCTAGACTTTTAACAACAAAAAAAGAGTTAGGAGTTAGCAAACCTCGTTTTAATCAGTGAAACAAGATTAGAAGCGTTGTACAAGCTATTTTGACTTATAATAATCACTCAAAAATATTTTTAAAAGAGGCAGAAGACCTATTATCAAGAATTGTTGATTTGCATCAAGCTGGAAAGGGTTACTAAGTTATTTATCAATCCCTATTTAGACTAATTTTCTATAAAAGGAGCCAATCTGTGGCTGGGCGCCCGTTTATAGGGAATAAGTGGGCGCCCAGCAAAGATGAACAAGAATAATCAATTAGATGAAATAGAACCCGAGAGTAACTGCTAAAGGCATGTCGTTATCATTGGATCTGGTTAGTATTTCAGTTCATCAGATTATAACACGCAAAACCGTGTACAGCCTAGGGACCATGGCAGGACACTACAGAGGAAGCAGCTGCTCTCAGAATAACACCACTGTGAACCTGAGGCTTGCCAAAGAGCACTTTAACATCACTGGGACAATGTTTTGTAGTCTGATCAAACTAATGTTGAATTAAAGGGGAAGAACACTCAGCACTACGAGTGGCCGAAAAAAATGGGGGCCAGCACAGTTTGCCATCATCAAAAGAAAAATGAATTCCCAAGTTTATTAAAATATCCTACAGGATAATGTCAGTGTGTCTGTCCGCCAGCTGAAGCTCAGCCGGGGTTTAGTGATGCAGAATATTGAAGTAAATGTAATACAGAATCTCTGAGTACATAGAAAATCTGCCCTTTAGAGTGGTTCAGTCCAAGCCTAGACCTTATCTAAAGAAAAATACTGTGGAATGACCTCAAGAGAGCCGTTCACACCAGACATCCTGAGAATATGGCTGAGCTGAAGCAGTTCTGTGAGGAAGGATGGTCCAAAATCTCTCCTGAGCGTTGTGCAGGTTTGATGTGGAGCTACCGAAGCCCCTGTTTGAGGTTATCACTGCAGAAGGAGGTTCAACATGTTATTAAACCCAAGGGTTCACTTACTTTATCCACGAGTGCTCAAATGTTTAATACGTGTGTTCAATAAAGACATGAAAGACAATAAATGTTTGTCTGTCATTAGCTTAAGCACATTGTGTTTGTCTATACTTGTGACTTAGAGGAAGATCAGATCACATGTAATAACCCATTCATGCATAAAACCAGGACATTCCACAGCCTCAGTGTCTGTGCCACGGGCCGGGGAACGGGGTCGCTGCACCCCATGATGAGAAACTGTCAGAAATGATCGGGGATCCCTCATGAGCAGTGGCGCCCCAAGATCAACCGGGTCCCCCCCCCTCGGAGCGGAGAAGCGAAACTGAAATGATTAAGCAGCTTATGACGGCGCTCATGGGGCCCCCTTGAGGGGGTTTCCCGACATGTCATTGCAGTAAATTAAAGGGGGTTTCATGTTGTCGTTGCTGTTGACCTTTTTAATCAACCTTCTTTGGGGGCCCCGTTCTGGTCCGGGGCCCCAAGCAGTTGCCTGCCTTGCCTGTCGGCAAACGGCGCCCCTGCTCATGAGTGGAGTCATGGGGACAGGAGTGCCAGACTCACAGGATAACTCTCAGATAACGTAATTGCTCTTCCCTTTTTAGTTTGTGTTCCAGCTGTCAATCAGCTGTCTGCACTGCACCCTGTGTGTCTCAACCCCCCGCAGCAACTCTATCCACCAGTTAAAGAAAATCAAACAGATGTGTGACATCAGCTGTAAAATTGACCAAATACATGGTGTTCTTTCCTTCCATACCTCTTGTGTTTTAACAAGCAACGAATCAAGTATTGTTGAACAGCATTATAATCAGTGTGCGAAATACAGGGGGGTCCGGGGGAGCTCGACCCCCCCGATTAACACCTGAGCCCCCCTGAAAGCCTCAACAGCAAAACTTGAGGGGGGTCTCAAATTATAATATTTATTTGTCACTTGCAATGGTCACTAAAATGTTTTTAAGCTTACTATGTCCAGTATTCATAATTCAAAACATTTATTCACAAATATCTTCTATTTTGGCTGGCAAAAGCATTTCCTCGCATAGATTCGAAAACAGACGGCTCTTTAACGGTCGCGTATTCATTCATTCATATGAACGTCAGAATATAGAATTATTTGACGCCAGACGGCACCTCGGTTGAGAAACGCTGCTCTAGACTACTGATTGGGTCCGGACTGGCCATCGGGAGGATCGGGAGGTTTCCCGATGGCCTGGCCTGTTAAGTGTTTTTTGTATGTATTGTGAACGCAACGCTGCACAAATGTGGGTCTGCCTCACACAGTGGGACTGTCTGTCTACATCTAGTCTCTTTATTTCCCCCTCAAAATGCACCAGATTGATGCATTTAACTCCAAAATTTAAAAAAAAATCTTACCGGGGGAGCATGCCCATGGCCCTGACCCAGTAGGCCGCCTACTGCATATTGAGAAATCTTCGACCGGTATATTGCGCAATAAACGGGAGATGGGGACCCCCCTGATTATTGACGGGTATTTCGCACACTGATTATAATCATTAACTTTATTTGTAAAGGACCGTTCAAAAACATTCTAAAATGCTTAACAATATGAACACATTTGTAAAATAAATTCATGCACTTGTGTCTATATTCGTAAATTTTACAACATGCAAGCAATGTAGCTAGTAATAATTGGAGAACATATTTGACGGGGTGTTTGAAATAACTTATCCGTATTTATTTATTTCTCCAAATTATATTTTTGTGGCATTTGGTTCTTCATTGTAAGATTGGCTTTCATACATTTTTTCCAATTAACTCTTCATATATGGTGCATAAGAGGTAATATTTCCACTATTGGTTGTATTTTTGTATGTTTCTATGCTTTCATCCTTCTGCAAACGGTGTGGCAGTTTCTCATCTCTCCTGTTTTTGTGCGAACGCATGGGTCAAAGTGTCCGTGGAGGACTGCACATTCTCCCTTCAAGTTTGCTTTTTATAAATCGGAAACATTCCTTCGAAATTGGCGTACGCCATCTTTTGAGCGAACGCCACTTTTATAAATGAGGCCCCAGGTCACGTAAGCTTCTGAGTTCTTGGTATCACTTTGCCAGGCATGACCTTGCTGTGTTATTTGTTTCTCATATTGCACTACTGAGTCCTTTGCATTGTATCACTGCGCTGAAATACAATGATACAATGCCCCTCCCCCCCTTGTATCTACCAGGTTGATGGTGACGGGCTACAGGCGCCCCCTGGAAGAGAAGGACCTGTGGTCTTTGAACTTGGAGGACCGCTCCCACAGAGTTGTTCCACAGCTGGTGCTCCGCTGGAACACAGAGTGCCAAAAGGTTAAAAGGTCAGTAGTAAAGTATAGATGGGCCACGGCAAGAAAATACACAGAAATGCTCCAAATGTTTTCCCTGGTAAAACTACACCTGCTAGATATCCACCAGATGTGTTGTACATAGGAACAGAGAGAATAGACTCTCCTCTGGTACATACTGCAGGTGCTGATGAGAACACTTTTCAGGCCAAATATCCTTTAGCTTTCCAAATAGGAAAATAGCTGCATCTTTCTAAATAAGTTATCTTCTAAATATGTGCAAATAAACCCAACAGTCTAGTTGCCAGCTCATAGAGTCCTGTTGTGACTGTAGAAACTTCCGGATGCTAACCTGCATATGATGGGCAATTTGCACAATTGGCATAGATTGCGTTAATTAGCATTTACCAATATAGCCTATGGGGACAATAGTTTATAAATTGCAATTTTGGTGTGATTTTGGGGGTTATTGGGGATGCTGAGTCCATTTCTGACATTTTCAGGATAAAGGGTTATATTAGGAAAATGTACATATTTGTACTCCCAGTGGACTGATTTTGATTATGACGATTTAGGGGACTGACATAATTGGATTGGATGGCATCCTCAATATCCCCAAAAACACTTAAAAACTATCAATCTGCCATTCATTTTTTTGTTGCTACTGTCTGCTATAATGCCATTAATGCAATTTATGCTAATTGTGCAACTCTCCCAGCATAGACAAGTTAGCATCTGGCAGTTTCTATGTGCTGGGGACACTTGCATTTCCAACATGAAACTTTGGTGTACTCAACATTTCCAGGTTCACTAAACTGGCAACTAGACTAAAAGGAAGCCGATACCGTAAGATTAAGGTAAACAACATCAGCAGCGTGAAGAAGAGTGAGGTATTTGCTGACTCTTGCTGTGATACAGACAATGTTTGCTAAACTAAAAGCTGATTTTAAACACTGATATTTAGTCAGAAAAGCCACACACAACAAATGGTATTTGAGCAACTGGAACAGAAAGTGACGATGCGGAATAAAACTGTCAAAAGACTTGGCAGCAGATTAAGAAGATGAACCTACGATGAGCAATACAAAGGAACGCAATGCTGTCACAGAGTAACTGCTTTCATTCATTCTGCAAAGTAATCAGTATTTACAAGAGAACATTGTAAGATTTGGTAAATCTATAGACTTAAAAATCGGAGTTCATGTAGTAGCCCGAAGACGCTAAGAATGGTGACATGCTCAAGTTTAATGATCAGTTTATTAAATAACTTGTACCTCTTTTTACCACTTTTAAGTTCATTTATCCTCTGAGCTCAATCTGGGGAAAGAAAGAGCCCAAAGGTCACTTCAGAAGAAACCAACGAACCGATGGACCCCCAAGATTGTGGTGAAATTCTCAATCTTTAAAATGAAAGGAAATGGGGGCTAGGGAAAAAGAAGAAAACTGTGTTCACCAAAACTTTAGTTAATCTAATTCAGCCCATCGGGAGTACAAATATGGACACTCTCTGGTCAGGAATGGACTCAGCGTCCTCAATAACCTCCAAAAACCATTTCAAAACTGTGCAAATCGGCCAAGCCATTTTTGTAACTATTGTCTGAATAGGTTATAATGCTAATGTTTGCTAATTAATGCAACTCCTGCTAATTATGCTAATTGCCCAATATATGCAAGTTAGCATCAGGCAGTTTCTATGTGCTGGGGACCCTACTATACATGTCTATCATAAACCTTTGGGGTACTCAACATTTTCACATTTCCGTGTTCACAATGCGGGCAACTACACTAATACCAAGACTAAAAAGGAAACTTTTTAAACTCCCAAAATAAATGGGTGGTCTAGATCTGCCAAACCTTAAAGCTTGCTATCAAGCAGCACAAATCAGGAGATATACCAACAACTTCTGCCTTTCTCCGAGTATTAAAAATACAATAAATAGATGGGTTGTTGCTATACTTAGGGTTTGTTTGGGAAGTCTGTCAGAATAAAAAACTAAATAAACATTTCTAATTTTTGGAGAAATTGAAGCTGACCCACACTTCCCTCCAAACAAATGTAACAAAAAGGATCACATATTTAAACCAATGGGCTTCTAAGGGCATGTGTAAATCTGGACAAATATTAGGTGATGAGAAATCTTTTGAACAGCTTCCGTCACAATATGGCTTGGCTTCCCCAAATCCCATTTATTCAGATTCTTCCATATGAGAAGTTATCTTCTGTCATTTAAAAAAATAGATATTTTCAAGACATCAACCCACTGATGTGTATGACTCTGGGGTGGAAACCAAATATCTTACTAAGATGGTTAAAATAATACAAGTTAACCATATAGATAAACAGAGTATTATTAACACAACCAAGTAAAAGTACTGGAAAGATTACACTTGCAACATTCTAATTCTGTTCTTGAGACACCCCAAATGTATAGTCAGAACAAAGAAAATCTCTCCACCATACTGTGGGCTGGTCTAAATTTGAAGTGGCTTCTGGGAAATGGCCTTAAGAGAAATGTCAAATATTTGTTGTATTTCTCCAAACAAGAACCCAATAATAATATTACCTGGGAAAACGACAGAGGGGGGAAAAAAGATTATTAACTATTACTTGTAATAAAAAGGAATTATTAAACAAATTACAGGGAATTGGTTAAAAGATAATAACTTAATAAATTCACAATAGAAGAATCTGGTAAATAATAAATAACCACGAGAATCAGAAACAAAGTTCATGTCTCTGATGAAAGATAGCAAAATAGGTAAGTTAGAGAACACAAAACGTTCATAATGACCAGGTGCTAAGATATCTTATACATTTATTGACAATACATTTTCATTTTGTTCGTTTTTGTCTTTTTCTTTCTTCTTTTCGTCTGATGTGTGGATTATCTAATCATTTAATTATTGAAGTGTTAATTTGATTATTTATGCCTTGTAACCAATGAATTTATTAAAATTTCACATAGAGCCAATTTATCCTAGAAGTTGACATGTTGCATCCATGTTACTGTAATGTATAACATTTGTGGTCCCCCTAGGGGTAACGGTTGCCCATTGAAGATCCATGGATTAGATGTTTTGTAAAGTAACTTTGATCCCAACCACCCTGTCATTACTTCAACTAGAACTCACCATGATCACTTTTTATTTATTTTAAAACCTCATCTTGCACAGCTACATCAAGTCCATTAACTTGATCACACAAATATATATACAAATAATGTATACACAAATTACACCAATCACATCTGACTCCATCAACAAAGATTCTGCCTTTCTTTCCATTTGATCTTTTCAGGACAGAGCAGAAAACATTTTACTCACCCAAGCGGGTCACAAACACTGAAGTCAAAGAGGACCGAGCTGTGGAGGAGTCTGAAATCTTGATTGTGAAGCCCCAGAAAACAAAGGAGCCCTCCCTGTTCTGGGCCTGTGCCTGACCTTTGGGCCCTACTTCCTTATCTCCTGCCTTTATAAGATCATTCAAGACGTCCTCATGTTCGTTGGGCCTGAGATACTCCGGTGAGAAACATTCGTTTTTTCTTAAACGTATAGAATCTTTAACATGGGGTACTTTTCTTTTAGCATCATCTGATTCACACAGAGTAAAAATGAATGTCTCTGGGTACATGTACCTTATTAATAATAATAATAACACGTTTATTTAGTATAGCATCTTTCACAGAAATACAATTCCCAAAGTGCTTCACAAGAAAAAAGAAAAGTAAAAAATAAGAGCACAGACATAAGAATACAATAAATACATGTGCCAAAATGTAAGGTTAACATAAAAACAAAACACAGACAACGAAGAGTCCCAAATGGAACAAACAAAAGAACATAACACATAACACACATCAAAGATGGGTCTTCAGTTGTTTTTTAAAAGCTTCTGCAGAGACTGCAGACCGAATGTTCCATAGTGTTGGAGCCTCTACTTGAAAGGCAGGGTCCCCTTTAGTTTTTAAACGAGACTGTGGAACAGCCAGTAGGCACTGGTCGGAAGACCTAAGGGACCTACTGGTGATGTAGGGATGGAAAAGGTCACATATATACTCTGGTGCATTTCCATGCAGGGCTCTATATGTAATGACAAGAGCCTTAAAGTGAGTTCTAAAACGGATGGGGAGCCAATGTAATGATCTTAAAATTGGTGTAATGTGTGTCATCCTGCTGGACCTGGTTAACAGTCTTGTAGCAGCATTCTGGACCATTTGGATGGGTCAGAGATGACCTGCTGATACACTCGAAAATGGAGTTACAATAATCCAGCCGGGATGATGTGACAGCATGAATAATAATTTCAAGCTCCGCTTTTGACGCAACAGATCAGACTCATTTATAAAGCCTTGCGTAGGATTGACGTGGGAAGGTTGCTTACGTAGGACAAAGCAAATAAATACGCACAGACATTTTCCGATTCATAAAAGACTGCGTACCGGCGCAGGACTTGCGTACGGCACATCCTACGCCGGTTTCCCTTTTTATAAATCACAATCGACTCGAAATGCGGCGCAGCTTTTGCGGGCTTCACGTAACCCCCATATTTGCCTATAAATAGTCAAAGAAACGCCCATTCATTCATTCTGACTGACTGCATGAAGAAGATTGCAGGACATGACGACAGAACAGCTAAAAAATACATCTCACACCGTGTCAGATTTTGGTTATTTTGGGGAGGTGGAGATAAATCATATTGTTTGGTGGATGCAGTTTGAACCAGAGTAGGAGCATGGAGGTCGGATCGTCACCAAAATAAATAAATAAGTGGTTCGAAAAAGGTTAATGACAAAAAAAAATACACATAGCCTTCCTCAGGCAGTGTGTTTGTACCGGGGACAGGAGACCCCCCTTGATGAGAAACTGTAAGAAATGATCAGGGAATCCCTCCGGAGTGGAGTCATGACGACTGGATCTGAATTATTGTTTTGTATTTGGTGGTTTGTGTTCCAGCTGTCGATCAGCAACTATATATCCATAATCCACCAGTTAAAGGAAATACAACTAATGTGTTGTTATATTAGCTGTACAATTGACCACATATGGTGTTCTTAGTTTCCATACCGACTGTGTTTTACGAGCGACTTATCAAGTAGGCTATTGGCGAACGGCATAAAACATGATTAAACATGATAGTATATAAAACCATGCTCGTATCTATACAACCTATAGCAATGCAAAAAGGCGTCAGTTTAAACTAATTCTGTCCTTCTGTTTACCGCATCATTTATGAGAATACATTTCTTAACAAGAGAACATAATCGAGGGGTGATCTATAACATTTCCGTATTTATTTATTTCTCCAAGTTATGTTTTTGTGTGCACTGAGGAGTCTCAAACAGGCGTTTGTTTAATCATTTTAAGATTGGCTTTAATCAATTTGTGAAAATGAATTCTTCATATATGATAAATGAGAGGTAACATTTTATCTATGGTATTATTTCCACATATTTCTCTCCATTCTTCCTTCTGCCAACGGTGTCGCAGTTTCTTGTCTCTCCCGTTGTTGTGCTTAGTGCGTAAGCATGGGTCAGAGTTTGCGTGGAGGAATGCACATTTTCCCGTCAAGTTTGTTTTTTATAAATCGCAAACATTGCGTAGAAACTGGCGTACGCCATCTTTTGAGCGTACGCACCGTTTATAAATGAGGCCCCTGAGCTTTGCAATATTTCTTAATTGAAAAAGTATGTACTGTACGGGTCAATGATTTAACATGCTGATCAAAATGCATTGCCTGATCAAATGTCACATCAAGATTTCTTAAATAAGACTGAACAGCTGAGGAAAGGGACACTATACTCTTTGCAACCTTCAGAGCTATACTGTCTGACGCAATGATAAGGACTCTGTCTTGTTTATATTAAGCTGTAAAAGGTTGTTAGACATCCAGTCCTTAATGGCATTTAGACAGTTGTGTAACACAGATAAACTCTGGATTATCAGGTTTAAGAGACATACTGTAGAGTTGAATATTATCAGCATAACAGTGGTAGGAAATATGACTACATTTGCTGATAACCTGACCTAAGGGAAGCATATATAAAGAAAATAGACCCAAAGCTGAACCTTGAGGCACACCACAGGTAAGAGCAGCAGTATCAGAAGTGTAAGGACCTAAAGACACAGAACAATTCCTATCTGAAAGGTAGGAGGAGAACCATGTCAGGGCACTCCCTGAGACACCCACCTGCCTGAGCCTTTCCATCATTATTCTGTGATCCACAGTGTCAAAAGCTGCGCTAAGGTCCAGCAGCACTAAAATGGAGTATTCACCCATATCATAAGACAACATTATGTTGTTGGAGACTCTAAGGAGAGCAGTTTCAGTGGAATGCTTCTGACGAAAACCTGATTGGAACGTATCTAAAATGTTGTGTGCAGTCAAGACAGCAGTGAGCTATATCTTACACAGGCTCCGCCCTCTACTGGACTCTATGGGTACCACCCTCAATCATGCTATGCGAGCATTCACCTACTGAGATATCTATAAACGTAGCCGGCCCCTCGGGGCGGGCCTACCTGAATGCGTGCGCAAGCCCACCGTATATAATGCGGCCACGCCTCCTGACTGTCATCCTTTTCTCTTCAGCGAGCGAGCAACAACTGAAGCAGAGAAAGTAAAACGTTTGAAAGAAGAAGAAAGTTATCATACCTTCATGGAGTCGCCACTTCTAGAGACCCGGGCCTGTCCTTCATGCCCTGGCTTAATAGCGGGCGCCGATCCCCACCACCTCTGCTTCGAGTGTTGAGGATGAGGAGGATGACGAGGACTTCTCGTTGCCGGGCACTTCCGGGTCCGGCGTCCATGGAAGTCCACCGCCCAGGTCTGTACTTCCCCCTGGTGATGACCATGGCGGCGGAGCGTGGCAGCCCATCTGCTCCCAGCAGGCAGCAGGCTGGGCAGAGAGCCTCTGCCCCGCTGCCGCGTGACAGGGCGGCTGCAAATAAACACGGGTGTGTTGGGCGTCTCGCTCATTGCTCTTCCGCAAGATGCCCCCACCTCACCGGATCAGAGCGATTATTTGGCCGCAGCATCGGCCGAATTAATAGCTTGGTCTACGGTGTGGCTGCCGCTGCTTGCCGTGTGATGTCCCTGGGGGATCACACCGCATGGCACTTTCCAAAAAGACCGTGATGATCTCCTGGGAGCCCCCGTGTCTACGGAAGGGCTCTTTGGATCGATTTCCTTGGTCACATGGATGAGGAGTAGTCGCAGCTTGGCGTATGCTGCTTCTTGCTCATCCTCAGAGGACAGAACACTGTCCCACACTCGCCGCCCCGCTGTAACTCCAGTAAAGGAAGCAGCAGGTGGGCGCGCGCACGTGATTGGAATAAACCGCAGAAAGTGCTGTCAAAGCACTGTGCGGGTTCAAGAGACGCTATTGCCGGCGTGCTGTTGTCAGAAAACACACCTTGCCTGGTATAATAGCTCCGATTAATGCGTTTCACCGTTGAATGTGAAACACAGCGTAAATACGAAGGTGCGCGCCCCTCGTGAGAGTGGCCGCGGTGCGTTCAGGGACCTCCGCAGAAGAACGGTGGGTTACGTATTGTAACCCTAGTTCTAGAGTGATGTGTGTGTGAAAAATGCATTCAATAAAAACGATTGCATTCATCCCAGAGTAATGGCGCGTTTCCACTACAGCGCGGAGCCCGGCCTCGCTCGGCCTCGCTCGGCCTCGTTAGGCCTTGTTAGGACCAGCTCACTTGATGGCGCATTTCCATTACAGTTTAGGAACTGGGGCAGTAACTATAGTAACGCAGTGTAGGCGGAGCGATCGGCTTTTTGGTGCGCGGAGTCACGCTGCTTAAAACTGCCGTGACGACTTATTTGTTAGAAGTGAGCTTTAGAACAGATAGGGACACAACGCTTTCAAGCAAATAACAGAGCGTTAGAAAAAACGTACCATGCAGAGACTCCAGTAACGCCGTTGCAGAGTCCAGGCCTCCATCCCTCCCAACGCTAGCCGGTCTATGGCCGTAAATGGTGTCCATTAGCTCAAACCACTTCCAGTTTTTCCTACTGGCACCACTCGTGTTGTTATTATCTTTGACCAAGCGATATTCACTCTTCATCTTTTTGAGTTTTTCCCTACACTGCACGACAGTCCTCGAGTAGCCGCTTGTGGACATCTGTGTAGAGACCTCCTGAAATACTTTAATATTGCGAGTTGTCCCGTCGAGCTCCCGCTGGATCTTATCATCTGCAATGTAATGTAGGAACGTCGTCACTTCCTCGACCAACCACGGCGTGCTTTTCTTTGCCATTTTAGCTCCTCTGTTGACAAAAATGCTATTTATAAAAATGCTGCAAGCTTCGCTATATATATATGCGACGCTAGGGATTATCTCGCGCGCCGATTGTGGCGATTCTCTCTCTGACCAATCAGCAGTCGAGAGTGTTGACGTCACAACTCAGCCTGGTTGTTCCTGGCCCTAGAACCACGATTTTATGAGGCCAGAAAAACTGTGAATTAGGACCCGCCGGCCGGTACTAGGCCAAGTGGAAATGCAACCAAAGTCGGGCCGCTGACGTCACAGCCCTCTTAAACCGGGCTCCGCGCTGTAGTGGAAACGCGCCATAAGAGTCATCTCTCTACACAATTCCACATTTCCCCATAACCGTATATAAGGCGGCCACGCCTCCTGACTGTCATCCTACACCCTCTTCAGCGAGCGGCATAGGACAGACAGGGCCCCAGGTAGAGGGCTCCGCCTGTGCTTATATAACTAGGGTTACAATACGTAACCCCCCCGTTATATCTTACACAGGCTCCGCCCTCTACTGGACTCTATGGGTACAGTGGGTGGAGCCCTGATGGATAAACGCCCTGTCGTCCAACAACTTCGACCCATCACACTCCCCCTGACCGGCTTTTGGTTAACAGCCACTGCACCGCAACTTTTTCTCCTCCGGTTGAGACCGTGGAGAAGTCGGGGCCGCAGCTTACTTGGCTGTGTAGAGCACACTCACACACGATTACCTCGTGTAGAGTGTGCATGGGAAATAGTGAGGAAGTCTCCCCGCCTGCCTGTGGGCGGGCGGGGAGAGTCCTCCAGCCCTGCATGGGGCTTACCGTGCACCATGTTTCCCGGGTCCCTAAGGAGCATGGGGAGAACATAAGTGCACCCAACGTGGACAATTTTAAACTGTATGGTCGCATCCACACCAGCCTGGTTTAGTCCGGTTGAATCAAACCCTGGAGCGTTTACCCCTTGGTGCGGTTCGCTTGGGTTGGTGTGAACGCAGTCCGAGACCTCTGATGTGAACTAAACAACCGGACTCTGGTCCTCCTAAAAGAGGTGGTCTCGGACCGCTGGTAGTGAACTCTGAAGCGATTCATCGCTGGTGTGAACACAGTCCGCACCAAAACATAGGAAACGTAGGATTTACGCGTCAGAAGAGCGTGGAGGTCTTCAAAATCTTTAGCGAAAGAATGAAGCAGAATGGATTTAACCCGAGTGTTGGAAAAAAGCTCCGTCAACAATACATAAAAGTGGCAGCTCCCCCAAGACAAATCTATTTTGTATCTAGGCTTTGTGTAGAATACAGTAGCCTATAGGGTCATGCTTTCATTCATTCTGAAATCATTCATTAATTCACAGAGATATTAAACTTTAAACATAAGCTATGCTATATTGCTTTTGTGACTAAAAGGCCATGGTACAATCTCATCAGAGCCCCCTGTCTTCGGGGAAACCTCCTCCTGACTGCACAACGTCTCTCATTAGGTTCATCCCAATTTCCCTCCTCAACTCCTCTCTCCTTGGTGACTTGACCCTGAAATCGATCGAGACATGCCATGTTGAGCGACTTCCCAATTGCTGAAATGCACACGGAGGAGTCGAGGAGAGAGGAGGCTTCCAGAGGAGAAGAGAGGGAGGATACATGAGTGCAGACTACGCGGAAGTGTTATCACTACTCGCGCATCAAAGCTCCACCCCCAGCTGCACAGCCGTCTGCTCACAGCAGCTGTTCTGAATCGAAGCTCCGCCCCCAGCTGCACAGCCTCTGCTCCCTGCAGCTGTTCTGAATCAAAGCTCCGCCCCCAGCTGCACAGCTGTCTGTTCACTGCAGCTGTTCTGAATCAAAGCTCCACCCCCAGCTGCACAGCCTCTGCTCACTGCAGCTGTTCTGAATCAAAGCTCCGCCCCCAGCTGCACAGCCTCTGCTCCCTGCAGCTGTTCTGAATCAAAGCTCCGCCCCCAGCTGCACAGCCGTCTGCTCCCTGCAGCTGTTCAAGATCAGCAATGAAGATCAGTTATTAAATGTTTAAAGTGCTTCAATACAAGTAAAATATATAAATCTCTTAAACGATTAATGAGATCATACTCTATAAAAACATTAAAGTGCGTTAAATATACTTCCAAATTCAATAATAATGTTTTGATTATTAAATAATAACTTTTTTTATGCCTGTGTGAATAAAACCCATAGAAGGTCAAACATTTAGGGTATATATATAAATACTGGTAAGATATCCACCAGATCTTTTAGTGATTTGTGTGTCTCTTCTGTAGGAGAAATTAAATAACAACATCCAATACGAAAGTTTAACTTAAATTACATTTTAAACCTGGAAAAACAAATACAGGACCGAAAATAATAAATTGAAAACTATAATAAAAGAGATGGATAGAAGAGATGGACGAAATCCTTTCAATGTGAAACTAAATCCCAGGTTTGAAGGGATTTATGTGGAGTGAAGTCCAGTGACAGGTGGTAGACTTTGCAGCATCGTTTAGGGAGACGCTGGAGAGAAGGCGGACATCCCAACTCATACCCGAGGACTCCTCTGTCATCGTGTCTCTCGCTTGCATCTTACGGAGGCAGAGCTAAGACGCAAGGAAGAGGCGCGAGTGAGGGAAAGGAGGAGGCCAGATAGTCAATTGGGATGAACCTATTATATGTGTTAGGTATAATGTTTTTTAACGCACGTTGTCTGATTACATAATCATATGCGCCGACCTGCTCTCCAGATAAACAGCAGCATGAAAATAACCTGCTTCATGGTAGGGGCTACAGTAGGAATGCCGGGATTTGCGTTTTTTCTTGTGACTTTTTTTTGTGTTACAATTTATAGAGCGTTTGAGGTCTGCCTGTGTGAGGCAAACCGAACCTTCTGAAAAATGAAGCAATGTAACAAACTGTCGTCTGGTGCGCACCAGAGAAGTGTTAGCTGTGAATGTGACCTTAGTCTTATGTTAAGAAGAACATATCGAAATGTTTAA
Source organism: Dissostichus eleginoides (assembly GCA_031216635.1). Lineage (NCBI taxonomy): Eukaryota > Metazoa > Chordata > Actinopteri > Perciformes > Nototheniidae > Dissostichus > Dissostichus eleginoides. The sequence continues at coordinate 32,076,456 of CM062277.1, read as the reverse complement.
GGACATAAAAACCTCAATTCCAGTGCCACCTTTTCAAACTGAATTTATCATTATGGACAGCTCCATAGATGAGAAGATAACATGGTTTAAGCCTGACCTGAAGCCGTCCTACGTTCAATGTAAACAGGAACCTGCCATACTATGTTCTGGAGATGCCCCAAGCTATCTATTTTCGATATTCTTTCAGTTTTCAATGTTTCATTATTTTTAATTGGAAGGAGAGCTGCCTTCTGCCACTCCCCTAGTCGATTAGAGAGAAGACACAGATGCTAGACGTTAGAAAAATTATACTCATGAAGATGTACTTAAACGTGGCAACCTTACATCTCAATTGTGGAAGATTTTAAAATATTTCTCCGCATCTTTGATATTTGTAGGTGCGATTTATTAGCTTAATCGGCTAACTTAATGTAAACGTATACCTAATGATGACTTTCTTCCCTTGATCCCGTGCAGGCTGTTGATCCGCTTCGTCAACGACTCCAGCGCCCCCGCCTGGCGGGGCTTCTTCTATACCGCCCTGCTCTTCATGTGTACCTGTGTGCAGTCCATCATCCTCCAGAAGTACTTTCACGTGTGTTTTGTCTCAGGCATGCGTCTGCGCACTGCTATCATCGGAGCCGTCTACAGGAAGGTACAAGGAAATGGAATGTTACTTTGAATTATGGAAATATGACAGAGGTAGAGAATATAGGTTATTGCTTGATATAATACTTAATTTAATATTTTGAGTACAAACTTCCAAGTGAATGACTATTTACAATAACATAATTTTTATTTTGGAATCAGTCAGAAAGCCTTTACTCAACCAGAGAGCTGTGTTTGTGGAACCGTGTTGATGTAAATCAGATTTCATAAATGGCTGTATAATTCTCCTGTTCAGGTGTGTGCAGGTTTGGGTTGTGACTCTACAGCGGTGCTCTAACTCGCCCCTGTGTCTGTGCTTTCAGGCTTTAGTTATCAGCAGTGCAGCGCGCCGCAGCTCCACGGTGGGAGAGATCGTCAACCTGATGTCAGTGGATGCTCAGCGCTTCATGGACCTAATCACTTACATCAACATGATATGGTCCGCCCCTCTGCAGGTGGTTCTGGCCCTCTACTTCCTCTGGCAGGTAGGACTACACACAGGTACAATTCACATAAATAACATCAGCTCCATTCAGAAGAAGTCTCACATGCACATTTGGACTGCCAAGATAAACACTTAAGACAAATAATGGACAGGATATTTCTTTGGTGTGTTCTTATGCAGCCAGGCATATATCGTACATCTAGTTGAAAAGTACAGCGAGGGCTGATTTGTTAAAGTTTTGTAGGATGCGCTAATGAACCCCCTTGCCATACTCAAACACGATAACATTCATCAGATAACTATGTTTAGCACTGTGAGAGTGTGCCAAGTTTTGTGCACTTTCAGTCAACCCTAAACACCAAGTTCCTGTTTCATGTCAAACGATGTTACCAAGTGAACGGCATTCCACGAAAACGGGAAATCTTCGCAGTCTGTCAAAGTGAAGGTCTTGGTCTGGTTAACCTGCTGAGAACAGTATGACAAAGGATAGGATCAGTGTTTAAAGGTCCCCTATTATACGGTTTTTTATCAATATATATTATAGGTCTCAGTTATATACAAAACATATCTCTGAAGTATTTGGATCGAAATACCAAACAGATCATTGGAGCATCCCATAAACTCCTCTGTTTGAGCCCTGTTTCAAAAGTGCTGATTCTCCCCACGCCCCTCTGAGAGATATTTGGTCAAAAAGAACACAATGGTGCTCTAGGAGGAGATTCAGGTGATAAGGTGGGGGGGGGGTTACCTTGGTTGGTGATTGGCTAATGCAGTGGTTCCCAAAGTGGGGTGCGCACCCCCCCTGGGGGGCGCAGAGGCATGACAGGGGGGGTGCGAGAGACCAGGAGGAAAATGGTTATTAAAAAAAAAAAAAAATCATAATTTGAAAAATGATTGATTAGAAAAGAATATGATACAGTACAGTACTATTACGTCTGGGTCTCTGTGTTTCATTAAAGCTCGGCTCTGTGTGTGTGTGGAATGAGCCATTTTGTGTGCGTGCGAGAGAGAGAGAGAGCGCACCGGTACCGGAGATCGTTGTTGTTAGCTTCTGGTGCTAGCGAGCTACGCTAATGGATATAAGGAGTTTTTTCAACAACAAAGTGGAGGAGAGTCCTCTCCTGTCAGACTGAGAGGCTCAGTGAACTAAAGGAATCTCCCAGTGTTTAGATAGTTAAAGTGGACCTATCATGCTATATTTGAAACATATATTGTAGGGCCATACCTATACAAAACATGTCTGTGAAGTTTTTTTTTTCAAAATACCAAACAGATCACCCATTGTAGCCATGCCTCATACTGCTCAAACCCCTCTTTTGCAGCCCTGTTAGAGAAAGGCAGATTTTGGGTCCTTAGCTTAAAAAAAAAAAGAAGAGGAGGCGGAGCTAATGCCTGATCAGAATTCTACCGGAGATAAAGTTAAATTCTGTGATAAAACGCCATCCTGTTTAAACCACGTCAAGGATTATTTCTGAAATAGTATGGAGCTCAAATGCTTTTTCTCTTGCAGGTTTATCACAAGGTGAGTTCTTTTTTTATTTCCTGCTTTTTAAACACATGTGTTCAGTACAGGTTAGCTCTGAGTGTTAGCGAGGCTTGCTAATGTAAACAAAGACGAGATTACGTCCAAAACACGTCAGGCATTGTTTCTGATGGCAACTTTCTGTGGGTCCGCCACCGATTTGACGTCAGGTCGGATGGAATCTGTATCCGCTCGTTGTACACCCGTTTTTAAAAGATTTGGGTACGGAGGAAAAGAGAGAGGGTTTTATTTTCTGACGCTGCGTGAGTTCCCCGACACACCGGGGACACGTATGTATAAAAGACATCACAAAGTGCATTTTGCATGATAGGTCCCCTTTAACTTTAGTCTAAGTTATCTCAGTGGGTCTCAAACGTTTTGGTCACCATTAATGTAAACAATTATTTCCGAGGCACACGTTTATATGATCATTATAGTTATAAAAAAATAAGAGAATAAATGAAAAACAGGTATGAAATACTATATGACAGTAAAAAAAGAATAAAGTTTAAAAGGGTGATTTGTAAAATATCCATAAAGAAAAAGTAAATCTGTTTACAGTTCTGCTTCATATGGGTGTTGAGAGAGGTATCCATAGATCTCTTCATTTTGCTCTCAAAGTGCACCAGATTGATGCTTTTAACTTCAATATTTAAAAATAAATCTTCCCGGGGGAGCTTGCCCCCGGACCCCCCTATGTGAGGTCCACACACCACCTATAAAAATAGCACTTTACCCCTGCTTACACCTATATGCCGTGAGCTGATTATCGAGCCTTCATTGTAACAGTCGGGTACACTGTGTATTTGCGTGTGGAGTGTTGCAGTAGAACATTCCACTGTAGCGACCGGTACATTAATGGGAAACCCTAAATGTTTGAGCACCCTCTATGAAACGTCAAGCTACCCCACAGCACCCCAAAATAAATCTCTGGCGCCGCCACTGAGCCTGACTATTTGTGTTGGGGGGGCCCGACTTTTTTTTTTCTCCAAAGGGGGGGCCTGACAGAAAAAGTTTGAGAACCACTGGGCTAATGGTTACACAAGCCAAAACATCGTTATGACATCATAAAGTGGCAAAAATCTGATCAGCTCATTTTCAGACAGGTTTTTATAGAAATGGATCAGGACAAAAAGAGAGAGAATCTTTGTTCCTGAAACTTTCAGAATCTCTTTACACAGAGGGGACACATGTTCATGTATAAAAAGTGGATTTTGCATAATAGGTGACCTTTAAAATGTGCTGCTGTGCAACAGTCCAGTCATTGAACAAAAACTCTCAACCCTAACTTTGAAGCATCATCCACTTCTTAAGGTTTATCCCAAAACAAATTTCAGAATGATCTGCATAATCTGCAAGCGGTCAGAGAGGTACAAAACCCTTAGAATCTGGCGCTATGACTATGAATCAATATTTGCATGTAGATGTCTTCATTTTGAACTGACAATTTATTTAATTTATATACAATCTGTAAGAGTTCATTAAAGTACTGCACTCAACTGTTCAAGAAATGTCTGACTTCCTTTTGGGTTTACGGTCTCACGCAAAAATACATTTTTGTCGTCTCCACATTAAATAAACCTACCACATTGCATACATGTAGGACCAATGCATTGCAAGTGCTATATATTGTAGGTGGCGCAGTTGAGCTCAATCATGCACCAGACTCATTATTTTAAAACACTTTTTTTTTTTAAATGAATTTGAACATGTGCCAAGTTAAATCAAAACGAAAGCAACTGCAGGCCCTGAAAAATGCAGAAAGGTTTGGCACGGTTCATGAGCATAAAATGTCCCCTTCTGAAATGCTTCCACTGAACAAGTGCACTAACATCAGTGGAAATGCTTCCTTAATGAGTTATTTTTAATCGGTTCCTGTGCAGAACCTGGGTCCGTCTGTGCTAGCTGGAGTGGCGGTGATGGTTCTGATGGTTCCTGTTAATGCTGTCATCGCCATGAAGACAAAAACCTACCAGGTGGGACCCTCCATAAACACACTGCCACACAAATAATTTTGTAAAAATGTGTCATGTTATGTCATGTGTTCAGTGACAATGAAGAATATCCAATGTGATGTAACACACAGAGGTCCTCCAGGATCCTTCGTGTCAGTTTTTAGCATTGAGGTTGTGTTTGTTGAACAGGTGGCTCAGATGAAAAGTAAAGATAGTCGCATTAAGCTCATGAATGAGATGCTGAATGGCATCAAGGTGCTGAAGCTGTATGCCTGGGAGCTGGCTTTCAAAGACAAGGTTTCAGAAATCCGGGAGAGTGAGCTGCGTGTCCTGAAGAAGGCTGCTTACCTTGGGGCCGTGTCCACGTTTACCTGGATCTGTGCACCTTTCCTGGTGAGTCTAACACGGAGTCAGACATCTAAACAGCTAGACATGGCTCATCTTGTTAGCTAGTACAGACACAGAGTATTTGTATAATAATATTTGTATGGAAAATAACTTAACCTTTTACCATTTTCTGCAAATATAAACACAGGTTGCCCTGTCCACTTTCACTGTGTACGTGCTGATTGACGAACATAACGTGCTCGATGCTCAGAAGGCGTTTGTGTCACTGGCACTCTTCAACATCCTGCGGTTTCCTCTCAACATGCTTCCAATGGTCATCAGTAGTATGGTGCAGGTTTGTGTGCCTCCATTCACCTGGTCAATCACGCTCACACACTTTAATGGTGGTAGTGTTTTAATGGTACAGAGTTTGATGCATCAGGCCCCTGGTGTTTACTGGTAAAACTGTTTTTCTCCATCTACAGGCCAGTGTGTCCTTGAAGCGGCTGAGAGTGTTTCTGTCACATGAGGAGCTGCAGGAAGACAGTGTGGAGCACAAATCAGTAGCAGGCTGTGAGTTTCTTCTGCTTCTTCTTCTTATTTTCTCTCAATTTTTTATTTTGTCTGTGTGCCCTCCCTCTTCTCTCAGTATTGCACATTTTTGCATCTCTCTTGCTGATGTAAAGGGAGGCATTTCATGTACAGTATATTGATGCTCCTCTTCTCTCTTCTATGCAGCCCCATACAGTATCTCCATAGTGGACGGAGTTTTCAGCTGGTCCAGAGCTGAGTCACCAACACTTAAGAGGCATGCGCCATCTTGCCACATATTTGTTCATTGTATTCACACATATGGGGAACATTTTTAACAACACAAATGTCATGTTTAAAATACAGGCTTAGGTTCACTATTTAGTTTAATGTCCATCTTAATTCGAAACTCCCTCTGGAGGGAACTTTCCTGAGAACACAATACAGGAAAGAAAAAACCCACAAGAAACATAATAGGGCCTCTTTACCTTACAAAATAGAGGCAACTGATGTATTCTACAGTTTTTTGCCATCCAGCATATCGCACAAAGAAGCAAAATAAATTATGAATGGTTTATGAACATTTCCAAACAGCACTTGTTGAATTAGCATGTATTTGTTCCTATTAAGTATTTAACCTGATAATGAATGGAGTTGATTCTCTGTCTGCAGGCTGAATGTGTGTATCCCAGACGGCTCTCTGGTGGCCGTGGTGGGACACGTGGGTTCAGGGAAGTCCTCACTGCTTTCCGCCCTGCTTGGAGAGATGGACAAACTGGAAGGAGCTGTCGCTGTGAAGGTGGCTCTCTCACACTAAATACACTTACAGCAGCAGTGTGCAGTTAAAGCTATCTTCCTGCTGTTCCGAGGGAAAAGCATTTTGGGTAGTTTCATATGGGGGTCTATATTTAAAATGATAACAAGAACATGAATACAGAATCTTCATACCTAATGCAGCATTTGATGTTGATTGTAGTTCTTCTCTTTTGACAAAAATGTAATGTCTAGTTTACCTCCATTTAATTATTTTCTAAAAGTTTTGCTCTTCATTGTGCAGTTTAGGTTATCTCTTCTAATAATTTTGAGGCTACAGCTGTTACCATCTGTGTACAGTTACCATTAGTTAAGGCAGTATTGTTTTGAGGCAATGTTTACATGCTGGAGTTGCGCTAGGTATTTATCTTGTCCTTCATCATTTTGTTGAAACTGTTGGTCAGCTCACCGGATTAAAGTTGACTAAACTGGTTATATGAAATGAATGATCATACGAGTTTGTAATATGGGTGGCTACTGGCTAGGATCATTTTTTGATATTTTCTTTTGCCATGAAAGGGGATGACAGCACGGAGGACCCGGATTTAAACCCGGGTCCTCCGCTAAGGGACCAAGCCCCAGCATATGGGCAGTCCGCTCTGCCAACGGAGCTATACGATGGCCCGGCTAGGATCATTTTGTGTAAAAGAAGTTCCCATTATTGCACACCAATGGGCTTTGGGAACATTCAAACAAAGCGGTTCATCGTGAGTGCTCATTATCAACTACAGAATGCAATGAAATAATCAATGTGTATGCATATGCTTGTGCTTGTCGCCCTGTAGGGTTCAGTGGCCTACGTTCCCCAGCAAGCCTGGATCCAGAACTCCACTCTGAAAGACAACATCATGTTTGGACAGGAGAGGAGAGAGGCCTGGTATCAGCGTGTGGTGGAGGCATGTGCCCTTCAGCCTGACCTTGAGATCCTCCCTGCTGGAGACGAGACAGAAATTGGAGAGAAGGTATCAATTCTTGATCACAGAGTCCAGTAATCTGCAGACTGATACAAATGCATTGGATCTGTCAAAGTGGTCTGCATTCATTACACTGAGGTTTGATCAAGAGGTAGTGTGTGAGTGTTGACATTATATTATTACTTTCAAAGATTCAAAAGCTTTATTGTGCTATGCACAGTAATAGTAGTATTATAAAATTAAAATCTCAAGTCCCAGGCTCCTCCAACAAGGCAACATAAATATACATGAGACATCAAACAATAAAAAAACAATAAAATAGTGCAAGATTATCTTGCAAAACCACCTGCAAGTAATGCAGATGAAGTAATCTACACTTGGTGCACAATTATTAGGCAAGTGAGTATTTTGACCACATCATAATTTGTATGCATATTTTCCAACTCCAAGCTGTATGAACTTGAATGCGTATTGGAGTTTAGCATATTAGTTGATGTGTATTTTTGTAATGAGGGAGGGTGTGGCCTAAGGAGATCAACACCCTATATCAAGGTGTGCAGAATTATTAGGCAGCTTCTTTTACTCAGGCAAAATGGGCCAAAAAAGAGATTTAACTGACTTTTGAAAAGTCTTTCAGAGGGATGCAGCTCTTGAAATTACTAAGAAATTGGGGCGTGATCACAGAACCATCAAACCTTTTGTTGCAAATAGTCAACAGGGTCACAAGAAACGTGTTGAGACAAAAAGACGCAAATGAACTGCCAAAGATCTGAGAAGAATCAAACGTGAAGCCACCAGGAACACATTATCCTCCAGTGCTGTCATATTCAAGAACTGTGGCCTACCTGGAGGGCCCAGAAGTCTCAGGTGTTCAGAGACATGGCCAAGGGAAGGAAGGCTGAAACCACCACTGAACAAGACACATGAGTTCAAACGTCAAGACTGGGCCAAGAAATATCTGAAGGTTTTCTGGACTGATGAGATGAGGGTGACTCTTGACGGACCTGATGGATGGGCCCGTGGCTGGATCAGTACGAGGCCCAGAGCTCCACTTCAACTCAGACACCAGCGAGGTGGAGGTGGGGTTCTGGTATGGGCTGGTATTATTAAGGAGGAGTGAGTTGGACCTTTTTGGGTTGAAGATGGACTCCAAATCAACTCCCAAACCTGCTGCCAGTTTTTAGAAGACACTTTCTTCCATCATTGGTAC